>OY294044.1:28385274-28638036 GCA_958510825.1 Brachypterus glaber
AGTCCAATACTGGCAGAAATATTTATGAATTTTTTTGAATCTTTAGTTTTTGGTTCTGGTCATTCATGTCTGCTTTTTATAAAGTACTGGCTTCGATATGTTGACGATATTTTACTATACTGGAGAGGTACTTTAATGCAATTTTTTGTCTTTTTTGATTTTCTAAATACTTTGAATGATAGTATAAATTTAACCTTTGAAATTGAAGAAAGTAATAAGATTAATTTCTTGGATCTGACTGTATCTAGGGTTAACAATAGGCATTCGTTCAGCATTTTTAGAAAACCGACACAGACTGATCATGTTATTCCTTTTACTTCCAACAGCCCTTTTAACCACAAGATGGCTGCATTTCATAGTATGATTCATCGTTTACTATCGTTACCTCTTTCCTCTATAGATTTTAAAACAGAGCTAAATACAATAAAATACATTGCTTACATGAATGGCTACAACCCAGAACTGATAAACAAACTATTAAGAAGAAAACAAATTAAATTGGCTAACAACAACCTCACTTCTTTGTTAAATATCACAAATGAAATTAAATATATATCAATTCCTTACATAGGTCCAATTAGTCAAAGTATTGCAAATTTATTTAGAGGTTCATTTAAAGTCTCATTTAAACCACTTTCAAATATTAAAACCCACTTAATTAAAAACAAAGACCCTATTGAAAAGTTGTCAAAATCGGGAGTTTATAAGATCAACTGTAACTCTTGTGAGTGTTTTTATATTGGACAAACGGGAAGATCTTTTGGTGTTAGATTGGGCGAACATTTAGAAGGAAAGAAGTTCTCACATTTTTTAAATCACCTAAGAGACGAAACACATACATTCGAGCGGAATTCTAATTTTGAAATTCTACATATACAAGATGGTGGAGTTAAATTGGATCTTTATGAAGAATTAGAGATTAGTAGTTTTGCTCATAAGTATCCTGAAAATATTTTAAATAAACAGCTTACGTTCCCCCGTTCTAACACTACACTTTTTAGCTTATTCTTGTAATACTTGCGGTTGTTTTATGTATGTGCATACATTTATGTATCTATTTGTGTATAATTATTGCAATAAGTAGATTGGAATTTTAAGAAATAACATTTCTTAATGTTTCAATTTCAATTTTTCAGGATTGTGTTGAATAGTGTTTAAAAATATTTTACCCATCCCTTAAAATGCTTATACCTATTCTTCTTCCTCTTCCTTTTCTTTTTCTTTCCTTCTTCTGCTTCTCTTTTACTTTTCTTCTTCTACTTCTTTTTCTTACACACCTTAGCTTAGAACATCCCTAATATTGATTATAGATTTTCAAAAAAAAAAACTCTTGATTTTTGACATTTATTATTTATATACTGTATGTTTAAACACGTGTTTTGTGATTTTATTGTTAATATTATGTTTATATTGTCTTGTAAATTGAAGTGGACTTTACGTTACTGTGTTTTACATTTATAAATGTTTTCTTATGGTTATTTTTGACCTTTTATGGATATAGTATTTTTATATATTTTTGGCTAGGTAAGATAAAGTTTGTTTTTCTTAAAATAATCTCTAACTTGTGTAATTTCTTGTAGTCTGACGATGATAATCGAAACCGGTAACTAACCTAAATTATTAATAAAGTGAATGATGACTAAAAGTTTGATTTTTTAAAATAATATCTCTTCACTATAAGTATACGTACGTTAAATTATGGATCTCAATATTTTTGATTTTCGAAATTGGGTAAAATATGCCAGTCAAGCAGAATTAACGTTTGTATTTAGAAAATTATACATAAAAAGGAAGCGCTCAGAGTTAAATATATGGTTTAACAGCGTTTGTAAGAAAGAAAATCTCAGACCAAAATATATTGGAATACATATCAAGGTGAATAACAACCAGACAAGAAAGGTTATGGACACGGCAGTTAAAACTTGGATTTCTTTGGAATTACGAAAATGGTACTCCATTAGGGACGAGACTTTTCAGAAGATCTTTATACTTAGGAGGGAATTATGTCATCGAATATCCTTTTTAGAATTTCAAACCTTGGAAAATTCTTTTCTAAACATTGCTTTTATTGCTGGTAGGAATATACATAACAAACTAAAGAAGAAACTTAGACAACTTAGGGAGAGAATAGTAGAGGATAAGGAGAGAGAGTATCAAGAGGAATCTCATAAGTTCCATCAGCGTACCTTAAACCTTTCTTCTGCTGTTTTCACTAAGGAAGAAAACGACTTTTTAGACAAAGGCCTTAAATATGCTCCTACCACCAATACTAGTAAAATTAATGATTTTAAGGATCTCTGTGTTAGTCTAGAGTCAAATTTCAATTGGGTAGGTAATCAGGAGGGTTTTGATTTAGATAATACACGCAATAGTTGCCTAAGAAAACTACAACATGAATTTAGTCGAGTAAATTCGTCGTCTAAAACTGAAGATGATAAAATCTTAAAACAACTTAAATTAAAGATAAAAAACGAAAGTTTATTTCTTACAAAGGCAGATAAAGGTTCATGTTTGGTTGTCTTGGACAAAACTGACTACGTTGACAAGGTTAATGAGTTCTTGACAGATAACGGTTTTAAAGAATACGATCCGAAAATAGACCCAGCTATTAGCTATAATAGAAAAACTGTTAAATTAATAAACACACACAAAACATTTATAAACAAATATACCGATCTTAAGTTAGCTGTAATGAATCCCGTAACCCCAAGACTTTATTGTTTGCCAAAAATACATAAAGCAGGTATACCTTACAGACCGGTAGTAACTTGTGTAAATGCTCCCACTTATAAATTATCGAAGTATTTAAACAAAACATTTATAAAATTGGATATCTTTAAACCAAAGAGATCAGTCAAGAACTCAATCGAGTTTGTTAATAAGGTCAAAGACTTGGACCTTGGTAAGGAAGGTTTTTTCGTTAGTTTGGATGTGAAAGATTTGTTTACCAATGTTCCAATCAAAAAAGTCTTAAGTCTGGTGGATGAACTCATAACTGACAGCGACTTATCCGATAATGAAGGATCATCTTTTAAAGCTTTAATCAAGCATTGTGCCGAACAGAATTTCTTCACTTTTAATGGTAAACACTATAGAAGTAAAGACGGTTTAGCTATGGGTGAACCAATGAGTCCAATACTGGCAGAAATATTTATGAATTTTTTTGAATCTTTAGTTTTTGGTTCTGGTCATTCATGTCTGCTTTTTATAAAGTACTGGCTTCGATATGTTGACGATATTTTACTATACTGGAGAGGTACTTTAATGCAATTTTTTGTCTTTTTTGATTTTCTAAATACTTTGAATGATAGTATAAATTTAACCTTTGAAATTGAAGAAAGTAATAAGATTAATTTCTTGGATCTGACTGTATCTAGGGTTAACAATAGGCATTCGTTCAGCATTTTTAGAAAACCGACACAGACTGATCATGTTATTCCTTTTACTTCCAACAGCCCTTTTAACCACAAGATGGCTGCATTTCATAGTATGATTCATCGTTTACTATCGTTACCTCTTTCCTCTATAGATTTTAAAACAGAGCTAAATACAATAAAATACATTGCTTACATGAATGGCTACAACCCAGAACTGATAAACAAACTATTAAGAAGAAAACAAATTAAATTGGCTAACAACAACCTCACTTCTTTGTTAAATATCACAAATGAAATTAAATATATATCAATTCCTTACATAGGTCCAATTAGTCAAAGTATTGCAAATTTATTTAGAGGTTCATTTAAAGTCTCATTTAAACCACTTTCAAATATTAAAACCCACTTAATTAAAAACAAAGACCCTATTGAAAAGTTGTCAAAATCGGGAGTTTATAAGATCAACTGTAACTCTTGTGAGTGTTTTTATATTGGACAAACGGGAAGATCTTTTGGTGTTAGATTGGGCGAACATTTAGAAGGAAAGAAGTTCTCACATTTTTTAAATCACCTAAGAGACGAAACACATACATTCGAGCGGAATTCTAATTTTGAAATTCTACATATACAAGATGGTGGAGTTAAATTGGATCTTTATGAAGAATTAGAGATTAGTAGTTTTGCTCATAAGTATCCTGAAAATATTTTAAATAAACAGCTTACGTTCCCCCGTTCTAACACTACACTTTTTAGCTTATTCTTGTAATACTTGCGGTTGTTTTATGTATGTGCATACATTTATGTATCTATTTGTGTATAATTATTGCAATAAGTAGATTGGAATTTTAAGAAATAACATTTCTTAATGTTTCAATTTCAATTTTTCAGAATTGTGTTGAATAGTGTTTAAAAATATTTTACCCATCCCTTAAAATGCTTATACCTATTCTTCTTCCTCTTCCTTTTCTTTTTCTTTCCTTCTTCTGCTTCTCTTTTACTTTTCTTCTTCTACTTCTTTTTCTTACACACCTTAGCTTAGAACATCCCTAATATTGATTATAGATTTTCAAAAAAAAACTCTTGATTTTTGACATTTATTATTTATATACTGTATGTTTAAACACGTGTTTTGTGATTTTATTGTTAATATTATGTTTATATTGTCTTGTAAATTGAAGTGGACTTTACGTTACTGTGTTTTACATTTATAAATGTTTTCTTATGGTTATTTTTGACCTTTTATGGATATAGTATTTTTATATATTTTTGGCTAGGTAAGATAAAGTTTGTTTTTCTTAAAATAATCTCTAACTTGTGTAATTTCTTGTAGTCTGACGATGATAATCGAAACCGGTAACTAACCTAAATTATTAATAAAGTGAATGATGACTAAAAGTTTGATTTTTTAGAATAAGTTTATGCTGAACTAATGGAGCTCTCTAAAACTAGAATTATGAAACAAAAGACGTCTACCCTATCTCTATCTCATTTGTGCTACACTTTCCAGCCAACCAAATAAATACTGTATTTGTTTTTCATACAACAAATACAGTATTTATTTGGTTGGCCGGAAAGTGTAGCACTGAGCGGCACGAACGAACATAGCTAATGTGAATCTGTAGAATAAGATAATAGCGCCAGTAATTTCTTTAATAAAAATAATAAATTACACTTTTCGCCCGGCCAAGTAAATATTGTATTTGTTAAACAAAGAACAAATACAGAATTTGTTTGGTTGGTTGGAAGTGGGAGTGTATGTATGTCTTCTATCCTTTTTGGGTAGAACTTTTGTCCCTGCCTAATCTAACGGGAGAAATCGCCATTCCAACTTTTCTGGCATTTGGTTGTTTGGTTGTTTTTTTGTTTTTTTTTATTTACATAAAAATTAATTTGAATAATCGTGCTACTTTCTCAACCTCTAATCTCCAACCAAACGATTTTCGGTTAGTTGCACTTACATAAATAATGATTTATCATTCCAATATAACGTAACTTATAAACTAATTGGAATAATTAATTGGAGGATTTTTTATTTATTTATTAAGTTATAAGTTAACTATAAACTGTTTAGAAAGTCAGTTAAAGCTGGTGGTTCCCTTCACTACTAGCCCACATAAGTCCTGGATATAGGGGATGCTTCACTAAGTAGAATAGTACGTGGTTAAACACGTAAACATGTAAAGAGGCGAATAGTGAGGGAACCGAAAATTGATTTTGTTTTTAGAAACGAGCTTAAATAAGTAACGCGACGAAATGTTAAGAAATTTTCTTATTAAAGAAGGAGGAAGGACGTCTGACTTTTTTTTATGTTTGTTCTCGAATAACTTTGGGACAAATGAACTAAATATGATGAATTTTTTTTTTAAAGCGGGCATTCATGAGGTGATCCCGTTTCAATTTGATGCTCGGATAATGCAGGGTGCGCCGGATAATTAAGATAAATCTAATTATTTTAACCTAATTTCACTTAAAAACGGCTTAATTTGGTTCTACTACCAGTCAAATTTTTATAGAAATATCGGATAACTCTAATAAGCCCGATAACTTGATTAAGGGGTCACTCAAATATTACGGCACACTGAAAATCTTTTAAATGCCACTAAACTTGATTTTCTGGACCTGAAATATTAAAATACCAAGAGAAAATGATAAATTTTGTTATTTTACCATAAGGTGTTATTTGATTATTACTTAACGCTTAAAGTTTAACAAGATTTTCTTTAGTATTTTGTTTAAAATAAGGTTGGTTGGACTCTTGGGCGCTGAAATCAAAATATTACTTTTATGTTTTAGAAATGTATCTTTAAGATGGAAGGACAGCTATAATTTAGCTTAGATGACATTACAATTCTACAAGTTCTGTGTCTCTAAAAAGTAAAAAATAAAAACTTTACGCAAAAAAAAAATGAACCGACTTCTATGTCTCTAAAAAGTAAAAAATAAAAAATACTTAATTCGGTGCCAATTTCAGAGCAAACAATAATAAAATAATAAAAAAATAATTGTTAGTAATTAATTTAGGGAATAGTGAAATTGGCACCGACTTAAGTATTTTTTATTTTTTACTTTTTAGAGACGTCGGTTCATTTTTTCCCGAGAGCTTCCCAAGCTTATAAGAAAGTCAAATTTAACGTCACAATTATCTGATTTAAAAGTACTAGGGGGAATATGGTTATAACCCTCAATTGTAATAATAACAGATTTATTGCCCAAAAGAAATACAATTACAGGACAAAATTATAAAAGTTAAAACTAAACAATATAATTTTATCTTAATGGGATACTTTCCCGGGCGAGTCCATTATTGAAAACTTCACCAAACTGTTCTAGGTAAAGATCAATTCTAAAGGTTCATCTTCCATCAAACAGATGTCACTACTATTAAAAACGACTACAAACCTAAAAGTTCTGGTCTTTGTGAACAGATGGCTTTTTAATAAAAACAAAGAACCACGAATAACAGTTTGCCTGTAATCTGAGTGCAACAATTTTAGTACTGAATACATAGTATTACCTAATATGTATAATATAATAGTTTTTATTGCTTATATTGGCTACTCTGATTACTTTCTCTTTCTTACGTTGGCTAAACTGTTAAAAACTGTAGAGATAGCACTGTAGAACTAATTTTAACGGTCTTTCTCGTCTATCCTATACTAATTTAACAAATATATTGGTGACTTTATTAATATATTAGTCCTAGGAATAGGTAAGATAAATGAATCAAAATTTCTAGCATAAAAACGAGGTAGTAGAAAAACTTGTCGAGTAAACGTGGAAAATTATCTGTGACTTTTTCCTTTGTTGACTATGAATAAACTAAATATTTTAATGGGGAACATAAACCTTTCGGCACAGTTTTGCCATCTTTCGTTATTATTCAACAATATTTTTTTGGGTATTGCGGCGATATAGGGAATATTTATAAAACAAATTGTAATGTATTATATATAAAAGAGCAATAGGAATATGATACAGCTTGACGATCTTATTACAAGAAGATATGTGACAGATAACAGCTTAAAACAGAAACATACGAAAATAAGCGCGGCCTATTTTCAAACGTGGAATGAATAGATAATGGGATAAAATAACGATTTATCAGATAATGGAATACTTTAAGTTATACACAAAAAATATTTAGGGGAAATAAAATTCTACAATGATGGATTATGACAAATATATTAATGATTTAAAAGTTATATCCCCTTCAAACAGTAAGGCACGCGATAAAAAATAGGAAATTAGGTAACAATATAAATAGGACGAAAAAAAATGAGTAAATATTATGTATAGCTTAGGTATAACTTGAAATACAATTTTGTTACACGGTTTGAACCTCCAGCCAATTTATTTTTCTTTTTTGTTTATAAACAAAGGAATTTTTTACAAATTGGAGAAAAAATTAAAAAGCTGAAAATATATTTATTGCCTTCATACCCTTACCTCCGTAAGACCGTTTGAATAAAATAATTCTGAAAAAAGATTTGAAATCGACGCAGAATATTCTAAAATAAAAATATCAGTTTGTAGATAAAAACTGTTATTTTTTTTTCTGCCAAATCTTATTAAAATAGGGATTTTAATAAGGTTAAATGGGCTTTGATAGCTTGCGTAGGACTTGATTAGACCGAGAAAGGTAAGATTGTAAAGGAATAGGAATTCCTATTTCAAAGTGACGAAAACACTACCAAAGTTTATCAAAAACCATGAAAACCTAGCAAGTAGATTGGATCTTTCCTACAATTATCCTACTTTCATGATAAGATTTCATAAGACCGTTTACGTAAAATTTGATGGACCATGTTACAGGATAATTTTCGTTCGGAGAACTGACAATTTTGTCTTTATTTTTTGGAGCGTACTTTTAAAATTTTATTAGTTTATTTGAGGCTCGTACTTGCTATCAGTTTTGACTTATATTAAGCATATATAGCTCCTAAATCTAGGATGTGGAAAATCTCATTTTCCCCATGAGGATTTCTAAATTTCAGTTTGATCTGAAGATAGAACTTCTTGGTTTTAAATCATTTATTATCTAATAATGGATTTGAGTAAGCCTTTTTTTATTTTTAATATCATAAACAAGGTTTAGAAAACCTCGTACTCGTAGGAGAAAAAAAAATAAAAAAGGTTTTGAATCTTAAAATAACAAAATGTAGTGTGATTTTTACCTATTGCCGTTATTGCAAAAATTATAATTACTGAAACTCCGCTGAAAAGTATAGCCCCTCTGACAGCGCTATTCTATTTTTTGGTAAATAGGAAGAATGTCTGTTGCCCATGTCAGCTTAGCTACATATTATTGAATTTATAGATTTTTTGATTTCTAAATTTGTGTTTGATCTGAAGATTAATATCGAAACCTTTACAATTTTGGAAAAAAATTTTCTTGGGTAAAAATAAAAATAAAAATTATTTCAGGTGACCGGTTTCGCATATAATATATTTATTCTTCTTCAGAGCTCTACAAAGAGAAAATATATGGTTACTACAAATATTACAATAATAAACAAAATCAGAATTAACAATCAAATAGTGTCCGGTTATTTAATTTTACGACCGCTGTGTGTTTAGACACAGATTATAAAGAAAACTTTTTTCAAGGTTAACTAATAAAATTAGAGTAAAAATTCGTTAAAACACTTACCGCTGATATAAGTAATTTAATAACTAACTGATTTACGTCATTATATAATAATAATAATAATAATAATAATATTTAAGTATTGTTAACAAACAAAAACAAGAATTTAAAAAGTATTATGGCCAATTAAATATACAATACAGACACATTTCTAAATAACGTCTACACAGACATTATTAAGGTTACGGCAAAACCCAAAAACTGTTACTAAGGTTACCGCAAAACTCATGCCCGGCAAAAAACAACTTTTAAATAAATAAATTACTTCAAAATTCAAACGCCATACGAAATATATTATTAAATATAAATAAATTTACAACAGAAAAATATTGCAATTATTGAAAACAAAAATACTGAGTGAATGAATAGATATAAATATGCTACTTGATACTGCTAAAATTAGTTGTGAGTTTGTATTAAATTTTTAAATATCTGTTTAAACTTATTGTAATCTCTCTGTAAATTAATGTTATTCGGAGTACAAAGTATGTGACTCCTTTCTAATAATTTTCGTTTATCTTCAATAGCTTCAAAATCCAATATTTTAGCAGAATCAAACTGTAAGGTATGACCACTTTAACAGTTTGGGAAAAGAAGCCGTTTATCAATCTTTATAATTTTGTATACGGTTTATAAATTTAGTACACAAGGTTTAGAATATCCTGTAATTAAAGAACAAAAGTAAAATAAAAAAAATAAATTTTTAATCAAAAGCTACCTAAAATAGCAAAAACCAGAGTTTTTTCTTACCTATTCCCATCACTGCAATCATTATAATTGCTGAAACTCGGCTGAAAAGTGTACGTCCTTTCACAAGGCGCTATTCTATTGTTTGGTAAATAGGAAGAATGTCTGTTGCCCCTGTCAGCTGAACTACCCGTCCTTTGTCGAATTTTCACTGCCTTTGCTTCCAAAGAGTTTAATGAATTGCCTTTCAATAACAATTCTGACACGGTGAAAGCGATGGTTTCGGCACGGGGTTGAGGTTTTAAGCCACATATTGTTATTTTCTCCCAAGATTCTATGCCTAGAAGAAAAATATGATATGTAAACAAGTCGTGAATATGAGGCGTATAGTGTAAGAGGCCCATCTCACTTTATGGAAATATCGAGATAATGGCTATTTAAATTTCTCTGATTTTTTAATCTTTGATCTAGGACGCATTATTTTATTTAAAAATTTTCTGTTATGGTAATTAGTTAAGGTAATGTATGTCAAACAAATTTATTTTACTTTCTTTACTTTCTTAGAGAAAAAAATTGGTGGGTCACTATACATTGTGTTCATTTTGGGCCACTATTGCATTACGAACGAAATCTGACCTTCAATAACACGTTTTTTTTGAGTAGATCTAACCTCACATTTTACTTTGAAATTTTAATTATTTTTACATGTGAAAGAAATGTTCGTTATTTAATAACAGAATAGTCAAAATACCAATAATTATGCTCTGGAATAGTTAAATAAACGTTTTTTTACTGTTCTTGGAGTAATTACCTTTAAAAAGGAAGAATAACTAATGCGTAAACATTGTTCAAGTACCTAAATGGATTTCAGTTCCTATGATCTCAAAGTTTAAGGTAAGTTGTAATTATTTTTTATTAATAAAGGAAAATGTACAAAATTGATAACATAACGCTCCTGCATTTGTGCAGAAAATGGCAGACTAACATCTCTACTCTAAATTTCTCTACTCCCTAACATCCCTACTCCATAACATCCCTACTCCACAACAACTCTACTCCGTAACATCTCTACTCCATAACATCTCTACTGCGTAACAACTCTACTCCGCACTATATGCACTCGATTAGCCACTTGTTTTAACTCAAAAAGATATTTGTCATGCTAAATTACTGTCAAATAACAATTTAGTGTATTAATTACTTACTTATTAGTGCATGTTAAGAGTACGCGGACAATGTAACTCTTAGAATAATTCATTTTGTGATTGTTCTAGATTTGAATTTAAAGATGAAGGTTTTCTAGGAAAAAAATAAAATAATCTACAAGAAGAAGGTTCTTTGTTCTGCGAACCGCTCATTTATTATTAAGTGGCTAATAAAGTGCGTATAGTGTGGAGTAGAGTTGTTACGGAGTAGAGTTGTTATGGAGTAGAGATGTTACGGAGTAGAGTTGTTGTGGAGTAGGGATGTTATGGAGTAGGGATGTTATGAACTAGAGAAATTTAGAGTAGAGATGTTAGTCTGCCCAGAAAATGATTTGTTTTGGGGCGAACAAATAACTTTCTCGATAAAACAAATTTTGACTTTTTTAAGAATCTTTCTAAAAATATCTTTATAAATCCTTGGTAAAACTTGCCTTGTTAGCTTTTTTAAGAATAAAATTGACAATGATGCAGTTGGCTTTTTCAACATCCCCAATAATATGTTTGACTGGTGCCTATAACTGTGGGCCACTCTTGCACTAATTAAAGCGATAATTTTAATAATGCAATAGTGCTTTAAATGCTTGTATCGTGCCAAAAAGAAAACCCACTGTTATAAGGGTGGTATATAATGAAAGATAAAGAAAAAAAAAACGAAAATCTCAAAAAAACACATATGGGCCACTCTTGCACTATACGCCTCATATAATGTAATGCTACGCACAGTGGATATTATATTGCATTTTTCAAAATACTTAGACGCAAGTTAAAACTAATTAAATCATAAAATAAAATGCTGTCAACAAAATAATACTTTGGCTGTAGGCCTAGGTTTAATAAAACAAAAAAAAAAAACAAGTTAAAAAAAAATTGTTTTTTCAAAAAAATCTCTTCGAAAAACACAAAAATTTTAAAAAATAGTTTTTTTTTTTGGTTTTTTATTTATTAATTAATTTTTTTTTTGAAGGACTTAAAATGTTTTTTAAAAATATATTTCGATTTTCAAAAAAAGAAAATTTTCTTGTATGGAATAATTTACAAAGACTGTTAATTTGTTATAAGGTAAGAAAAAACAAAAAAAAAAAAAGAAACAACCCAAAAACGAAAATTCTAAGTTAATGATGTCGTCTGGCTTGATTATAGTCTGGAAAAGGATAAATCAGTTGCAATTCAGTACAAATGAGGAAAAGTTAAAACCGTCCCTTTCCGTGTTAGTGTTTTAGGGTATTTGTAGCACGCTTTTAAGATCCAACATAAATTAGGAACCTTTAAGCCATAGGTCGATCGAGCTTTATACAATATTAATTTAAATTACATTCCTACAGCTATAGCTATAACTATATAGCTGCGATTTAAATTATTTATTGTTTAATCTTGATATTAAATACTTATCACCAGTAACCGGCATATTTCCAGTTGTAGTCCAGTCTTCAGGTTAATAAAAGAGCCTTTACCTGGAAATAATTCAAGGAGTTTGGATTTTTGGTTTGTTGGGTAGGGTTAATGGCCGCAAATAAAAAAACAATTTTGCGACGTTGAACTCGATTTGAAACTTTTTTCTTAACGTGTTTTTCACAAAAAACGTATTTTTAAAATATCACTATACGTTTTTAATTTTTAATTTTTTTTTTCGAAAAACCAAAATTGTTCTTTATCGTCGCGACGCGTCGCTTAGGCATGCCCCTTAGAACATTTTGGGTGAAAATTAAAAAAATCTATCTGTCACTTTCTTTTTAATTTACGTAAAATTAAATTTTTTAAAATAATTCACACATTTGTGCCCCATTATCTCGAGTAAACCTATTTTCGATAAGCATAAAAAAACCTTCCTAACCAAGTTATAAAAAAAAATCTAAAACCCTACAGTGTAACGTTTAAGGCGGTGCCGTGAATTAGCTATAAATCGTACAAAAAAATACATGACACAAAAAATGTTGGAGATTTGGTCCTCTTTATTTCTATATCAAACTTTTTTTGTCCTAGAATGCACCGATCTTGAGATATTTGAAAAAGTTTGTTTTTTGTGAAAAATTCGTTAAACAAGTTCCAAATCGAGTCAATGTGGCAAAATTGTTTATTTGCGGCCTTAAACCCTACCCAATAAACAAAAAATCTAAACTCTCTGAATTATTTCCAGGTAAAGCTTCTTATTAACTTGAAGACTGGAATAAAACTAGAAATAGGCCGGGTACTGCTTATCACAAATGAAGTAGGAAAACAAGCCGTGAAGATATATAATGCTTCTAATTCTAAAGTATATATCTTTTCCTGGTAAGGTTTTAACTTAATTAAACTGTATTGGGATATTTTTAATTTTGTTTTAAATAGATTTTTAATACGATTCATTCTAAAAGCGACACTTTTTGTTTTTTGACATGCCACCGTCAAAAATTACATTTATTACAAATACGTGAGTTAAAGATCTGAAATTTGATATACAGGTAGGCTTTTGGTCGACAAATAATTTTTTTACATGTCACCTGTCAAAAATTACATTTATGGCAAGTTGGTAAGCTATTATAACTTAATAGATCTGAATTTTTGTATGCATAATAATGTCGACCAAAAGCCTATATACCATACCAAATTTCTATAACTCACGTAACATGTAAAAAAATAATACTCTTTTGGATGTCTAGAATAAACTGGAAAAAAAATCACGCTATTACCAAATTTTTCCTTATTCAAATTTTTTTTCGGTTATATGACTCCACTATTAGTATTTTATTGGATAATAGCTTAATATATTGGATTATACGCATAAATAAATTAATTTTGCGGCCGAAAATGTATTGATTTTTAACAAACAATACTAAGCAATTTAATTTAATACTAAGCTATCAATATTGTATTGGGTTATTCCTTTTTAGGTCACGGTATTTCAAAAAACATATTTTACTGTAAAAAGTAAACTGAATATTCAGTTACAAATGGACAGGAAATCTGAAGTTATATATATATAATTATACTTTAATTTTTGTTAAATACACGCAACATTTAATGTCCGTCTTTAAATATTAAAGTGCGTGACTTTTTAACAAAAATTAAAGTACATTTCTATAGAATCATAACTTTCTATCCATTTGTAACTGAATATTTAGTTACTAATGGGTAGAAAATTATCCTATACTAATGTTTCTTCATTTTTGTTAAAAACAGTATTGTTCTAAAGTCACGTACTTTAATATTTAAGTACGGACATGCAATGTTGCATGTTTTTAACAAAAAGTAATGTACAATTGTACAGAATAACTTTCGATTTCCTATCCATTTGTAACTGAATATTCAGTTTACTTTTTACAGTGCTTTTTAAAGTCCCCTCTACAAGGAAAAAAAAAATTATAGCTAGGAGCGCTATAACACACATACCAAGCAAATTATAATCGCTTATTATATAAATACAAGGCTTTCTCTTACAATTATGGCAGTCAGTGTAAAAATTTATATGAAATACTTTAATTGTTTAGTGAATAATAAAATATAACAAATAGTATGGCATTTATAGCTTAAATAGATTTAATTATTGTCCGTGCTAATAATTTTTATAATATAATAAAATTTCTGTAAATTTATAATAGTGCCTGTAATAAATATAATCGTGTCTGTAATATATATAATCGTTTCCAATTTATTTTTAACATTATTAGTTATTGTGTCCCTTATAATCTATAGCTTAAATCACTATAATTTGCCACTGTTACCAAATATCTTATAATGTATAGCGCAGAGCCCACTAATTTCTTTCCGTGTAATGTAATGAAAAATACCTTAAAATTCTGTACCGAATTTCATCTGATATTTTTTTTAAAATTGAAAAAGAAAATTTTGCACCTAGTTTTAGCTCAAAAAAATAAAATAAGCCCCTTGCCACTCCATTTGAAAACTGAAAAAAAAATAATTATTAATTTTTTTATTTTCAATTAAAGTAGGTAGAAATTTCGTTAATTTTTAATTTGGCATTGGCTTGTATTTAGGCATTTTGCATGAGAAGGTGTTATATTTGCAAATTTTATTAAAAAATCATGCCTTATAAGAAAATATATAATTTAATTAATTGTTTCCAATTTTTAAATGAAGTGATGGCAGAAGCAAAGTAGGCAGATCCTAATTTTATTTTTTGGGCTTTTTCAAAAGCACATAATTTTATTATTGCATTTTTTACGACAAAAATGGGGACTTAAAGCTTTTAAAAAAACGTGTTTTTTTTTAAATGCCCTAAAGTAAGTAGTTGATTATTAAAATATAAATAAGCAATAATGCTTAACAATCATTTCCGGAAAATGTATTGATTTGATATATGGGGCGATAATGCCAGTATAATAATATTTTCGAACTAAAACTTTTAGTTTTCGGCAGTTAAATTAGTTACCAACAAAAATTTAACAGCTTATAACCAGAATAGATCGAATAGAAGATAGGTAATTATAATTCGGTAATTACCGAAAACTTTCAAACTGTAAAACATAAAGTTGTAACTTACTAAAGTTGAATTTCCATAAATCATTTACTGTAGTTCCATTTCTTTCACCGCCGAAAATCAACATCGAAGAGGGCATTTTACAAGCAGCGTGGCTATGTAAAGGTCCAGGAAAAATTTTTGTTTTGATATTCCACCAGCACCTAAAACGAGTTAAAATGTTAAAAAAAAATTATAGCGACTAATTAAGCTAAAAGTCTTATCCTCTAGATCACTAAAAAATAGCGGTGGTCAAAATAGCTTGTCCCAAAATAGCGCGTACAAAAGAGCGCTAAAACAAAACAGCGCTGGTCAAATAAGCGCTAAAATAAAACAGCGCTGGTTAAATAAGCGCTAGGATAAAATAGCGTGTCCCAAAATATCGCTTACAAAAGAGCGCTTGGACTAAATAGCGCTGGTCAAATGAGCTCTAGGACAAAATAGCGCATCATAAAATAAAGCTTGGATAAAATATATCAAATAATTTAATTGACAACAAAACAATAAAAATTAAAAAAAAAAAACCACAAAGAAAATAGGTTAAGGCAAACCAAAGTTTCCCATTAAAAAAAAACACCAAACCAGCAAAAAACCAAACCAACCAAGGTTAACGTAAACCAAAGCCTTCTACTAAAAAAAAAAACACCCAGCAGGCGCAAAACAAACGTTAACGTGAACCAACGTTTTCTATTAAAAAAACAAACCAGCAAAAACTAAACCAACCATCCTTAACGTAAACCAAAGCTTCCCATAAAAAAAAAACACCAAACCAGCAAAAATCCAAACCAACCAACGTTAACTAAACCAACTCCCTCCACTATGTATTGTGGACCTGATGCGCACCGTACCCTAAATTCATTCAGATAGCCCTCTTTTGAGACACGCTAATTTGTCCGCTCTTTTGAGACGTGCTATTTAGTGAAGCGCTTATTTGTCCAAGCGCTCTTTAGGGTGGCGCTGTTTTGTTCAAGCGCTCTTTTGGGTCGCGCTATTTTGTCCAGCGTTTATTTGACCAGCGCTTCATTGGAGCGGAGCGTCACTAAATGTAGCACTTGCTTTTTACTTACTTTGAAAGGGTATCAAATTTCCATAAATCCGATCTTTCTTGAAGATCTGTCATTCCTCCATATATCCAGATGCAGTCATCATGCATTATGGCTGAATGTTTATGCCTAGGTGGTGGGTAATTCTCGGTATTTTTTGAGGGTGATGACGAAAGTAAATGCCAAGATTCAGTTTCTAAAAGGAAACATATTATTATTTTTGGACTTTTTAAATTTTCCTGATGGAGTAACAAAGGCTGTAACAACTGCATTGAAAATGTCAGCCAGTTCAACAACTGGCTGACTGAAAATTGCATTAGTTTTGGGCTGAGGAATATTGCTTTCCATTTTGAAAATTTTCAAAATTTCGGAAAGCCTTGTATTCGTGCAACAATTTTAAATTTTTTTGCGTATTTTTGCGTTTTATAAGGTTTTTGTAGATAAAAATCAATTTCAACAAAAAGAAAAAAATTGTCGGTGGATCGGTCGATCGGTCTGTCCGGGAAATCTTGTGGGCACGATAACTTAAGAATGCTTAAATCTATAGACTTGAAATTTGGCATACAGGTTTCTTACCAAAAGTTCTAGCTGGGGATTGTTTTTGGTGGACAATAAGGAAAATATTTTTTTTTTGAAAATTTGTATATTGGGGTTTTTAAGGTTGTGGAAAAAAAATGTGATAATAAAAAAGTACCAACTCCACCCCCTACGAGGGGGGGGGGTAGTTTTCGTGAAAATTGATATATTTTTAAGATTGCTAAAAGTAAATCTAATAATAAAATCCATTTTACGCGCGGATGTGTAAACTGGGAAAGCTCTTTTATTGGGCAGTGTATTTTTAATTGTAGCTAAGAAATTTTAATTAAACCAGTGCTTAGAATTTATTATAATAATGGTAAATATAATTAAATATTAAAAATTTCATTTATTGTACTTATATTAAAGCTACGTATCAATACAATAAAATTCTTTTTCGGTGTATGAAATAAATAGTAACAAACTTTGAAGCTTTAAAGGGTCGTACATTTTATAAAATATATAAATATTTACAGAAAATAAATATATATTAACAAGTTTTAACAATATAAATTCTCCCCTTTGTTTTGGTTTGTTTGATACAGAAATTTTCTTTTCTGTTTGCCTCAATTTATGCATCACAAATCACCTCCGGAATGGTGAATGCTTTAGTTCTCAGGTGGCGGCAAAACAATCGAATTCAATTTGTAAAACAAATGTTAGGGGGAATAATATAGTAGAAACAGTATAATATAAATTAGAATACGCATGCACAGTAAAACAGAGCACGGTGTTCTAGAAGAACTTTTAAATGACATGACAACTTTCATTTTTTTTTCTTTTTGGAATTTGTTATATGAGCTTTAATTAAAAAAATAAGACCAAAATTTTAAAAATCGTTAGAGCTGTTTTTGAAAAAAATGTGTTTTTTAGAAAATATCTCTGATATTTCACGCTAACATACTCGGTTTGCCCTCGATGTCTCGGATTTTGACCAAACGGCATAGTGGTACCACTATGGTACCTAAGCACTCCATCCAAACTCTTTTTTAAAACGGTCCATCCGTTTACTATACTGGGTGTCCCACCAAGTTCTTGAAATAGCTTATCTCCGTTATTTGAAAAGGTATTAAAATTTGCAAAAAATAGCATTAAATCAAAGCCAAAGCTAATTTTACTGACTTATTTAAAACCGCCCGTTGCTTACCCACTCCCTTGAAACTACCCCCAACTTCTGTTTTTCAAATAGCACCCTTTACTTTGACTCCAATTTAATTTTATTTTTTTTAACTTTTTTATATTTTTAAATAACAAAGATATAGCCCATCTAAAACCTGGTGGGACATTATTATTACTAAATAATAATTGCTATTGGAAGCCCCTTAAAAGAATAAGATACTATTTATAATACATGGTTTAATTCGAGGTTTAATTGAAAATGAAATGTAATTTCATTCTCTTAGATAAAAATGGGGGTGGGAGGTGTTATTTTAAAATCAGAGGGTGGGATGGTTACAAGGGAGTGAGTAGGCAATGGAGGGGGGTGAATAAGTCAATAAAATCTTCTTTGGCTATTTTTAGAAAAAAAATACCTTTTCAAATAACGGAGATATAACTTGGCAAGAAGCTGGTTGGTGGGACACCCGGTATCGTAAACGGGTGGACCGTTTTGAAAAAAAATGAATGAAGTGCTTAGGTACATAGTGGTACCACTATGCTAAGTTTGGTCAAAATCCGAGATATCGAGGTCAAACCCAGTGTGTTAGCGTGAAATATCAGAGATATTTTCTAAAAAACACATTTTTTTCAAAGCCTATTTTTAAAATTTTGGTCTTATTTTTTTAATTAGAGCTCATATTACAAATTCCAAAATGAAAAAAAAAATGGAAGTTGTCATGTCATTTAAAAGTTCTTCTAGAACGCCGTGATAGGCTTTCTATTGTAATTTAATTTAACCTACACATTTTTTGATAATTGTTCGATACGTAAAAATTTCTAAAAAAAATTAAAAAACGGTTGGACTTTTTAATTATCCGTTTAGATTATTTAAAAGTTAAAAGAAAATGCCTAATTGGATAAAGAGACTACGAGGAATCCATTGATCCACTTAGGCCACGACGCGTCGCGATGCCACCCAAAGAGCGTTTAAAGATTTCATTATTTGAATATTCTTTTGACTTGTAACTTTCTTATATATTATAATGTGACCAACATGATTTGTTTAATTACACCCTTAGTTTTTCGTAAGATCTGTTATTTACTTAGGTCCTTAGTTACAAAAGCATTTAACTTTAACTAATCATTTTAAGGACAGAAATTTTTAATTTTAAACAAAATTATAAAAATGTTAATTTATTATTCCATTAATCTATTTTCTTAATCAGCGTGCAGGGATGTTTGTTTTCGATTTTAAGCCATTTGTAAAGTAATAATTAGTTCTCATTTTGTGAATAATTTGTATTTTGACGACAAATAAGTAATTCTAAACATTTGACAAAAAACCTTTTTAAGGGTTTTAAATACAACTTGTGAAAACAGATCCTGAACTACATAGTTATTAATAATTTTAATGAAATTAAATATATTTCGTGTGATTAAAATTAAAAAGTTTATTTTTTCAGTTTTCAAATGAAGTGGGAGGGGTTAATTTTATTGTTTTGAGCTAAAAATTTCTACAAATATTGGCTTCGATTAAAAAATATAAAAGAATTAATCAATTTAGTATTAATTTTTTTTATTTTCAAAGTAGATGCATGCCAAATTTTATTTGTTTAAGCTGACATTTAGCACAGATTTAAATTATTGTATTTGACGTGATATGGTATACCAGATACATTTTATTTAAAAAAATCACACAACTATAGCCCAGCCACACAACTATAGTCCATGTTTTTACTCCGCCCCTAGGAGGCTTGGGGAAATTATTTTTAAATGTTTACAATTCTTCATGAAAGTTCGTATATACAGCGACACGATTTCAATATTTTTAAATATTAAAGATTTAATTAAACTTTTTTCACCGCATGACTAAACATTTTCAAAAAAAAATCGTATTTTTTAAATGCCCTATTGTATAGAAAAACCGAGTCGGAATTTATTCAAAGCTTTAAATTTAAATAAAGTAGTGGGGCTTTATCTAAATCGAGTACTTGTCCGTTAAAATCGTTGCAATTTAGATGGTATTTATGGCTCGTGATCAGGTGCGTGCTTTGGAATAATAATGAAAGAAATTTTAGCTCGCACTACTTGATAGAGCTTTCATTGAAAATGTTGGAAAACGAGTCGTAAACAGTGAAAAAGTTGCCCCTAAAACCTAATTAATCTTTTTTATCTGACTACCTTTTATCTGTATAGTTTTTCTTAAGGGGTGATTCTACATCATAAAATATTACAATTTTTTTTTAAAACATATGTCTAAAAATGCCTCGTTATATTTAATAACTCAGGAATCCTTTGAGATAGAGCAACGAGGTTATGCATGTAAACTAATCTTAATAAGGCCCATCTTTGTATGTTATTTTTAATTACTTATTTTAACCAGGGCCGTGCGAAACGGGGGGTCCTTATCACTTTTTTGTCCCAAACTGTTTTCTCTGTAACTTTTTTCTTATTTTATTTTTAGTATATGATTTCTCAAGTCAAAATACATAAAAAAGATACTATTGTTATAACACTGTAGGATTAACTGTTTTTGAGAAAAATTAATTTGAAGGTGAAATTTCACGGTTCGAAGACAAAAATTAAATACTAAAATATTGATTACCAAAATTTCAATGATTCGGGGTTATTCTATATCAAAAACTAAAAAAAAAAGTTTTTATACATGTAGGCCGAAAAATCGTTTTTAAAGAACCTATGACCCTTTAAAAATGGTGCATTTTTAGTAGACCATAGCTCCCTTAGGATTGATTTTTGGAAATACCTGTATATGAGGTTTTTTCTAAATTTTTGATGGAAATTTACCCGGCATCATTGAAATCTAGGTTTTCAACATTTTTGTATTTAATTTTTCGTCCTAGTACTGGGAAATTTCACTCAAATAATTTTTTCTCCAAAACCGTTTATCCTATAGTATTACAACAAGAGTACCTTTTTTGTGTATTTTGATCTGAGAAATCATATTCCAAAAATACAATCACAAAAAAGTTACACAGAAAAAAGTTTGTGACAAAAAACTGATGAGGCTGCCCCGTTTTGCACACCCCTGGTTAAAGTAAATACATAAAAATAACATAAGAAGATGGACATTATTAAGAAAAGTTCTCTAGCACATAAACTATTGAATTTTGGTAGTTATGCCAAAAGAAACTTTTAATCAGAAAGTTGTTAACTACATATACAAATTGATGGCACCATCTAATCTTTGCACAAAAGTACTACATTATATTTTGGCAGCCCTGTAATCTGATAAGAATTATCTATATCTATACACAGGCGGACAAAAAAATTGTCTCGAAGCCAGCACGTAGTACCGACACGGAAGGGATTTCACATTGATTGTGAAAATTCTGTAGTAGAGCTGTTCAATTTCTTAATAGATTTAAAAAGTTTGCCATCTATAAGGCACTAAGCTTTATTTTTCATTTATAATTTGATAATCCGTGTCGGTACTAGGTGCTGGCTTTGAGACAAATTTTTCGTCCGCCTGTGTATCTAGATATAGATAATTCTTATCAGATTACAGGTCTGCCAAAATATTATGTAGTACTTTTGTGCAAAGATTAGATGGCGCCATCAATTTGTATATGTAGTTACGGATTTTTTTAAAAGTGTCTTCTGGCACAACTACCAAAATTCAATAGTTTATGTGCTAGAGAACGTTTTGGTTTGGAAGATCTTTCTCGAGTTAATCGTTTTGCAATTTGTTGATAAAGTTATGGGGTTTTCACTGTCAAATTCGTTTATAACACACAAAAATACGAAAGAAGAATATAGTCTGATTAATCTCGGGCCTCCGAGGCCCGGCAGGTTAAATAATAATAATAATAATAATAATAATAATAATAATAATAATAATAATAATAATAATAATAATAATAATAATAATAATAATAATAATAATAATAATAATAATAATAATACTAATAATAAGCTGTATCGTACAAAAAAATAAATGTATTAAAAAATACTTTTAGGAATGACTCAATTCAAGTGTTTGGAATAAGATTTTTGCAAAATTGTTATTTTAATTTTATAATATATGCCACAGTTATTTTCCATCGATACCCCACATTAACATACCCCGGGCCTTTCAGGTCCGTATACATAAATATGTATTTTTCGTTGTAAAAAAAATAAAAAATGCTGATAAAATATTTTTATTTGGATTTATAAAATATATAAACCCATTGAACATAACATATGTTATCTACTTATACTTGTTAACGCCAAACTAAACCTTGGACAATGGCTTTTTTCCTAAATGTGATTGATGTAGCGGATTCAAATGCATTTATTGTTTTTTCAATGAAAAATCCAAATTTTTACAATCCAAAACTAACCTATAGACAAAAACTCTTTTTAAAGGATTTAGCAAAGCAGTTTACAATACTTCATATACTAAAGAGATCTAAAAATCAATGTTTGTCAATGTACGTTTTTGACAGCATGGGTAAGTTTATAGAAACATTTGACGAACAACTAGGACCGTCCAATATGAAAAGATGCTATTTGTGCCCCTTAAAATTGGACAGAAAAAGTAAAATGACTTGTCAATGTAAAAATAATATTTTCAATGAACATTGTGCCAATAATGCTTTTCTAATGACTAAATGCTTTTCATGTATTTTTTTTACTGATTATTTTAAGATATTTATAAAGATATTTTTAAGGGTTTGGTTTCATATTATATAAAGAAAAAAATATATATTAAAACCTAAATATAATAGTTTAATCTTATATGATACCTATTAAACCATTAATTTTTATATTCGGGCCTCCCAGGCCCAGGGTATGTAAATGTGCATATTTTTTAGGCTATGCATCCTAGGGTTAAGACTAATCAACTTTTTTGGTGGGCCTGTGTTATTTGTCAAAGAGGGAAATTAGAAAGGCTTATAGGAAATATTGGTGGAAGCATAAATGAGAAAAATGCCAATGGTATTGGATGTAGCCGAGGGAACGTTCAAGTATTACGTAACACTCCTAGGGGGGCACTATGGAACGAAGCGGGCCATAAGTTGGACATCGTATCTTTCTTGAAAACGGTAGTCAGGATTTTGATAAAATTTGGTATGTAACTATTTTTAGGTACGAGAAAGCCTTTTAGCTAGGTTTCATTTTTGGTAAAAATCTGGAAATCTGGAAAATCTGGAAATCTTAGAAAAAATTAAATTTATTTTTATATGATTAATTACCATTTAGCGAAAGATATTTAACTAAGTAATATGGATAAGTTCTAAGAAATAAAAAATATGGAAGTTTTGGAAAATGTTTATAACTTGTAAAATTATTATCTTAGCTAATAAGTTTGGCTTTTTCGAGTGGAATTAAAACATTTACCTAACTATTGAGTTGAAAATTTCTGGAAAAAATCTGGAAAAATCTGGAAAAATCTGGAAATATTCTGGAAAAATTCTGGAAAAATTCTGAAAAAGTTTTAAAATAGTGACAATAAAATGTTATAAAAAAATGTGATAATAAAACAAACTAAATAAAGTAAATAATTTTTATATAGATACTTTTATCAAAAACCAGTAATACCCTAGCTTCCTTGAATAATTCGTTTACTTTATTTTTACAAGTAGGTCACATATTGGAAATTACTGGATCTGAGGCTAACAATAAGTTATGCAAGATATCCTCATTGTTTGCCTCTCTAGACATTTTTCTTGCTTGATTTTCTCTGAATTTTTCCAGAATCTTTCAACTCAATAGCTAAATGTTTTAATTTTACTTGAAAAAGCCAAATTGTTTACTTAAAATTATACTTTTACAAGTTATACACATTTTCCAGAATTCTTCCAAATTTCGGATTAAATACTTACGCAAAAATCTTTCTTGTACACTAAAATGGTAAATATTAAAAAGCAATTAAATTTAATTTTTTTAAAGATTTCCAGATTTCCAATTTTTTTCCAAAAACAAGGTTAAAACTAAATTCTTTTTTCGAAAATTGAAAAAAAGTTGAAAAAAATATATATTTTTTATTTATTTAAATTTTTGTTATCTGGGCCTTTTTTGGCAATTTTGCGAAATTTAAAACTACCGTACTATTATAACGCTTAAGCTAAGCTAAGCTAACGTAATTACCAGATAATATTACCCACCGCAAAGAAATTCTGTAAAAGTTTACGTGAAAAGTTATTTTTTTTTATTGATGTTTAAAACAAAAATTTAAATTAAAGAGGTTCTGGGGTTTTCTGGGGTCTGATTTTTGCATAGGTTTTTTCCTTACTTAGTCCACTATAATTCAGTTATAAAAAATATGCGGGACTTTGCGGAACTTTAACGAAAAAACAAGAAATGTCGGAAAATTAAAAAAAAAATGATAATACAAAAAATAGGGGATATACAAAATATTTTATTTTTTTATATAATACTCTTTTAAATTGTTATTATTGTGCAATTAATAGAAAAATATTATATTGTAAGATAACAAAAAAAAAGACTACAAATTTTCGTAGCATAATTAAGACATCTAATATAAGCGTTATTTTATCTAGGTAACCTTAGTTATAGATGGAAATTTTACCTCTACTCAATGTATAAGATAATTAACTATAAGAAAAATGCATTTAAACCCTTATTTTTCATTTTTTGTTTTTTACCCGATGTCCAGCCTATGGCCCGGTTCGTTCCATAGTGGGGGGGCGGGGGTCATTTTGGAGTGTTACGCCCATATTAATGGTATAGGAAAATGGCGTTACAGAGGGGGAGGGGGGTCCAAAATGATCAAAATTTGTGTTACGTAATACTTGAACGTTCCTATATTCGCATATTACCTATATTATAAAATTTACTTACCAAAATGGAAAGCCCATAATTCACTCGATGAACCTTTTAAGTCTTGATATCCTCCATAAATTAACATAGATCCTCTATGCACTAAAGCTGTATGACCCCTTCGTCCTTTAGGGGTCTTAACACCTACAATTTAAACAGTATTTCTAAATTTAAGTACTCAAAAACTTTAAAACCCTAAAGTAAGCTTAACTCTCTAATTTGATTTATCTTTGTTTTTTATTTATTATTAACATTATTTTATTATATTTTATTTACTTTGCATTACTTGTAAACTAAATTAAATTATTTACTCATACATATATTAAATATTAATATCAAAACTGTACAATACAAACTACGTTTAGGCTCTTAAATTATTGGTTATTCTAAAACTAAAATATTAACTATGATATCGCGAAATCGTCGAATTTTTGATTTGCAAGGGTCCTGGAATTGGCGTAAGCAGAAATTTTGGGTTCAGTCGAATAAAACCCCTAGCATCTAGGACCTATGGAATTTAAGTGTCCTAAAAATGACTTAATTTCATTTTTTAGCACAAAATTTTTATTTCAAAACTTGTCAATTTCATATTTGGCAACTTTTAGCCAAGAACCATTATTTGGTTGGTTGCTATTGTACTTTTTAGTCAAATTTTTTTACATTTTTGAGGGCAAAACTCTCTTAAGCAATAACTTTCGGAAAACGTTCTAAAAATATAGATCTTCTACTTTTACAGTCAACTGAAAATTTTACAGGCAAATGTTGCTGCAGCATTTTAGGCTAATTTAAAAAATGGCCTACAGAGGTCAATTTACAACGTAGTTTGCGTTTAATACTTATAAAAAGCCCCACAAAAAAGTAAGTTCAGACCAGCTAACCATATCCATGTATCCCTAGGTATTTTCGGTCGATGAATCCGAATCCGAGGTCAAAAAAACTCGTAACCACCAAAATCATTAGCTAGAGCCAAATGACAACCCTGGAATGCGATAAAAAAATCAGACCAGCGAACCAGACCCATGTATTCCTATGTATTTTTCGGTAGCTGAATCCGAATCCGAGGTCAAAAAAAAATCCTACACCACCAAAATCAGTAGCTAGAGCCAAAAAACACCCCTGGAATGGGGTAAAAGAAATCAGACCACCGAACCAGACCCATGTATCCCTATGTATTTTCAGTTTCTGTATCTGAATCCGAGGTCAAAAAAAATCGTACACCCCAAAAATCATTAGCTAGAGCCAAAAAACACCTCTGGAATGGGGTAAAGAAAAGATTAAGCTACAAGAATAGTTTTTCTATCTTAATAAATCGAATTATACAAATTGTTAGGTATACCATGCGTTAAATTAAGGTTAAAAAGCAGCTTGCATACAATAGATCTGAAACACAATCCCGGGGGGGGGGGATTGAAAGCTACTCCCCATATATAAAATAATTCAAATTTTTTCAACCTCATTTCAGAGGTGTTTTTTGGCTCTAGCTAATGATTTTGGGGGTATACGATTTTTTTAACCTCGGATTCGGATTCAGCGACCGAAAATACATAGGAATACATGGGTCTGGTTCGCTGGTCTGAATTATTTTCAGCCCATTCCAGGGGTGGTTTTTGGCTCTAGCTTATGAGTTTGGAGGTATACGATTTTTTTTAACACGGATTCGGATTCAGCGACCCAAAATACATAGGGATACATGGGTTTGGTTCGTTGGTTTGGTCTTTTTTTTTTGTGGGGCTGTGTAATTCATTATCCCTATGTGAGACAGTTTGCGTTATATAAAAATATTTATTTTTGTTCGTTTTTAGCTTTTGCATCGCACACTTGGCCAGAAACCCTAAAACAATATATTTTTATAAAAAAAAATGACTAAAGACATTTTGAGGTCTCTAAAATCGAATCAGGTCTTAAAAATTTTAAATTTACAATAAAAACAAAAAATGTAATGTTAACCAAAAGGAGGAGTTATGTTCCATGTAACTTTTTGTCCATGGAAAAGTCATTTTCAGGGCAGTTGATGACTAAAAAAAAAAATTTCCCACTACTGCTAAAATTACAATTTTCATATTTTTGACCAATAAAA
Organism: Brachypterus glaber; assembly: GCA_958510825.1. Lineage (NCBI taxonomy): Eukaryota > Metazoa > Arthropoda > Insecta > Coleoptera > Kateretidae > Brachypterus > Brachypterus glaber. The sequence continues at coordinate 28,412,224 of OY294044.1, forward strand.
TTTACAACTTTTTCTAATTTCAAGATCCACTACTGGTAAAATTGCAACTTTTTTTCTTTCGACGAAAAAGTTGAAGATTAAAAAAAATGTTTTCACTAAGTAGTGGTTCTAGTAGCAGTGCTACTAAAATTACAACTTTTATGAAATTTCCAACTTTTTAGAATATCATGGTAGGTAAGGGAAGGGGAGCCTTCCCCCTATAGCTACGGCCCTGGTCATGTGACTTTTCACGTCGACAAACGGCATTACATATCTCTCTATTTCTTCAATTTTTGGTGAAAATTTACTCAAATCAACGTCCGTTACTTAACATTTTTACATCGACCAAAAAAAATCATTAAATTCGGTTAAGTTTTATTTTCTTTTTTGCTACGGTTATTCAAAAAGTATGCGGGTTATCCGGAAGCTATCGGATCCGGATAACAAAATGCAGCCACCAGCTGTAACTTGAACTGAACTGACACAAAATTAAACACAGCCCAAAATCACACACAAAACAACACAAAACTTACATATGTATTGATATATTATAAGAATTTTAGCTGTTTTTTAGGTCATTAGATACTTTGAATACAGAAACCAGCTTTTTTAGATATTTCTAATAATTTTCATTTATTTTTGTTACATATTCATGAATAAAAAATCCCCAAAACTGTTTTATAATTAATAAAAAACTTACTAAAACTGTTTTACAGTAAAGCTTATTGTAACACGAAAACCAAAACTACAAAAACGTAATAACGAAACGCAAATAGATAAAAATATTTACTTCATTTTGCAAAATTGCATACCTTTCTTTGTACGTATTTTTTTCCAGCTATTTGCTTTTATATCATAGACCCACAGAGGTGTTTCACAGCCCGCTGAAAAGCTCACTTCTCCTCCAAACACGTAGATATTGTCTTTGTACGCCACGGCTGTGTGTTCCTGAAGACATGGTAGTTTTTCACCGATTGGTTTCAGCTGTTGCCATTTACCGCTTACTGAAAATAAAGGAAAGTAATAAACAAAAAGATAAAAAAGAATTGAGATGGGTTTTTATGTGAATGTATTGTTTATTTTTTTGGTAAAGTTGGATGATAAAGCTTATAGCACTTATACTACTACTAGGTACTTATATACAGAGTGTTTCGACTCTGTTTTGATAGCGATTGTCTCGAAAACTAAAAGAGATAATTTAGTTCCGAAATCATAATAAATGAGACCTTAAGAACTACAAGAGAACAAAACAACCCCTCATCCAGTCTTAGGTTTTACCCCAACTCTTTTTTTAAATGGCACCTCATATTTTATATATTTTTTGAGTTTACAAAACTACCCTGCAGGTAAAGTTTATTTCAGCAGCGATTTTCTCGGAATCTAAAAGATATAATTAAGTTATGCAAAACCTTTTTTAAAAGGATAATAAGAGCTACAAATGCAAACTAAACTAGACAAATAAGTTGGGAAATCCTAAAAGGTGGTACCTATATTTTTTGCACGAGGTAATTCCTGTAAGATCACTTCGAAAAAAGAAAAGATTACATCCAAGAAATTCCTCCAATTTATACACATGAATTCCTCAGCGGTTTATTCCCCTGGTTACTGGGTTGTTTTTATGATTATTTTTTTGTAATTACTAACTCGTTCGCTACCAGGTGTATATTTGAGTTTTGACCACACAGATCAAGCGTGAGCACAAACAAGACACAACTACTACTACTAACCTACACAAGTCCTGGACTTAGGGGATGCTTAATTAAGTAAAATAGTACGAGGTTAAACAAACATGTAAAAGATACGTGTTTACTAGCCAGCCATGCAAGGATCACGCGTCCCTTATATGAGCCGCAGCTTCCTACAAAGCACGTTAAAATCGCCCTCTTAGAGTGTTGCTTTCTAAACGGCCATTTAATACAGCAAGATCTATCATATGAAACATCAGTCTATTTGAAAAATTGTCGTGGCTTATACACGGAAAGAAATTAGTGGGCTCTGCGCTATACATTATAAGATATTTGGTAACAGTGGCAAATTATAGTGATTTAAGCTATAGATTATAAGGGACACAATAACTAATAATGTTAAAAATAAATTGGAAACGGTTATATATATTACAGACACGATTATATTTATTACAGGCACTATTATAAATTTACAGAAATTTTATTATATTATAAAAATTATTAGCACGGACAATAATTAAATCTATTTAAGCTATAAATGCCATACTATTTGTTATATTTTATTATTCACTAAACAATTAAAGTATTTCATATAAATTTTTACACTGACTGCCATAATTGTAAGAGAAAGCCTTGTATTTATATAATAAGCGATTATAATTTGCTTGGTATGTATGTTATAGCGCTCCTAGCTATAATTTTTTTTTTCCGTGTATACCTATGAGTCAATTGGTAGGGAACATGTTAAGGTCTCATTTATCTTGTTTTTTGCAGAACTTAATTATATATTTTAGTTTTCGAGATAATCGCTGTGAAGATAGAATTAAACACCAGTACATGGAAAGAAATTAGTGGGCTCTGCGCTATACATTATATGATATTTGGTAACAGTGGCAAATTATGGTGATTTAAGCTATATATTATAAGGGACACAATAACTAATAATGTTAAAAATAAATTGGAAACGATTATATATATTACAGACACGATTATATTTATTACAGGCACTATTATTAATTTACAGAAATTTTATTATATTATAAAAATTATTAGCACGGACAATAATTAAATCTATTTAAGCTATAAATGCCATACTATTTGTTATATTTTATTATTCACTAAACAATTAAAGTATTTCATATAAATTTTTACACTGACTGCCATAATTGTAAGAGAAAGCCTTGTATTTATATAATAAGCGATTATAATTTGCTTGGTATGTGTGTTATAGCGCTCCTAGCTATAATTTTTTTTTTCCGTATATTTCTGTGTCTTTTTATGTGTTTCTGTCGATACGGTAGTTTCTCACGAATTGGTTTTAGCTGTTGCTATTTACAGCTTACGAAATATAAAAAAAAAACACAAGTAATAATGATAAACAGAAAGATATAAAATAGTCTTCATAAAAGTTTATGTTGTTTTTATGTTATTTTTTTATTTTTTGAGAAAATGGATAATTAATTTTGTCGCAGCTAGAGTATTTAGGTTTTTTGAGTAACTCCATAAATTATTTGTGTATTATATGATATAATTTTCCACAAATTTTCCAAACTAAGTATAGTTGATAATATACTGTATATACATTCCATATAAGTTCCTCCTAGTTCTTTTAGCTATTATAAAAAAAGTCTTTTTTCAGAGTGATTTGCCCCCATTTTACGGTAAAACTGTCCCAATAAAATGGTACTTTCTCACAGATTAGTTTCAGCTGCCAATTTCCACTTACTGTTACATGCGAATGATATTTATCACAAGTTATTTCAAGATTTCCAAAAAAAAAAGATGATAATAATAATTATATATGTAATTATAATTGTATAATAATTCCCCAATTTTTATGCCTAATAACTACACTTGTTAAAAAAATTACAATAATTTACTTAGATTATTGGTATTATACTAACAATCCGTAAAGATATGTAATGCTACACTTTCCTACAAGTACTATTAAAAAAAAATAAATAAAAAAAAGATTTAACAATTTTTTCAAAAACAATAGGGATCTTCCCTGAACTTGATTTTTCCTGAAAATGTTTAGTCGATCGGATTATTTGTCCTTGAGTTATCGTGTCTATAAAAAATGTGACATCAGACGGACAGACGGACAGACGGACAGACCGACAGACGGACAGACGGACAGGCGGACAGACGGATATACGGACAGACGGACATTTAAAAATATATTATTATTATTTTTTCATGCAACATATTTGTATCCAAAGCCTAGGAATTTTTTTTGCGCATGCGATGTTGGGAAATTTAAAACTACGGCATAAAACTACTCTAGCACTTACGCGCTCTGAATATATTATACTATAGTATAATATAACCTACGTAAAAAATAATTAATTATGATAGAGAATCTAAAATTTTACTGTAAAAAAAATACCCTGGCATTTATTTACCGGCTATCGGAACTAGATTTTTAAAAGAAATAGTTAAGAATTTTAAAGTAGGGGAGGATGAGCCACCATGAGATATGGGCCACCATGAGAATTTGAATTTTTTTTTAACAGGAAGGGAAGAGAACCCCATTGGTCATATAATAGTTACCTCCCCTCCCAAACGCAAATTCTAATATATTTTTGTTTACGCCTGGTTAGCCTGAAATGAGTAGTGCCTGTGAGTGGTGGTTTTGAGCGTCGATGTTACTTTGCACCAATATTCTGCACAATGACTGCGAGTTTAAAACAAACTTTCAATATAAGCTTTTTATATTAATTTAAAAGAGAACTAATGCCCTTTAGAATTTTATAAAAAAATGCAAATATATTCTTAAAAAAAATATAAAAATTTTTTTTTGTAAATGTTCATTTGGGCCACGATGAGACATTTCATTATGGGCCACCATGAGACTGTGTGATGGTGGACAGTTTGACTTTCGTATTCAAATTATTAAAAACTAAATTGTTTTAAAAGTTTTTTTAATTAATATGGTATTGTTTTAGATGTCTAAAAGTAATATTACTTGCCTTATTTTATTTTATTATTCTAGTGGTTTCGATTTGGGCCACCATGAGACATTGCTAAAATACCTTTTTTTATATAAAATCCTGTTTTCTTGTTTCAATAATCTTACAAAAATGAACAATGAACGAGTTTTAGTCTTGTATCAAATGGTTCGAAAAAAAATATTTTCAACCTTCTTTTTTGTTAACAGTTTGTTAACATGGTGCCCCGGTCTCTGGACCACCATGAGACACGATACTGAAAATTATTTTTGAATATATTTTTGTTGCCGAAAGATATATACGACTTTTGTACTTTATTTATTGTTTATTTAAGGTAACATAATTAATTATTTGTAATTACATAAATTTATTTGACCGATATATATATTTAATAACAACTGAAATAATTAGGGTTGAATTTTTAAGTCTCATGGTGGCCCACCTTCCCCTATTTAGTTTTGCTTTAACTTTTAAGTTTAAGTTTAAAAACTGCAAACTTGAATAAAACTTTAATATTGCGTTATTATCGCAAATTAAAAGGGTAAATTTAAAGATTAAATTTTCGATAAAACATTAAAAAAATCGGTTTAAATTATATGAATTTTACAATATAATCCTAATATTACAGTGGGTTAGGCTAAATGTGACACCCAGGGTAATTGTGACGTAATGTCCTGTTATAATTCTTCTAAACTAGTTTATATCCAATCCAACCCTGGCTTTAGGTTTTTGACAGTATTAAATATTTCGCGTAAAATTTTGATTTGATTTAAACTTGTTTAGAAGAATTATAACAGGACATGTCACAATTACCCTGGGTGTCACATTTAGCCTAACCCACTGTCTGCTTTATGCTTTTCTTTATTAATTAACACGGGTAGGATCGAAGTAGCCGGGAGCATGAAAAAATTAGAATTTTAAAAAACTTCTTTTTCAAGTAAATAGACACTTTAATACTCAGTCACTTGGTCATGGTCCATGATTCATGGAGAAGGACTTCATTTTTTGAAAAGAGAAACAATTAAAAAAAAATTAAGTCCTTCTCCATGAGTCCTGGACCATGACCAAGTTACTCAATGAGTATTAACAGCGGTGACATGACATTCCGCTTGGTGAACAATGTGTCCATTTACTTGAAAAAAGAGTTTTTTTTTTAATTCTAATTTTTTCTTGCCCCCGGTAAATGGCTACTTCGATCCAGGCCATATTAATTAACATAAATAAACTAAAAAAAACATATTTAAATAAACATGTGAAAAATAACAAAAACAAAACACGTAGGTGTAGATAGTATATTTTACGCTTTGTATTGTATTAATTTATTTATGAGACAAATAAAAGCGATCCTAATTGGCCCTGAAAAAGGTTTTATAATATTATTTAATTATTATACACTTAAACCTTTATAATAATTATTATAAATTAAGTGAATGACTTGTAAATTTCAAAACCTTTAATCTTAAAAAATCAATGTTAGGCTCTTTGTACTAATCAACTCTGTAGATGGCAACTGAGAACTTATACAAATTCTAGTTTATTACTTAATTTAACGTAAATTTTAAACTAATTGGAATAGTTAATTGGAGTTTGTATGTTATCATTCATTATGTACGAAGTTGATTAGTACAAAGAACCAAAAATTGACTTTTTGAGATACGAGGTTTCGAAATTTACAAGTCGAAATTATAATATTGTTTTTCTGAACTATCTGATCTAAATTCCACCAATCCTTAAATGTCATGAAATCAAAGCTATGAAAAAATATTCAAATACTATAACAACCTTTTCGTATTGCTTACCAAAGTTGCGGTTATATTTAAGATTGGTAATATACAGGGTTATTCAGAAACAGGGTCTTTAATAAACATATGTCTAAAAATGCGTCATAAGGAAGCTAAACCCCTTTGAAATTAGCTAAAAAATTCGGTTTTTATTTAATAACTCAAGAACGCTTTGAGATACAGCAACGAGGTTTTAAATGTAAACTAATATTAATAATCTTCGTATGTTACCTTCATGTACTTATTTTAATCCGGGGCGTGCGAAACGGGGAAGCCTTACCAGTTTTTTCTGTATTACTTTTTTGTAATTTTATTTTTGTAATATGATTCCTTAGCTCAAAATACATAAAAAACATAATTAGATTAACCGTTTTCGAGAAAAAATCATTCATTAATTGTACCTCAAAAACTAAGAAAAAAACCTCTAATGCACCATTTTTAAAGGGCCATAGTAGCTTTATAAGCCATTTTTTGACCTACATGTATAGAAACTTTTTTCTTAGTTTTTCATATAGAATAACCCTGCATCATTTTGGTTTTAAACAAATTAGTATTTAATTTTTCGTCCTCGAACGGCGTAATTTCACCTTCAAATGATTTGTTCTTGAAAAGGGCTAATCCTACAGTATTACAACAAGAGTACCTATTTTATGTATTTTGACCTGATAAATCATATTCCAAAATTAAAATTACAAAAAAGTTACACAGAAAAAAGTTTGTGACAAAAGCTGATAGGGTCCTCCCGTTTCGCACACCCCTGGTCAAAATAAGTACATGAAAATAACATACTAAGATGGGCCTTATTAAGTTAGTTCACGTTCAAAACCTCGTTGATATATTTCAAAAGTTATTAAATAAAAACCGAATTTTTTATGTTTATATAAACTTTTTTCAATATTTTCCAATGTAGAATCACCTCTTAAAATTAATGACCCTATTTCTAAATAACCTTCATTGGTTCAAATTATTTACCAATACTTTCGAATGTGTTGGTTACACTGAGAGTTACTGCAGTAAACATAAACTATAAGTAGTATTTTTTTTGTTGTTCTGTGAGCATAGCGGATAGATTTTAGTTTGTAAATGATAAGATGTAAAGCACGGTTACAGATTTTCAACCGCATGTCACTAAGGCATTTCTAAATCAATTTACAGCAATCTTATGATACAAACTTTGGTAACTAGTCCAGTCAAATAACGAAAAATTCCTGTGCTAAATTGCAATAAATAAACACGGGCTGATATTTTAAAGGATAGTAGTGGATAGTAACAGAACACTCCTGTTAGTTTTTCACCGGATCATTTGAGTAAGGGATGTCCACTATCCTAAATTTTAGGGGTGAGTGCAGTTATCTCGCTAAATATGGATCTTACGATAAAAATGTATATAGCCAATTTTGTTAAGGAAAAAAATTCTAACAAGTTTTGTAAAGATAATTTTTTTATTATATTAATAACAATCGAGTTATAAATATTCAAATACGGCCATGTTGGGGGTAAAATTGTTTTTTTCGATTTTTTAGACAAATTATTAATCGGAGGATAAAAGTAGTAATGACCAAACTTGTAGCTCTTAAAATTCTCTATAAATTTTATATATTATGAATTTTCATAAGTATTTTGTTACGGTTAAAGTGGGCAGTGAAAGTCGATTTGCCTCCTCTGTAACCGTACCAAAGTACGTATGGAAATTTATAATCTATGAAACTTATAGAGAATTTCAAGAGCTACAAGTTTGCTCATAACTTTTATCGTCCGATGAATAATTTGGCCGAAAAATGGAAAAAGCCAATTTCACCTCCAACATGGCTATTTTTAAATTAACTCAATTGTTATTATTAAAATAAAAAAATCATCCCAACAAAAATTGTTGAAAATTTTCTCCCTAACAAAATTGGTTATATGCATTTTTATTGTAAGATGCATATGAAGCAACTCACCCCTAAAATTCAAGATAGCGGACACCCTTTAGGCAAATCACCCGGCGAAAAACTAACAGAAGTGTTCTTTTACCAACCACTACTACCCTTTAAAATATCAGCCCGTGTACATTTATTGAAATTTACATTTATTATTTGACTGGACTAAATGAAAAGGCTACTAAAATACTTGAATTAAAATAGGTACTGTAACATAAAAATTCAGCATCTTTTCTTTTTTTTTATTTAAAATTTTAATGCCTACAACAAAATAAATAAAATGTCTTGTCTCTAAATTGAAACAAGCCGTGAAGATATGTTATGCTACACATTCAATTATGTACTATTCACGGTAAATGGTATATTGCATTTCCCCAAATACTTAAAAAAAAATTTAAAAAAAAAAACTAAATTAAACCAAAAAAAATAAAACTTCAAAAAAATTTTTCATTATCTTTTTTTTTTAATTTTCTTTTTGCGAAAAACGTAAATATAAAATTTTTTTTAAATGAGTTTAACCCCTATAACTTATTTTTTTGGGATTTCTTTAAAAGTTGGTGGAATTGATCCGTATAATAAAAGTAGTTTCTCCTAAAAAAGTTACGTTAATCTTGAGTTACTGTGTCTACAAAAATCGTGACATCGGATGGACGGACGGACGGATGGACATTTTCAAAGTTTCTTATTTTTTCATGAAACACGTTGGTATCCAAGAATTTTTGGTCTAGTACGCTGTGAATATGTTTGTTTGTTTGTATGTTTTGTTTTTAACCTCGTACTATTCTACTTAATTAAGCATCCCCTAAGTCCAGGACTTGTGTGGGCTAGTAGTAGAGGGAACCACCGGTTTTAATTGACTTTCGAACCAATATATCTAGGGAGTACGCCTTCGCCAAATTTCAATTATTAATTAACTGAAAAAGGCAATCGGCGCCAGTGAGGTTTGAACTCACGATCATTAGATCAGTGTCAGGCTATATCGATGCCATTGACCGCTGAGCTAAATCTCCCAATAGTATAATAAGCCTAATCTCCTATTTCAAAAGAATTTATTTTAAAATTTTAATTTTTCCAAATAAATTTTAAAACTATGACTTTACTTTTTTAAATAAAAATAATTAACCCAGATTTGATTTTATATTTATATCCTTTTAACCATTTCTTTCTTTTATAGAAATGTGTTAATATTGGATTTTTTCTTTTGAATAAGAATTTTAAAAGGAATTCTATTTTTAGAGCTAAAAAATATATTTACCTTTTTCTTTTTAAATTTAAATACATATACAGATGCAGATATAATGCTTTGCATTATAAGAACTGTTTTGCAATAACATGTTAGTTATACATTATTATAAAATGGCACTAGGTTGTTGAATAATTTAATTAATTTTAAAATACGCCAAGAGGGCAAAAAACCGTAAAAATGGGTGTCTTGATCTCATAGGCTCCGACTTTTCAATATTTTCAATAAAGTTAATAATTTTTATCAAATGAAAAAATAAACTAAAAATAAATTTTAAAATTCTGAAGCTTTTATAATATTTAAAAGTATAGACAATATTCCAAGGAAGGCCATGACTACAATGCTATATAACTATATAAGTCACTTTTTTGGTACCGCACATTTTTTTGTGTATCTGTGTTATTTTTAAATAAACTAATTAACAGAGTTCTAAAAATACAAAAGGTTTTATCAAAATTCGACAATTTTATTAAGCGGCAAAAATTTTGCGAGAAGAATAAAAGCTAAAAAATATTTTTTATGTGTCGCTATCCAAAGGTATAAATATGAAATGCGCACAAAATATGTTATCTTCACTGCCTGTTTATTTTTATGTTTTAGGGTGAAACGTCATTTTATTAACGTATCACCCTAAGGTATTTCCATCATACACTGCCAATAATTCACGCTAATTGGGCAATACTCTCCCTATCTAATTTAATGTATTTAATTTCCAATCACGAAGAAAATCGAAAATCACCCCTCATGCTATTTGATAGTTTACACCAGTTAACAAAGTTTTTATCCGCTACCAGGTCAAATTTTACTAAATGTAGAATTTTCGAGATTAGCGATCTGTTTATCCGTTTTGCTCTATCAATAACTTTATGCCGACTAGTCTGCATAGTCCCGACTTTTATAAATACTTAAACATCGAGTTTAATAAGACTAGATTTAAGGGTCCAGGTTTAGAAAAAGAGCCGTGTTGCTGGAAGTTTTGTAATAAAAGAGTGGGTACTATTTTAACTACGATTGCTAGCAAAATACAAAAAAGAAAAGAGAAAAATTTAAATTACTCTGTCATTTTAAATGAATCATTATTTGACAGCAGTTGAATAAAAACAGCTGTTTCGAATTGACTCACCTTGTTAAGTAAACAACCCTTGCAACTTATTAAAGAACGTAACTAAGGCATTGGCGACGTTATTTAATAAGTTGAGACTATAGTCGTAGAAAAGCAATCTTTGATGAAAGCTGACAGTGGAGTAAGAAGAGTAAATAAATGGTTAGATGTTAAAACTAAATAAGTTCAGAGGGTTGGCAAATGAAAAGATAGGTTTCTTGATTTTTTAAACATTTTTTGTAGCATAATAAATATTTTCACGACTTTAACTCAGCATATAACAACCAGTAAAAAAAAATACAAAAATGTTTTGTTGAGCAGTGAAATCAATAATCACCCCTCATGTTATAGATTATAGACAAACCATTGATAAATCGGAACACGTTTTAGACACAAACGTTGCTGACGGATCTTGTCAGGGTGGCCAACCCATCGGTATTTACTATTGGGGTAAATACTTGTAAATAGTTTGACTTCCTACAAGGAATACAAGAAGTCAATGCATTGCAATGAGTCACTCTATCTATCTAATAAAAGTTTAATTCTAGTTAAAGGAAAAATTAAATAATTTTCAAAACAAATATGATTCTGTATTACCTTAAATGTAGGCAGGGGCGTAACCAGGTCCAAAATTTTGGGGTGGCTTGAGCCCCCTACATATATGTATACGTAAAAAATATATGCATAATTTTACTTGTATAGTTTTATTTGGGGGGGGCTTAGCAAAATTTAGGGCGATTAGCCAACTAAGTCCCCCCTAGTTACGCCTATAGTTGTAGGTTGTATATTTATTGCTTTTGACAATATCGATTTTCTAAAATATTTTTTAACATCTTCACAGTTAGTAACTCGAGTACATCCTTAAAACAACAAACTGTAAAAAAACAAAACAAATCAAAACAAGCTTTTGGGCCACCAAGTAAAGTGTTTAGGCAAGAAACTGTATCTTATAGGATACATGCGGCCGGATTGGAAAAAGTCGCCTGTATCTATTTGAATACAAATGGCGCTTAACATGTTAACATATTAAAGGTAAAGGGGAAAACCCCAGTAGTCCATTTTTGCTCGAAAACGGGTTGATAATCCCATCCTGTGGTTGCTGAAGTGTACTTTCCTAATCTTCGTTCATGCAAAGTCTCGACATTCACTCTAAAATATATTTGAAAATACGCGATAACTAGGAAAAACCCCGGTAATCCAACAAACGGGCGTACGTACGCCCGTGGCGTAAGTGGCAGTCACCTGTCATATTATGGTAGTGCATTGAAAAACTTTGAAAAGCATTTTACTCAAAATTAGCTTTTTTTGGACTACCGGGGTTTTCCCCTGTACCCTACATATAACTTCTATAAAAAAAATAGTAATAGACTTGCAGTCAGGAAATCGGATTCTTGCCGTGTTTTTAGATGTAGCCAAAGCTTTTGATACGGTCGATCACGTTGTCCTACTGAAAAGGCTGGTAAGCATAGGAATAAGGGGTCATGTTCTTGAACTTTTAAAATGATTTAAATTCCAGGACACAATGTGTAAAAATTGGGGATAAAAAGAGTGACCCATTGCAGATTTCCAGACGCGTCCTTAGGGGACTGTCAATGCCAAAAAAAAAGTGTTGAAAAAATTAAATAAATCCAAGTACCCAAGGGTACTATTGTAGATCAGTATTTAAAATGAAACTATCATACTAAATATATAAACAGCAAAATACGCAAATTAATTAAAAAGTTTTATTTGTTGAGGGACATTTTAAATTTAAAAAAAATATTAATAATCTATAACTTACTAGTTGAATCAATCATTAACTATTGTATTTTAGCATGGAGTGGAATTTATAAAAACTCGATAGAAAATTTACAAATAATTCAGAACACAATTTTAAAAATTATGTTTTTATAAAAAACGACTTATTTAAACATTAGGCAAATATATATCTACCGCTGCCTTCTTTTCCATTTCAACCCTTTACCGAAGCAATAAGTTAATCATGACCAAAATTTCGCCTTCGTGTAAATCAAAATTTAATATTTCCCCTATTTAAAAAGTATTTTGACAAAAAAAAAACTTATAATATTAAGGTCCCAAATTATTGAATATTCTCCCCACTTTATAAAACACAGGTAAAACCTAAAAGCAAAAATAATTTAAAATTTTTACATTTTTTCAAAATAATTTACTTTTTTTTATAATTTTGACTATTTTAAATTAATCCTTTTTTTATTTAAACCCATAAAATTTAAATTCGATTCTTTTCAGTTTTCACCCGCAGGCGTCACATTTGAATTATTTGCTCCTCTTTCTGCTCTACTCTATGCATATCTATAATTTAGTTCTTAAGCAATAAAATAATGTTATTCTACGCCCCAACTCAGGTTTTCCAAAATTTAAGTGTCAATCATTATCGAAATTCTTAAATTAATTAAATTTATAAAACAATGTATACATTGTTTTATAAATTGTATACAATGTACAATGTACATTGTACGTGTTAAATTTAAATACTTATTATATTATATTATATTATATTATATATTAATGCGTGGTGACCCGGCCTAAGTTACGAGCTTTTCATACAGAACAGGCGATATGCTTATTAGGAACTTTTAATTGTAATTATGCCATATTTACAATATAATAGCAAAATGGATATGTGAAATTAGCAAATATTCTTCAGCATTTAGATAATAAATCACTATCATAGCGAATTATTGTTTTATCGTAAGCATACAGATGTCGATATTAACACTTGATTCCCCTTTATAGTTGGGGCTGTGAGGTTAATACATAATTGATCTGGCAGAACAAAGCGAGGCTTGAATAAAAAATGGGAGGAGATTGGGATATGCTGTGAGATAGGCAGATAACGTTCCAGGGGGAATGGAAGACAATTTGCAGTAAATTGAGTTTAAATGCAACCGAGTTTGCATAAATTCATATTGATTTTAATAGTACCTATATTAAAGAACAAGTTACATAAGGCACTATTTTCTATTTTGCGACTCTTATAAGGTCATAATCACATGCATTTTGGGTGTTCTTATAGGCCTATAAGAGGTCTCTAATTTTTTTTCTTTTGGGTTGGCAACAGACAAAAGTCTATCTCTTGATGTTTGCAGTGCAATTGTGAACGTCGGTTTAAAGTTTAATTTTCTAAAATTATTTTGTGTTTAGGTAATGTTTTACCGTTTTAAAATTGTGGCTTGGTTACTTGCAGTGAAAAAGAGAAGAAATGACTATAAAATATATCAAAATAATATTCGTTCTTAGAATTTTAAACATGGCGAAAACTGTAATGCCAATTCGAAACAAAAATCCCTAAATCAGTCATCAATTTAAATGTAAGTTTTTTAAAATTTTAGAGCAAAATAGAAACTCGTTTCATAACACGTTTTTACCGCACTAGTACTTTAGAAAACTCACCGCAAGCGGCTCGTTTTCTAAACTTGTACCCGTGCGCTAAAAACGTATGTTATGAAACTAGTACTTTAATATACTATTTTGGCGTACTCTTCCTAGTTTGAAAAACGAGCCGCGAAGCGAGGAGTTTTTCAATGGACAAGTGTCTTATGTCTTATGGAAAGCGTTCTTTATACTATATTAACTATTTTGAATGGGCCTATTTCTCAATAACCCTGCATGTTACAGCCATTGCATAATTAATAGTAAAATATAACGTGTTGGTTTCGTTAGCAAGAGGTTACTATACACTGAAATAACGGCTATAAGAGTTGTTATAACTATTTTAGTTTTTTCTACTTGTTTTTCCTGTGATATACTACTCTTTGTACCCGGTGACCAAGCTGAGACAGATCTATCGTTTTTGTCATTATTATTAAAGCTATCGGAATAAAATTATGTCATCCAACAAGCTATATGTGTGCATAAATAAAAGTGTTCTTTTAGCTTTTGTTTTTAATAAAAGCTTATATAGAAGAAAAAAAGATGCAAGTAGCTTGTAAAACACGTTTACACTACGATATTTCAAAAACGCATTGACCCAGTGACTTGATAGCTTTAATAAAAGAGCCAAAAAAAGATTGATCGCTCTTAGCTGGACACCCAGTAATTGGTGTAAAAATTCAAATACAAATTACCTATGAGCGAGAAAGTAATTACAGTACCCTTTATTTGTTATACATACCGTTTCTTGCTAGGGATGTTTGAAATAATGTATATCTATAATTAAAATCTTGAATTTGACTTAAAAGAAAATACCTATAATGGAAAGTTTGCTAACCGACTTCGAAACTTTAAATGTAAAGTTTTTTTATTGTATAGAATTACTATAATTATTAAGTATTTAGTTTCTTTTTAAGCAATTTTCGTCAAAGCTGCTTAAAATTTAAACAAAATTTTCAGAATGTTTTTCCTTCTTTGTAACTTTAAAAAACTTTTATTAAAATTAGCTTTTTTGGAAACTATAATTATTTCCTTTATTTTTAAATTGAGTTTATTGATTATTTAATGGATTGGAAATATTCTTAATGTACCTATTTGAGAGGTGACAGTTTTTTTTTTGTTATTGTGCAGACAAGAGAACCAAAAAAAAAGTTTTTACTTTTACTTCGTTGAAGCTGTAATACTTTTCAAGCTCTATATCATATCAAAAGAATTGGAAAAATACAAATCAACAGCACAGTGGCGCACCCAGAATTTTTCTTGGGGGGCTGAGCCAAGGAAGGCCACAGTATTTTTTATGGTATTTATGGTCTATTATGGCCTATTTAGCTTTTTAACAGTAAAGGGTGGAGGGTGTACCCAGACTTTTTACAATTTTGGTAAGTAAGTTTAGCGCCGCAGTCAATTTTGATTAGAATTTTCACGTCGAAATTTGAAAAACTAATTATTAAAAAAAAAACTTCAAAAAGACAAAGGAAATAAGAAAATCCTAAATTTTCGCATTTCCCAGACACATCAGAACTTGCAGACATGTAAATAATTTTATAAAATATATTGATTAAAATTGTAATTATAATATTAATATCACATTATTGCTAAACAAGTTTAGCGAAGCAGGCAATTTTTTTTTTACAGTTCACAGTTTTACAGGAGAAGCAAATTCCAAGAACTCAAAAAGCAAACTATTTTATACAATTGCAAATGAGTAGAGGAAACCTCTTAAATTATAAGTTATCTTGTTTAGCGCCGCAGGCCAAAATTTTTAGAGATCTTAATTTTTTTAATTTCCCAAACACCTCAAATTTAAAAATGTAAATAATCTTATAGATCTATTAATTAAAATTGTAATATCACATCATTGGTAATCAAGTTTAGCGCCGTAGGTGAAAATATTTGCAGTTTACGGTCTTCAGGACAAACAATTTCTAAGAATTTGAAAAGGAAATTATTTTTATAAATTTTTAAATAAGTAGGTAAAACCTCTTAAAACACAACTTATTATGCTTAGCTCCCCAGACGAAAATTTTTAGAAATCATAAGTTTTTACAATTCTCAGACACCCAAAATTTTTAATAATTTTACAAAATCTATTAATTAAAATTGTAATATCACATTATTGCTTATCAAGAAAATTTAAGATTATATAGTTTTTCTGGAGAAGCAAATTATTTTATAAAACTTCAAATGGGTAGGTAAAAATCTTTTAAAATACAACTGATCATGTTTAACACCGCATTCAAAAATCTTTAGAAATATCGATGCTTCACATTTTCCAGTTTGATGGATCATATTATTTTATAAAATCTATAATTACAAATCGAGATATTACATTAAATTTGAGGGCTTGAGGGGGGGGCTAGTCCCGCTAGTCCCCCCCTGGGTGCGCCACTACGACAGCACATTAAGAAGTGCTTCTAAAATACGTTTCATTTTATACAATCAACATTTATAGAATTATGGTTAGTGTTAAAAAATAGTTATTTCACCATATTTTATAAAATCTAAAATTATATTAAAGAAATAAATCTAAACAAATAAGTCGTGTAAAATTGCTCAAGATATTTCTGTATTATATCACCCTCACAATTGAAGGCTCACACTTACGTCAATGTGACTGCATTTTTAACGTAGAAAGATATTCTTACATTTCCCCAGGGAAGTACAAAGATACTATTCTGAGATAGATTACAGTTCTTACTGAAAGCATATGGTTCACATATTTTCTCCCCATTTCTAAAAAGCTGAGTAAAAGACACCAAGTGCACTTGAAAATATTAGGGTATAATAAGTATAAAGTCTTCATCGTATGGGCTGCCTAGTAGGCAGCATTGTATTTCTGTATCAATTAGTTTAGTTTTAAATGTTTATGTAGATATTGTAATGATTATTTCACAAACAATATATAGGCCAATCAAAATCTTGCATTTTTAGTTTCTTGACCAATCAGATCAAAATAAATCTGATAATTTTTGCACATGTGCAATTATCACTTGGTTACCATGGAAACAAAAAACTGACAGTTACTGACATCTTAATAAATGTTATATTTTTGCAAAATGTGTTTTTAATTTGTGAAGCTTACCTTTGGTTGATTTATTTTTATTGATAAGCAATATAAATGCTTATTTTATTACCAAAACATCCTAGGTATAAACCCTAGTTAATTTCAGATAATATATTATATTTTATGCACTTTCCATCTTAAAAGCTTTAAATCACTGGGATTCATAAATTTTAATTTATTTAATTGATTCTTGGTATTAAAAACAGGCCACTCAAAACTAATTTAAACACTTATTTATTAAAAATATATTTACAATAAAGAAGTAAATAATTTACTTTTTTTAAATGACGGAAATCAAAACATCAAATAACTGCGCTGGTACCAGTACAGCGTTGCCAAACTTTATTATAAACCAATCGCAAATGGTTTTTTAGAGGTGGAAACAACCGCTATTTTATTTCTTTTTGTTGAAAACTAAACTCTTTAAACAAAACAGCAATGATTTTTATTTAAATGCTAAAATATATGATAACAACTATTTTATTGGAATAATCTCAAGCATAAAATATCCCTCAATCAAAGTTTAGACTTGGCAACATTCGCGAACAAGTGAACATCGTGGTTTTAATAAGCGCGGCAAATTTGAGATTTAAAATTTTAATTATAGTTGTAAAGTAATATTGTTGTTTTAATTTACATATGAAACAACATTAAACATGGTAAAATTATATACTTCCTTATTTTGTTTGTGAAATAGTCTTTCAAAATACCATTCGTGCATGTTAAATTATACATAATTTTTTTACTGTATATAAAAAAACATTTTGCTTAAGGAAATTGTTTTGGTGCATTTTTCGTCAAAATTCCTCGACCTGCGGTCTCGGAATTTTGTAACACGAAAAATGCACTCAGACAATTGCCAAACAAAATATTTTTTTTAATACAGTAAAAAAATTATCGTTAATTCAACATACACTTATATTACTACTGATTATTTTTTTAACGTTTTTATCAACGAATTATTTAACAATTTTTCTGACCATGTGTTTATTTATGTCCAATCATATTACAGTTATATTGGGAATTTTCTACTATAAAAAATTCTAGTGAGAATCTCTGTAGTATTTTGTTTTTCAGTATTTCTCTTTTACAACAAGATTTCATACCTAAAACTAATTAATAACTAAATATGAATATATTACTGTTTATAATTATTGTTATTAATTTGTTATTTACCAAAAAATACCTGAATATATTCTTTTTATAAAATGTAATGACAGTTTTTATAGGTTGACTTTTATGAACATGCTTGCAAGCCTAGCGCAGTACCGCGCTAGTAGTGATTTGCAATTTAAAAATGATAAAAAGGTTTTATTTTCTCAGTCAAATAATGTAATTAATTTAACCAAATCAAAGAATATGCCCCTAAAAATATTAAGATAAGTAATAAAACAATTTATATCAATTTGCGTGAAAAAAATATAAAAGTTGGTTTCGAATTATCGGGAAAAATTCACAGTTTTCGTTCAAATTTTCCGTCAAAGGAAATAGTTACGCCCCGGTCGTTGTTTCCAGACAGCAAATTTTCATGAATACAGCAAATTTTTCCGGCATAATTCTCAGCCTTTTGTGTAATTATATATGAAAATACATTGAGATAATTTTCATATCTTTTCAATATTTTTAAAAATATAGCTTTTCAGAAATTCTTTAATTATTTAATTTTTTATTTTATTTTTTCTTGAAATGGTAATTCAATAAATAGATATTTAAAAATCTTTATACTGTTTGATATAATATACTGTCATATATGAATTTACACTATAACAAATATTAATAAAAAAGTCACCCTAGTCGGATAGTTATGCATATCTCTAGATTTTGTATACAAAATTAAATATTAATCCTCTAATGCATACTAATAAAACCTTAAGTATCTAATATAAGACTTATAGAATCTATATGTATTTATTGCATTTTTATTGCCCTATTTTCGATATGCTGAAAATTTTAGTCCAAACCCTACCAATGTTGAAGAGAACAGTAGTAAAAAGTGGAGTGGAGTGGAGTGGAGAAATAAGTGCGCTATATAGCAATAAATCTATTAATATATTTTGTCTACTATCTTATTAAGTGCTAACTTACATATTATCTACCGCTGCACAGCAGATAGCGGCATATCCACAGGCTCGCATAACAACATAGTACATAACAAATTGTTATTAACAATGTGATGCCGTGATTGGCTTGATGTGCTGCTATGTATCTTGTAAGCCAATCACGGCATCGCATCTTATGATTTTTTCTTATATTCTTATGCAAGCTTCTGGATAATATGTAAGTAATATGTAAGACAGGGCGCTGTCAATGCTTGTTTATTTTGGACTTTTACAAGTATAAGTAGATAACATATGTTTGGACTTATGAATTTATATTTTTTATAAGTTTAACTAAAAATCATTTATCAGCGTTTTTAATTTTTTTCATAATGAAAAATACATATTTGCGTATACGGGCCTGAAAGGCCCGGGGTATGTTAATATGCGATGGAAATGACTTTTTATACCACTTTTTATAAAATAAAAATAAAAACAAAATTTTTGCAAAAATCTTATTCTAAACATATGAATTGGGGCAATTTTTTATTAAATTTATTTTCCTGTAAGATAAAGCTAATTATTTAACCTCGGAGGTCCGGGGTATGCATCCTTGGGTTAAGGGAACCAATCAAATCAAGGGTATGGACTTGTGTGTACTAGTAGTACTGCCCTGCTTAGTTAAAACGTCCTAACTAACATTTTTGTAATTTTCGGCATCTGCATATACCGGTTGTTCTATTCTATCTATTCTCCAGGGTTCTCACCATTCAGGGAAAACAGAGAAGTCAGGGAAAGGTCAGGGAAATAAAAATTGAAACCTGGAAATCAGGGAATATGGCCATTTATTCGAAAAAATTAGAGAAAATAGCAATGCTAGTTAGGACTTTTTAACTAAGGCGGGCAGACTAAATCCCAGTGTAGAAGGTAGAATAGTACCGAGGTTAAACATAAACATAAAGTAGATAATAATAGCTCTTATTAATATTAGTAATTTTTATGAGCCTTTTAAAACATGCCTTTTTTATGCTAAACTGATCAAAGTCGCAGCTGCGTACCAGGAAAGAATAATCGTAGTCGCATTTCTCGCATTTATCTAAAAATTACCTTGGTAGGAGAGTTTTTAGATCAGACTGCTCAAATTCACATCAAGACCGTTGCTTGATTTTATTGTAAGCATGTAACTTATAAAAATAAATCTCTAACCCTTACCCTCCCGAGACTAAACTAATGATAATTTTTCGATTTAATTGATTTTTTTTTATATTTGCTATGCCTAAAAAGAAGAAAAAAAAATTAAAAACAAACCAATTTTTTATTAATTTTTGCTCGAGTTTTTGTTTTCTTAGAGTTTCAGGAGAGCTGTATTATACTGAATTAAATTTGCATATTTGTTTGGATACATAGAAAGTCTATAAAAGTATTTTGGATTAATATCGCATTAAAGGAAAAATAAAGAAGTAAAGTCACAATTGTGATACCCTGGAGGATAAGTGCTAAACTTCAAAAGAATTTTTATAATTTTTTCTATCTTGTGTAACTAGGCAAAAAGTCCTTGGTACAGCACTGTTTACTTCTAAAATAATTTTCGCGGCTCAGATTTTAAAAAGGGACGATAGTCAAAAGAAATATGGGAAAGATTTAAGAAGTAATAGAGATATATTACTTTAATATGGATACGTAGACACTGAATATATCTTATTCTGTAAGATTTATTAAACATTTAAACCTTAGCTTTTGTAAGACAAGACTCCCTTATAGAATTTATCTTGTTTTAAATAAAAACAGTCTTGAACTAGTTTTAGAGGATGACATACTAGGATTTGCCCAGTTGATCGGGGACCCAGTCCATCACAGTTGAAGAAAATTACAGGAAAAATACATTTCACCTATCTCGCATCCTTTTAAGCTTAATATTTAAATATGAGAATAAGCCCAGAAAACGTAAGCCCCTGAATAATATATATTGATAAATGTGTTTATGTCTAACTTTGTTTTCAGCAAACTCGGAAAACTTTAAAAGTGACACTTCAAATAAGAATTTCCCTAAAAAGTAAAGTCAGTTTTAGCTTAGTAGCTGAACTTTAGCTTTACTTACAAATGACTGAAAAACAAATACTCCGTTCAACGTTCGAGATTTGATAAAGCTCTTCTTGAAACTTCACATAAAACGTCATAAATAAATATGAATTCTAGAAGTGTATACAATAGAATATATAAAATAGAGATAAATAGACTGCTTTATTTTATAAAATATAACGCTTTCTTAGAGATTTTTTGGTATTTATATATACATCCAATGTACACCTGCCCTAAACTTCTGTATCTGTAAAGATAAAAATTTTAAATTTGGTTCCTATAATTTACTTAAGGAACCTCAACTTTTAACATATAAACCACATTTTACTGATTCCGGTTTTACCGCCAACTTTTACATTTTAAGTGAGACGTCCAAATGCCTTACATTTTTGGAATCTGCACACTTTTCTGAAAACAATGAGACCACATTTCAAATGTCAAATTTTATTTTTATTTTTATTTTTTTTTTAACTAGGTGGGCCATGACATATTTAATGGACTCTAACGGACACCAGAAATGCTAATAAATATTAATTTTCTCTTGTATAACTCTTTAAATTAGGAGGTTTTAAGCGATTCTTGAATTTGGTACTCATATACACCCATGGTACCATTTAAAAGTGCAGGAAATATAGAATCGATCCATGCTCTAACTTTTTATACTTGTCGAATAATTACCAATTTTAGTTTTTAATTAAAAATTAAAATTGTAGTGGAAACGAAAGGTAATTATTCCCCTTGTATAAAAAGTTAGCGCATGGATCGATTCCATATTTAATTCACTTTTAAATTTTATCAAGGTACCATGGATGTACATGGGTACCAAATTCAAGAACCGTTTAAAACCTCCTAATTTAAAGAGTTATACAAGTTAAGAGAAAATTATTATTTTTCCTGATGTCCATTAGAGTCCAATAAAGATGTTATGGTCCACCTAGTTAAGAAATTAAAGCAAAATTTAAATAAAATATGACATTTGAAATGTCACTTATGTTTTATAATTGTTTTCAGAAAAGTGTGCAGATTCCAAAAATGGATTTGGATGTCGGACTTAAAATATTAAACTTGGAAGCAGTTCGGGTAAAACCGGAAGTAGCAAAATGTGGATTTATATGTCAAAAGTTGAGGTTCCTTAAGTACATTATAGGTACCAAATTTCAAAATTTTATCTTTACAAACACAGAAGTTAAGGGGGTGTACATTGGATCTGTGACACCCGGTATATAACAGTGATTCTTTAAAAATAAATTACCGTATATGTTAGGAATTTTTTAGTATCTTATATACTATAAAAATGATTCTTTAAAAAAGCCAAATATAATCCAATTTTTTGTGGAAACACCGGTTAACCGTACGGTTTTTATCCCCACCACTAAATTTGTATAAGTCTCACAAAAACGCATTGGTTATTTTCTTGAGGTTTTGACAAGTACCTAACCTAACTTCTCCCAAAAAACTGATAAGGTATATATTTTTTATATTTCCTTTGGATAAGATATGATGAAAAAGCACTTAAACTACATTTTCAAGTTTATTTGCTCATGGGGAAGGTAATAAACAATTTTAAGTTTAAATAGTTTTTTATATAAGAATTTAATTTTAAACTACATAAACTTGGAAATGTAGTTTAAGTGCTTTTCCATCATACCTTATCCAAAAGAAATTTAAAAAATATATACCTTATCAGTTTTTTGGGAGAAGTTAGGTTAGGTACTTGTGAAAACCTCAAGAAAATAACCAATGCGTTTTTGTGAGAACTGTCGGTTATACGAATTTAGTGGTGGGGATAAAAACCGTACGGTTAACCGGTGTCTCCACCAAAAATTGGCTTATCACAAAAACGAGTTTCAGTAACCTGGTTAGTTCCGGTGACCCGACAAAAAATTGGCTATATTACCGTACATGTTGTAATCGTAAAAATAACAACATAAACCAAATCATGGACGACAGTAATTATTTTCTTGCATGTCCATGGACTAGACTAAAACGAGTATTTGACATTTTAATTAGCGAGAACCAACTAGTAGTTTTTTTCTGCAGGAAGAAAAAATCATGATAACCGGTTGCCGTTATAGTCAACTAATTAAGTAAGAAAATATATGAACAAAAAAATCGATTTATTTTTTTTTGTTAATGAACATAGAAATGTACAATGCATCGAAAACAGCAAAAATAAAAAAATCGAATTTTTTTGCTAATATACCTTTTCGCTGCACCACTCACATATATTAAAAATTTTAATTAAAAATAAACTGAATTTTAAAGTAAATTTTGTACTCTAAATGGTAAATGTTAAAAAGATTTAGGTGCATGGTCAGTTTAACACTTTTTTTAACCACCTGCTGCAGAAATAATATTTACATTCTTGTGAGTGTGTTAAATACGTACTGGTACAGTTTGAGTTTTTAGCCAGTGTAAATTTTTACACTCAATTTTTTAGTGTGTAAGAATTAATAGCATCAAATTAGTGGTTTAATATATATTTTTTTAATTAGAAAAATTCTTTTAGATTCATTAAGGTATTTGAGGTGTTTGTTGCCCCATCCGGATATTTTACACCATAAAAATGCGAAGAATTTTATTCCACTTTATATTAATTTTTATTTTCTCATCTAAAGTTCTCGCACGAAAATGTGTATAGAGGGGCGGATTGAAAAGGGATATATGCTCCTTATCCTTTGACAAATAAAACTTATGCGTTCGGCCTTTAAAGGAAGAAATTGGTTGTTTTACTTTAGTATGTAAGGTACACTATTTTTCCTACTAAAGTAAAACCTTCAAATAATGTAAAACGATATATTAGCCCAGTAGATTGGCATAACTTTCTGTACCAAAATTAAAAAATAAGATGTGCTGTATTTTTTTAAGGTGAAATTCGGATTCTGCGCCTTTAAATTAATAAGATATATTTATGTGCTCGGGAAAAAAGTTTACACTATGTGCTTTAATTTTATTGCTTTTTTATGTATTTACTTTTTACGAACAAACTAAGCCAACAAAAAAAAATATTATATATATTTTTGTAGAGAATTTTATAATCTACAAATTAGGTCCTATAAAACTTTTATGTAAATTTGATAGTTTTGCCACAAATGAGAAATTAAGTAAACTCTGCACTTTAATTTTAAGCTTTTTATTTTTTTTCGTATACTTACTGTGACAGTAGGTTCTTAGCATATGGATTTTTTAATTTCCTCGTTTTTTTTTATATCCACTAAAATGTTTAAATTCCTACTATTTGATTTAAAGATTTTAAAAACAAAGGTCATTATTTTCTGGACTAATATCTCAAAATTGTGCTGGAAATTTTCTAAGATCAGATTCGAATTCTACACCCTCTAATTAGTAAGAAATTAGATTAGGGCAAAAAAAAAGTTGTGATTTGTTGCCTAGTGTAATTAAAGTGCGGTAAAACCAAGATTTAGGTCTAGATATTTTGAACAAAACCTCAAAAAAATAACGTTTTCTATAAAATATTCAAATTTTTGTATTTTTAAAAAAAGTTCCAGATCGATTTCGGGGTCGCAAAAACGATTATTGACAAGACCTTGTATATTCGTAAAAACAATTTCGTACCTATTAACTGGACTAAATGCGAAAGTTGAGTAAAATACCTAGAAAGCAGACTTTTCTAGCCTAAGTAGAAAGAAAAACTATCCTGCTGATGTTTTAGCCATCTCATTTAAGCGATCAGCGGCAACTCAATGGGGTATTTTATTTCCGAGGGTTGTTTGCGGCAAAATTCGTTAGGGGATTCACTACATTGTTTAAGAGGACTTCAGTTCCGCGCTGCGTTTATAAAATATTGCATCTAGGGAAAACTATATTACTTCTGAAAAAGATTTATGTATGTTGTTACCTCTCTGGAAGGCATGCAAACTAAAAATGGTGTACATTTTTGAACGCATTTTTTTGTCACTGGTAAAAGTAAAAAAATATATAGCATAAAAATATTTATCCAATATATACAGATATTAAGACATTTACCAGCTTTATTTTAAATAGATAAACTTAATAATAACCCACGCGTGGCTTTTACTTTATTGAGTGGATAATTATTTATTTTACCCACTCAACTGTCACTTGTCAAATTATTTTCTTGTAAATGTCAGTAAAATTTTTAATAAAAATATGAATTCCTAAGCTATTTATTGGATAAAACCTTGTATGGCACTCATGGGTAAACCGATATTGCCCTCTCGAAAATTAACCTGCTTGGCTGACGCCTTGCAGGTTAATTTTCTCATGGGCAATATCTTACTTTACCCACTAGTACCATAAATAACTATTTTTAGGGCACTATGTGTTAAATACTACAATATTCATTACAGAAAACAACGCACAGTGGTTAAAATTTATTCTTAAAGCCTAAATACTCCTGCCTTTTAAAATTAGTATTTTTAAGTAACTGGAATAGCTCTAGGATGGTACAACCCCCCCAAGACGCACTCTAGTCCAAATGAAATTTGTATTCAGAGACCTCAAAAACGCATAGAAATCTTAGTCACGTCTGGTGGACAAGACCTTTTTTTTCATATGCATGTGTTTTTGTTGAATCAGTACAAGGAGTTGGGCGGGGGTTAAAAAATGTTCAAGTAACCTGAAATTTGGTATGCAAGCATAGTACTTCAATTGAAACAACATCGCTAGTAACATTGATCTTGGACAAGTTTCTTGACCAGAGTACTTGACAAACTTCTTTGTAAAGAATTGAACAATCCTTTAGCGAGATTCTGCAAGCAGAGCGTTTAGCAATACGAAAAACTCTAGAGTCCATGAGCGCGCACCTCTCCCTTCTTTCTCACTGAGACATGGGAAATATAGCACTTCAGGGCCACTTGCACCAACAATGGTTTTGACTTTAAACTTGGATTGAATTGACGACCGGCCAATCAGAACGCAGCATTTTTAACTTCAACTTGGTTTAGTTGAGATAATCCCAGACCAAAACTTGGTGCAAGTGGCCCTCAGTGGTTCTCCTTTGAAATATCGTTTATAGTACGATCAAAAAGTACGATTTGATCATGATAGAGATCGGTTTTTATAAACCAATAATTTTTTTGCAAATTTAATTATTAATGAAAATAATACTAAAAAAAAACCTATTTTTGTCAATTTTTCTTGCTACATTCTTGCTCAAGACTTGTCAAAGAATCTTGACGAAGTATCTATAGCAATTTTTTGACAATTCTTGAGCAAGAATCTATCGACAGTATCTTGCACCATAATTGTCAAAATGTGGATGCAGTTACTTGATCAAGAATCTTGAGCCAGACTTGCTCAAGACTTAACAAAAATTGTTACTAGGGATAGGGGGAGTGCAAATGAAAAATTAAAAAAAAAGTGTTTTTTTGAAATGCCCTACTAAGGGGCAAGCTTAAAAAAAATCTTTTTCAAATATTTGTTCATATAAACTAAGTGTTTGTTCTACAATATCTAGAACAGGTATACCCAAGACCTGCAGATATATCCCAAGTAGCCCCCAAAAAACTCTTAGGCTTCTTTTAAAGCCTAAAGTTTGATGTGGACTAAATGCAAAGGGGATTCACAATAGATCTCATTGGTCGCAGTAATTTGAAAGGCAGTACCATGCCTCACAACCCCACTTGTATTGTAAGTGTTTGTTCTATAATAATTATAAATTTTTGTATGTATAATTTACTTTTGGATCTTTTAAAAGAAGAAGTAGGTAATTAATTAATTCTTTTTTCTGTTTTTATATGTCTCATTATTAAATGGGCATACTAGCTTGAAAAATGAAGGAAGTATTAAATACAGGGCAAAATTCATTAATATAAGTATCAGATATATGCTGAGTTAAAGTTGTATTGTACAATAGAATAGCCGTTATCTTGATACTGTTCCAATTTATCTTTTTTTTTGGGCTTTTAAGATAACACAAAGTCCGGCCTTATCTTATGCTTTAATAAATAAATATATTATATAAAGAAATAGGCACCTAAGTATTCTAAATTCATCCAAAGTAATTTAATAATATTACAATTGTAAACTTATTTGATAATTTTTAAGTTATATTAATTGATTAACCTTGGAACTTATCATTGAGGAATCAGTGTGTATATCGGCCAACTGATAAAAACTAGTAACTTATAAATTATAAGCTTATATGTATTCCTTCGTAAGGACAACTATAGTAGTATACTGCGTTAAACATTCTCCTTTACATTTAGACCTAAAGAAAAACCGAGAGAAAAACAAAACATTACCTAAATTATATTTCCAAAAATCCCTAGTCGGTAAATTTCCATTTCTTCCTCCTAGAAGGTACACATGTTCCCCTACGACTGTAGCACTATGTTTCGATCTCGCTGAAGGCGCCGCACTTGAAACGTCGTCAGGCGCCACGGCGCTCCACATCTCATAGGGCTCTTGATAACAAGTGCAGCAAGCTTTTGTTTCGTGCCTGAAAGTAGAAAATGAGATAAGAGACATAATTATTTTAGGTTACTAGGCTATGTTAAAGAGTTGTTAATTCGACAGAATCATGTTTAAAATGAAACAATAACACAGTTCAACATGAATAGTAAAAGATTTTTTATTAATCTTTTTTTCAATCCTGATTGATAAAACTCCCTTTCTCTTAAATAAACCAAACAAATTAAAGATGATGAACAATAGCCATTCAAACAAATTTCTATTATAGATAATTGAGACATAGGCACTAAGCTTTTCTCTTAAATATACCAAATAAACTATAGATGATGAAAATTATCATCATCAATTATTATAATTGGTAAAACTGAGTGAAGTAATAACATCACACCACATCCACATGAAATGTAAATCTCTCCTCTAATATGATTTGTGGGGTGGTCGTTTGAAGCTTTATTCCTTTACTCATAAACATATAACAAGATATAAGTACAAAAAAGTTGGTTACTTTTACGAAAATATATTTGTTTTGCTGACAATTTTCGTACTTATTTGAACTAAAGTTAGTGGCATTTAATAACGCTACTTTAAGTAAAATATACTGAGATAAGTCTACATTGCTCCACAGAAGAAACAAATTGTCTTAAATAAAGATTGTGTGATTTGAATGTAACTAAGTGAATATATTCTCTTTTAAAGCAAAATTGTGCTTTAAATATGGAAGGATAAGAATATGTTATGCTTGAAAGGATAATATATTATCAAATATGAAAGGATAAAAATATGGTATGCATAAAAGAAAAATATATTCTTGATTTAAGACAATATTTTTCTATGTGTACTTTTGAAAAGGCCCTAAAAAAATATTTAAGAACTATAACTACAATTGTACCAGTTTGTAGTTTGTTTGGTATATTAAAAAGGCAGGATTCTTGCCTATGGCTCATTTGTCTTAATTAAGACTCTTAATAAAAATTAGTTTGAAACGAAATTATTGGGGGAGTGAGTCTCAGCTCACTGATGCATCAGTACATCACGATGCTAGACTCCAGCAGCTGGAGTTGCATCTTTTATGAATTTTATGAATTTTTGAGGGGACGGGAAAAGGAGGGTGGGTAGGGAGGGGATAAGGTGGGGACAACTGTAATAATTTAGCCTATTTTACCAGTCCCAAGCGTTCGTAACCATATCACAACCCTAATATGATATTTTTTTTTTCAAAAAAAAAACATCACATTAAGGCTCTCTACACTACCCTAACCCCTTCGAAACTTTGGACTCTAAACCTATTGATTCCCCTATAAAGGTCACTAGTGCTTCAAAAAAACAGTATATTTCAGATAATAGCTTACCGCTTACCGCATTAGAATTTAAAGTATAGAAGGCTGGGATGAGCAAAAAAGTTATGTTGTAGACCTGTGCAAATAATACTTTCCACTTCAAGTTCAGTTTCAAGTGCCTACTTTCAGAAGGTGAAAAAGAATTACAAGGCTATGTTAATAAAGGTCGTGATTGATTATTTAGGAAAATATTTTTTGGAACCAGGACAATAAAAACATCTAAGAGAAAAACCTGTTTTATTTGCTTGCGTTTTATAATTATGGTCGAGATTATGGTTTTATAGTTTCTGTTTGGGTATTATAATCTTAATTGTAAAATAATTTTAGTGTTTTTTTAAATAACAGTTTTATGGATTTTTTGTTCATAAGTTGTTAACAAAATTAAATAAAAATTATTTTAAATTTCCAAACGCTTAAGTGAGTTTGTGTCAAAATTGTGTCTTATATGTCCTTTAAAATACTCTTTTTCTGATGGAAATACTAAAATATTAAGTATTCTGAAACTATAAATTTGAGGGGACGGGAAAAGGAGGGTGGGTAGGGAGGGGATAAGGTGGGGACAACTGTAATAATTTAGCCTATTTTACCAGTCCCAAGCGTTCGTAACCATATCACAACCCTAATATGATATTTTTTTTTTCAAAAAAAAAACATCACATTAAGGCTCTCTACACTACCCTAACCCCTTCGAAACTTTGGACTCTAAACCTATTGATTCCCCTATAAAGGTCACTAGTGCTTCAAAAAAACAGTATATTTCAGATAATAGCTTACCGCTTACCGCATTAGAATTTAAAGTATAGAAGGCTGGGATGAGCAAAAAAGTTATGTTGTAGACCTGTGCAAATAATACTTTCCACTTCAAGTTCAGTTTCAAGTGCCTACTTTCAGAAGGTGAAAAAGAATTACAAGGCTATGTTAATAAAGGTCGTGATTGATTATTTAGGAAAATATTTTTTGGAACCAGGACAATAAAAACATCTAAGAGAAAAACCTGTTTTATTTGCTTGCGTTTTATAATTATGGTCGAGATTATGGTTTTATAGTTTCTGTTTGGGTATTATAATCTTAATTGTAAAATAATTTTAGTGTTTTTTTAAATAACAGTTTTATGGATTTTTTGTTCATAAGTTGTTAACAAAATTAAATAAAAATTATTTTAAATTTCCAAACGCTTAAGTGAGTTTGTGTCAAAATTGTGTCTTATATGTCCTTTAAAATACTCTTTTTCTGATGGAAATACTAAAATATTAAGTATTCTGAAACTATAAATTTTATAACTGGAAAAAATCCAGGGGGTGCTGACAGAAATTTTTTATAATAGTTTTAGGGTTGCTCCGAAGCATGTTTTTGTGGAGGGGGGGTGGCATAGCAAATATTTCCCAACTAAAAATTTAAAAATTTGAAAAGTTTCCCAATTCAAAAAACAGTTTACCCCTGACCGTGAAATTTTGCTGACTAAAAAAAGGTCCTCAGTGAGGACTCATCACCTCTGAAAAATTCCCAACTAAAAAAAAGCTTTACTACCCCCGACCGTAAAATTTTGATGACTAAAAAAAAGGTCCCAACCTTTCCAATTTTTCCAAGTAAACAATTTACTGACCAGTTTCCCTTTACCCCTCAATTTTTCCAACTTTTTAAAAAATCTGCCACTCAATTTTACCAACTGGGCGCTGGATTTTTCCATGGGAGTACCCCAGAATATTTTGTTAATTTTATAACTCTTGGAAAAAAATTTAACTAAAAAGCAAAAAAAAGTTAAGTAAAGTAACAAACAACTATCATAAATTTATTATATTTAATACAATACATAAAATAAAAACAGAAAAACGCGAGATAAAAAAAATATGTATACTTATGTTCCAAATTATGGAAACCACATTACCTGGTTTGGACAAACCCCGGTGTTGTTCTGTGGTCTTTTACACATAAAACAGTTTATTTGTGTCAGCAAAGTATTTGGTTGGATATGGCCAATTGAATTATTTGGTTGTGACAAATAAATGTCATTTCTGTCAAATAAATTATTTTGTTCCCATTAATAAATCATTTTGAAATTAAAATATTTGTTTACATGAACTAAATATTTATTTGACTCAAATAAAATTTGTTAGTCACAGCCAAATAATTTAATTGGCCATATCCAAATAAATCCTTTTTATCAGTGTACTTTGGCTTTTTAGTAAAGCCCTTTTTTTTGTTTCAATAACATCTTATTTTTGCAAATAATTGGTTCTTTGACTTTAGCACCCCCTGTGGGGGTGCTTAGAGCTTATTTCCCCCAGGAGGTTCTCAAAATCATGCCAGGAGGTGCTGAGCACCCTCTGACCCCCCCCCCAGTTACTGGCCTGGTTATGGGGTATAATTATACTGCCCCTCAAGTTTTTCTATCATTAAGTAGGTAGATCATTAAAAATTACTTAATGCCCATTAAGTTTTTGAACTGAAAGTATAACGGCTTGTATGAGACACAAATGAAGGTTGTTAATCTAATGTAATAACCCAAGTTATAGTTAAGTTAGATGATAAAAAGATATGAAATGCTTTATTTAAAAAGGACATTATAATATGATTATTATACATCACTCGAGTTGTAATTGTAATTGTAATTGCTCATTTACAACTCTTAGGTATTATGTAATAATATAACATTGTAATATATTATTTTATGTTAAAACATATACTTTTCTGCTGTAATTATTTATCTCATGTAATATGGATAAATCAGATATAAGAATTTATTACAACCGTCAAATCACAAACATTTAACAGCGATTAAAAAAAGCTAACTTTGCTAATATTTAACAGTGATTATCCTGTTAAAATTTGAAAGCGAATAAACCAAAGCAATCTTTAATTTTTTTCCATTTTGTTTGTTTATTCTTAATATAAACTACTGATATACACGTATCTATAGCTGTATTGTTTGCATATTTTTGCTTAAAATCAAAAGTTTTTAATAAATAATTCTGGATAAACTATTGAGTCTGGATCATACGGCCGAAAGTTGTTCGGCCAAAGAAATGCTGTTACCCCCTCTACTGTATTCTCCAGAGCTTCTCAATATTTGATTAAAACAGTGAATTTCTTATGCATATTGTTACACCAGGCGAGCATTTATTGTATTTATTATATTTGCTAAAGCTAAATTATTTAGCCTAAATATAATCCTATTTGATTCTTAAGAGATATCTCCTAAGTTCTGGAACGTATCTGAAAAATGACCACTTGGTAGGTAACGCAAACAAACGCCCACATTAAAAAATGGACCTAACCAACTCAAAACCAACCTATACCAACGCTCCCGTTAACGTAAACCAACACCTACCATTAAAAAAAAAACACCAAACCAGCAAACTACCAAATCAAACCATTGTTAGCGAAAACCAACGCACCCATTAAAAAAAACACTAACCAGAAATTCGTGAGTATTTTAACAATTTTTTTATAAAAATTTCAACAATTATTTTATTATATTTATTAATTTACAGAGAACAGTAATAAGCAACCAGTTATATTAATTAATCGTTCAAACAGTGTTAGTAACACGTCCGACACCAACAAACAAACCGGAACCACTACTAAGGTATCTCCTACTCCTAGTGTACTCTTGAATGGAAAATCCAAAAGGCAAGAAGATAGTAATTCCATTGAGCCTAAGGCGGTTACTAATAAAAATATTAATTCTGCATTTAGTCAAGCTGGTAATAAACATTCTAATCAAAACCCTTCTAATAAAAGAACAATTTTGGGTTCCGGAAATAATTCTCTGCCTGCTTTAACTAAATTTAAATACCTGTTAGAATCGATATATCTATAACTGCTGAAAGTTTAAAATCACACCTGAATCAGTGTGGCATAGAAAATTGCCTAATTATAAGCCTTCGTACCAGAACTTGTGAGTTCAACTCATTTAAAATCGGAATACCTTACAGTTCTTTTGATTTAGCTTTTAACCCTGATATTTGGCCACAGGAAGCTGTTGTCAGAGAGTGGGAAAACCTATTTCAAACAAGGCAATGAAAAAGCTAAAGCTGGTCTCTTATAACTGTAAAAATGTTAAAACCTCCTTGAATACCGTTAATGCTTTATGCAATAGTCATGATATCTGCTGTCTCCAAGAAACCTGGCTGACTCCGGAGGACCTGACTATGCCAGGTTCTGTTCATCCTAACTTTTTTTTTACCGGTGTGTCAGCTATGGATACTAGTGCGGGTATTATTCGTGGAAGGCCTTATGGTGGTCTTGGTATCTTATGGAATAAGAAGATTGCTTGCTGTGTTAAATCTATTATCTGCAATAATAATCGCCTAGCTGGAGTGACCCTAAATGTCAATGGGAGGTGCATTCTGCTCTGCACAATATATATGCCGGTATATGCTGAAGAAAATGTGACAGTTTTTGTAGATCTACTGGATAACTTTGCGGCTATTGTTGATGAAGTTAACCCTTCTGATGTCATATTCTTAGGCGACTTCAACGCAGATCCCTCAACCAACTTTTATATTGAATTACTTCAATTTTGTGAAGACTCGAACTTATCTATATATGACACATCTGTACTTGAAGCCAACAGTTTTACTTTTATTAGCAACGCTCATCACACAACCTCCTGGCTGGATCATTGTATTGTCTCGCATTCCTTAATTAGCAATGTTTTGGAAACAAGAGTAATCTACGATACTAATCCATCTGATCACTTTCCTCTATCTATGACACTTAAGATAGATAATCTGCCTTCTTTGGCTGTAACTACTGTTAGTTCTGGGAATTCTCTAAACTGGACAAAGAACTGCGAACAGCTTGCTGATCTATACGGTAACAATACTAACGAATTTATGACTAAAATACTTCTTCCTTCGTCTATTCATTGCAGCAATATTAGATGTAATGACTACTCTCATAGAGAGGAAATAGCGAAATTTTACTCTGATATAATATCGAACCTTAAATGTGCAATAGCAGCTACTTTTAAAACGAAGAGTATAAAGAGGCGTAATGCGATACCTGGCTGGTCTGAAGAGGTTTCTAACGTATACCGGTCTGCGCATATTGCATTTTTGGAGTGGGTTGCTGCTGGACGTCCTCCTGATGGTCCAATTAATGAGGAGCGGCGTGTCCTTGTCTATATTTAAGACTACGCTCAGAAATACCAGAGATCGTGAGGAACAGTTACGTGCCAATGAATTGGCTACCAAATTCCGTAACAAAGACTTTGTTTCATTCTGGAAATCTACGTCGTCTATGGCTGTGAAAAAGTCTACGATAGCCACTACTATCGATGGGATCTCAGGAGAAAGTGAAATAGCCCAGCTCTGGGGTACCAACTTTGAAAATTCTGGCAATTTATATCCCTCTAATAATGTACCTGATGAATTTAATCTACTCGCTGATGAGTGTCCTATAATATCTGCTCTGGAAGTTGGAAATGCAATCAAATCCCTTAAGCGTAGCAAATCTGCTGGCTGGGATGGAATTTGCCCTGAACACCTGATATATTCTGGTAAAAGAGTCTCCGTTCTTCTTAGCATTTGTTTTACAACAATGTTACGTCATGGTTTTATATCGAACGACCTAACTAAAACCATATTTGTACCTGTTCTTAAGAATAAGACTGGAGAGGGGTCTGCATCGTCCAA
Organism: Brachypterus glaber; assembly: GCA_958510825.1. NCBI lineage: Eukaryota > Metazoa > Arthropoda > Insecta > Coleoptera > Kateretidae > Brachypterus > Brachypterus glaber. Next base: position 28,446,828 of record OY294044.1, read on the forward strand.
CTATGGGCCTATTGCTCTTTCTACGGCTATGTCTAAAGTTCTTGAAATCATAATGCTTAATGTGCTCAGCCCCTTTCTCTCCACGGAACCTAACCAGTTTGGTTTAAAGAAGCATTTAGGAACCTCCGAAGCTGTTTTTGTACTCAAGGAAACTATTAGACACTATGTCAACCTGAAAACTCCTGTATATGCTCTATTCCTTGACCTCAGTAAGGCTTTCGACCGAGTACATCATCCAACCCTCATGAAGATTCTTAAGGAGCGAGGAGCGCCTTCTCTCTGGTCGTGGATTTTGTCGCATTGGAACAATAACGTAGTCGGAGTTGCCAGATGGGGTTCCAGTTTATCTCCACCGTTCTATATCAGAAATGGTGTGCGTCAGGGTAGCCTTCTTTCACCTGATGTATTTAATGCCTACATCGACAGTCTTCACCTTCGTCTAAAACTCTCCGGTGTTGGGTGCTATATCAATGGAGTGCTAATTAACTGCCTTAGCTATGCGGATGATATGGTTCTGCTGTGCCCTTCCCTTGAGGGACTGTATAAACTCATTAGGATATGTGAAGATTTCGCTGTAGAGCACCACCTTGTATATAATGTCAACAAAACCTGTGCCATGGTGTTCAGACCTTCTAATTATAAAGACTTAGTGGTGCCCCCGATCAAACTTAACGGTAGTCTTATAAGTATAGTGTCGCAATTCAAATACTTAGGGCATATTCTAACCTGTGATCTCTCCGATAATCTCGACATTCAGAGACAGTACAAAGCCCTCTGCGTCCGTGCTAATATGTTAACCCGTCGTTTCTCCAAGTGTAACTCTGACATTAAAAAACTGTTATTTCAAACATATTGCTCAGGGATCTACATGTCCGAACTTTGGTGTAATTATACACTGGGATGGTGGAATAAGCTGCGCGTGTGCTATAATAATGCGTTTAGACTCTTAAATAACATACCGAGATTTTCTAGTGCTTGTGAAATGTTTGCTACGGCTCGTGTTAATGACTCCCTAGCTATTCGTAGATTTCGGGCTTTTGGGTTCCGCGATCGGCTGTATAAATCTTCCAACCTCTTTATTGTGGCTCTGCTAAGGAGTGACATTCTATGGCGTTCCAATCTATGGCACACCTGGAGTAGAATTTTAATGGGGGGACGGTAGCTCTTTTGAACTTTTGTATATTGGCTAATTATTAATTTTCTTGTAGATATTTTGTATGTTTTGTATTTTTTGTATTTCTTGTATATGGCCCTCTGGGCTGGAATAAAGGATTATTATTATTATTATATATCTCAATGTATAAATACTTGGATAACTAACTAACTACAAACCTGGCTTTCGGCCGTATGATCTTCGGCCGTAATACCCACCAACTATTAAGCCTCACATTAATCGTTTATGCAAAAAAGCTAAACGCAGTTTAACAGGAAAAATCAACATTTTACATACGCATATTTGTTTCCTTTTTGACAAGAATCTTTTCATTTCAAGTTATTAGATTATTAATAGTTAATAACACGATCAATCAATATACATGCACATCCCACGGGAATATGGGACTTACATACATGTATAGAGTCTATTGATTTTGCTTACACAAATTACAAGATAATTGGTGACATTTCAACGCATCCGTTTAAAATTTATCATAATGTTCGGTCCAAAAGCCCTCTTAACTTTTGAACGAGTTTAGATATCGACTTGAAATTTAGAAATCTTAACCCCTAGAGGGAGTTTTTTCTAGAGAGAGAGAGGGGGTCGTGTGATACATCATTTTAAAGCTTTTAAAATTCTAAATTCAACAATATATTTCTTTATTATTCTAGACAATTTTTGGGAGTTTAAAATAGGGTTGAAAATGGATAAAACTATCTGACAAGCTGTGGTTTAGCCAGATTTTCGACTGATTTCGGGGAATAATTTTTTTTTTAATTTATTTTATTTCTATATATGACACGACGTTAAATTTAAAATATTGGCCCGACCGGGCCTAAACTGTAGCCAAGGGGCCTCATTGAAGCTGCCTAGCTTCAATATGGTTATGGTTATGGTTATTAGGGTGGAGGGTAGCTATCTACACGCACTTAGGCCACTTAGCTGGGCTCATTGTACTACCTCCCTTTCCTAGCTTCAATAAGAAATAAGCGAAATTCATTTTTAAGGCAAAAAATATTTTAAACAATATTTGAATGATATTAGGCAAGTAAGTAAATGCTATTAGTAGGCATAAATTAAAATAAAAATAGTTTTCGATATATAGAGGGTGCTAGACCCATTTTTTTTTTAAATTAGCCATTTTCAGAGGCCTATAAGTCGCTGCAGCAGCGCCATCTACAAAAACTTCGAAAACTGTGTGAAAACACAGGCATTCCTCTTTTAAGCATTAATAATATCTTTACGTCGTTTTTACATTTACTTTTTAAGCCACTTTTAAAGATCTACAAACTCCACAAGTTAACTTGTTTTTCATGCATAAAAAAATTATTTACGGTCTATATAGAGGCTTGCATAACTTGCATAATACACTACAATACGATGCCGTGATTGGCTTAATGTGCCGTCCTGTATAGTGATAGTTAACTTCGTGATAGTTTTTTAGGCATAAAATTATTATTTTATCTTATTTTTATCTTATGTTTGCCCAAAATATTAGTTTTGTTAATACACACAAATTTATGAAAAAAAAACGTTTTCTATTTTGTCATATAGGGGGCGCTACAGTTATTTTTTTATTTTAAAATTAGCCATTTTCAGAAGACAATAAGTCGCTGCAGCAGGCCATCTATAAAAACTGCGCAAACTGTGTGAAAATGTAGACATTCTTCTTTTACGCAGTAATAAAATCTTTACGTCGTTTTTACATATTTACTTTTTAGGCCACTTTTAAAGTTGGTCTACATTGCCCACAAGTTGTTTTTCATGAATATAAAAATTATTTAATCTAGAGACTCGCATAACTTGCATAATACATAACAATACGATGCCGTGATTGGCTTGATGTGTCGTCCTGTATCTTGTGTCACATTTTCTGTGACTCCTTCCACCCTATTCGTGTTACGTGATATATGGACAGCCCCTAAGTCAAAAACAAGTTATTTTTGCATGTAAAAATTTATCTTTTTCATTTTGTGAACTCAAGAAAAAATCACCGACTTTGATATTACCCTCCCCCCATAAAAATATATATCTGCACCCTTGTCTTGTCCTTTATGTATAATCATTATCTTTAGTAATTTTTTAAAATATAATCCAGTCCTTCACCTCCTTCAACCACCCATGTCAAGATGTCAGCTCATTTTTGTATTATTAAATTATATACATAATAAGTATTCCTTTCATGAAAAATAATTATATCCATTATCCCAAACAAAAAGCTCTTTGCATTAAAGAAAAAGCTTACTAAAGTTCAAATGAAACTAGATGACTTTCAAGCTCTGTGAGCTTTACATAAAATAATCTCTTAGGACTTCCACAAGGTTAGGCTTAACTTACCTACCCCGTAGAATGCGCGGCGTGCATGCCTTTAACCGCCTTGGATATGTAAGAAGAGGGGAATCAACCCCTCTAAATGCGATAACTCCGTAGGGACGGTTCATAAGTACGTTTCAGCAGGCTGTTTCAGTGACAAGAGAAAATTTAGTTTGCAATGTTTGGATTTGAATTTTCAAGCATTTTTTCATACAGTTGTGGTTTACTTTATAGCTTTCAATAGAACGTTTGATTTTGGTAAACATGGTTGAATATCTTATTAAAAGGGTGGTTTTTAAATCAGCTCAGGAAATAGTTATTTTTGTAAAGAGCGCAAAATGACTGATTTCTGCTTGAGCGTGGAATTAGCAATCACGCGAAAGCAGAAATCAGATTTTGCGGTGGTAATACAAACAACGTTTTTTCTACGATCTAAAATAAATAAATAAATTTCAGGCAATAAATTTATAACCTTACAAGGTCGCAGCACTTACAATTTTTTGCAAATCTAGTTTTAACAACAAATATTTAACACATAAATATTTAGCACACGAAATTGAGATTTGATTAAAGATAAATAATAATTTTATATTAAAAAAATGGCAGAACACAACATCCTGTACGAATGCCGTAGCATATACTTGGCACTATCAAGTTGATATCTGTTTCATGATTGACTTGCCGGTTGCCTACACTCTAGCGCGCAAAATTCAATTTTGCGCTTGCTATCATGGTAACGAGCAGAAAAGTAAAATGCTAAGAAATAGGTTATTTTTCGGTCATAAAACCTCAGTTGTTTTTATAGAAATATTAACTTTTCTATTAGATCGTAAAATAAAAGGACTTTTTATTATTTTTGAACAGCAATACCTACTATATAATACTATGTTAGACTATAGCCGATTTTTTTTTGTGGAGCATGGGTTACTAACCAAGTTAGGCGAATATGTAGATATTTCTTTTTTTTAACTCATCAATTAAACAGAGCAAGAGATTTGTACGTACAGGTTAACCGGCGTTACCACAAAAAATTGACTTATGTTAAACTATTCAAGAAGAGTACACAATAATACTCGAAACGTTGGAAGAAATATAGTTTTTTAAATTTAAATTTTTGCTATATACTGTTCTATTAAGAAGATTTCACATATAAACTATTCAACGTTTTAAGTCTAAACATTAATTTTATTTTAATAAAATTTGATATCGTCTTGTAAATTTCAGGACGTCGTATCTCAATTTTTTTCGATTTTGAGATTTTGGACTTAAACGCTTTATATTATCAATTTACATCTAAAAAATAAGTTTCACCTGCTATTTTTTTTTAAATAACAAAAATATAAGCAAAATAGTAATGTCGTATCTTAGATGATTATAAATTAATAAATTTTTAAACCTCGTATCTCTTAACTCTAGTTAACTGACTATTTTGGAACGCACTTTTTGCATTTGGCGATGCTTTTTTGACATCTTATGCGCATGTTATAAAACGTTTTAAAGTTTAAATGTTTCAATAATTAATAATATTATAATAATTAATTATATTTTGTTAAAATATTAATAAAATAACGTTCAAAGGTCGTATCTTAGAAATATTTATTAATTTTGAACATCAAAATGTCGTATCTATAAACATTAGGTTTTTATTTGTATTTATTTATTTTATACACAATAAAATGATTTAAGGTAAGATAATCATTAAAAATGTATTACGTTTATATTAAAAAGTACATTTTCAATCTATGAATAATGCGAGAAAGAGTTATTTCTAATTCCTGTAAAGTTGTCTTTTTTGAGATACGACGTTCTGAAATTTACAAGACGATATGTTCTTATAGTTACCAAACCTTGTAACTGTAAAAAATGTTTCTGATACGGTTAACTTTAAACCTAAAATTATTGCCCAATTTTGTACTGTAATTTTAAAATAATATTGTAATTTCAAAACTTAATTTTAGGATAAAACTTTAATATTACGTTTTCATTGTAAAGTTAAAGGGTAAAGTTAAAGAAATTTTAAAAAATACTACATTACTGTTATTTTAAATGTTAATTTTAGGATAAAATTTTCAATTGCGAAGCTATCTAAAATTTGAAGAGTAAAAATGTATTTAAATTTTACATAAACTAGTTAAAAATTCTGTTTAAATCGTATGAGTTTTATAATTTAATCTTAGTATTTAACCCCTATTTTTAACAGTGTAACAGTAGTTAATTACACAGGACCACAAAAAAATGAAGTTAGTTTTACATAAACCAAACTTCATTTTTTCCACCTATTTTTGGGAACTGAAAACGAATATGGTAATGAAAAAAATTCTTGACCCCCAAAATCTTGAGATGCGTACAATGGGTTTTTTGTATGCATTCGGGGTCAAAAAAAAATCTGAAAGATTTCAAGAAAAGAAATTTTATGGAAATAGGTATTGCTAAATCAAAACGATTAATGAGAATACTTGCTGATACCCTTAAACAGACTTTTTTCTCAAGGTCTTTTTTAGCAAATTAAACTTTGATAATAAAGGACATCCCTGATCCCCCAATTGTTTCAAATCACAAAATTTTATCATAAATCTGGTTAAAACCGAAAATATATTTTTTTTGCAACTGATAAACAAGCGTTTGGAGGTGGTCCATTTTAAAAAGAGTGATACATTTTTAATAAATGAAATCGCGGATTCAGTATGGTGGGCAAAAATAATTAATTATAATTAGTTTTTTTTTTCATAAATATATTTATTTATACATAGTTTCCGATTTTATGTCACATTTTATTTTTACGGGAAAGCATTATTACACTTTTTGTTTCTTTATTAATTAAAAATACAAAAGAGCCGTTCAGGTATTACGTAACGCACTTTTTGGTCAATTTTGACCCCCTCCGACCCCCCGGTGAAACACCAAAAAAATTTATGTTTTTACCAGCTTTAAGATAAATATTTTTTTCGACCTCGAATGTATACAAAAAACCCATTCTGAGCTATATCTCAAGATTTTGAGGGCCAAGAATTTTTTTCATTGTCATATTCATTTTTAGCGCCCAAAAATAAGTAGAAAAACTAACTAATTTTTTTTGTGGTCCTGTGTTATCTACTATTATCATTATAATGATTCATTTTATTTGTTTTAATTGAGCAACATTAAACACTGAATAGCAATTCACATTTCTTGTGAACACCCTTTTTTTACAGTTTGGACCAATCAGGACATCAAAAATTACTGCTCTAAAGTTGGTAATCAGATCACATCCACATGAAATGTGTATCGATCATCTCAACTGTTTATAAGGTGTTGGATAAAATATCAATTTGCGAAGTTTTTTTCCCGAATATGTTATTTGATTTTCGTTGAAACTTGATAATGGTTTGGAATCAATACAGGCTAGCCTCGAAGCTGTATTCGTTATTTAGATATTCTCATCTCACCTTACATAACAGACGCTTCTAAAAATAAGTTTATATCAAAACAAGAAATTGATCTAAAATTCCTAGTAGATTCGAATCAAGAAGCATATTCAATACAGAATATTTTCGGTTTATTTAGTGTCTGATTAGTATAGTCATAGATATTCAAAATGCAAATCGAACTCACAAAATTGATTTTCTTGCATACATATTATTATTATGTATCCAAACGTTTTTGGGTTGCAGTTAGCTATTTTTGGGCAAACAATGTCTAATTTTAACTATTTTGCTTTCCCATTTTGAAAATTTTCAAAATTTTGAAAAGTCTTGTATTCGTGCAAAAATTATTAATTATAATTGCGTTTTATGGCGTTTTATGTCGATATAAATCAATTTTGAGCAAAAAAAAATGTCAGTCGATCGGTCTGTCCGGGAAGTTTTGTGTGCACGATAGCTTAAGAACGCTTTAAGCTACAGACTTGAAATTTGGTATAAAGGTATGCTACATAAAGTTCTCACTCGGGATTGTTTTTGGTGAACATTGGGGTGTAGCAAGGGGTGAAAATGGAGAAAAATACATTTTTTTAGAAAATTTTGAAAAATGCTATATAGGGCTTTTTGAGGTAGCTGAAATTGAATTCTATTATAAAAATTCCATAAACTCCACCCCCGAGGAGATGAGGAGTTTTTGGGGTCGACGAATATGAATCTGATAATAATTTTTTTCTAATTTCACCCCCGGACGACTGGGGGTAGTTTTTGTGAAAACTGGTATATTGGGGTTTGTGAGGTTGTTGAAAATGAATTTAATAATAAAAAAAATCTAAATCCATGCCCTGAGGGGTGGTGGTAGTTTTTGTGAAAACTGGTATATTCGGGTTTTTGAGGTTGCTGAAAGTGAATCTGATAATAAAAAAAATTCTAAATCCACCCCCTGAGGGGCGGGGGGTAGTTTTTAGAAAATTGGTATATTGTGGTTTTTGAGAATGCTGAGAGTGAATCTGATTATGAAAAAATTCTAACTCCACTCCAAAGGGGCGGGGGGTAATTTTCGTGAAAATTTGTATACTAGGGTTTTTGAGGTTGCTGAGAGTGAATCTGATTATAAAAAAACTCCACCCCAAAGGGGTAGGCGGTAGTTTTCTTAAAAATTTTTAAGGTTGCTGAAAGAGAATCTGAAAGAAAATCTAAAAAAAATCTAGCTCCACCCTTAAGAGGCGGGGGTAGTTTCCTTGAAAACTGGTATATTTTTAAGGTTGCTAAAAGTTAATCTGATAATAAAAAATCAATTTTAAGTGCGGTTGTGAAAAATGGGAAAGCTCTTTTACTGGGCAGTGTATTTTTTTTTAATATTACATTGCAAAAAAATGTTTTCGGTACCAATATCTTGCATTTTACTTACCGGCTAGCCGGCTATCCGTAACATAATTTTAAAAATTATAAAATTAAAATTTTACAGTAAAATTACATTTTTTCTTTTCCTTTGGACTTTAAAACTACAAATTTTACCCAATTTTATACCGTTAAATTAAAATTAAATTTCCTACAACAGTAAAAAATTTATTTATTAATTATATATTTGAATTTTAAATTTTATTCTTAATATTACCTCTCTATTACTCTCCATTTTAATCCTATTTTTTTAGAGTGTGCAGCACTAATGCGTTAATGAGGTTATTACTGCGCTAGTGCAATAATAAGATACCAAGACAACAGATTTAGAAAACTTTTTATTCATTTATTTCATTTTTTGATGCTTGTAGTAAAGTTTTGTATGATTGTAGAGTTATTATCCATGGGTTACTTGAGTTCTGATTTTATTTAGATTTTATTTCATTTTCTGGTGGAAAATGATGGAATTGATGAAATGATTCTACAGTATAAATCAAAAATTGTGTAAAACCACCATAGCCAGTTGAGGTTATTTATTGCCCATATCTTCATTATAGATTTTAATTCATTTTCCGGTAAAAAATGATGGAAATGATGAAATGATTCTACACTATAAATAAAAAATTGTGTAAAACTGCCATAGCCAATTGAGGTTATTTATTGCCCATATCTTCATTATATATTTTATTTCGTTTTCTGGTGGAAAATGATGGAATAGATTAAATGATCTACACTATAAATAAAAAATTGTATAAAACTACCATAGCCAGTTGAAGTTATTTATTTTCCATATATATATATATAATAGCAATCTTGTAAATACAATATTAATCATTTGTTGTTTTAGAATACCCAACATATAAATTTCTACTTTTAAAAAGATGGGAATTGCCAATAGTGCAATCCAATATTCACTGTCAAAATAAACAAACCACTCATTAAACAATCATGCCCTCTTTAAAATCCAATATTAACAAAATACATTTGGAATTAAAAAAATTTTAATTTAAAATTTAAAGCACCCCAATACCAACAATAAAATTGGGCGACACATTTAATTCAATAATTTAATTTCGTAATGATTAGGTATACTAGTAGAAATTAAACGTTAGAATAACGTTTTTCTAATGTTAGAAAGCTGTATAAAAGTGCGTTATAAAATATGTGCAAATGTCCCGCTTTTTAACGTTAGAATCAAACGTTAGTTACAAACGTTAATCTAACGTTAGATTTTTAAGTTAGAAATACGTTATGAGTACGTTTAATTTTTAACTTTCGGAGGGGGCGTGGCCAACTAGGAAATTTCTACCTGCATCATAAAATGGCAGCTGGAGACGAATTTATTTATATACATAAATCTTAATATATTTTAGCAATCATAATATTTTTAAACATAATTTCGTTACATTTATTTATAAAATAGCCATCTTTTTAGGTGTCCCTAAATATTTTTCGTGTAAAATGCTGTTATACTACGATAAATACGTTTAACTCTCAGAAAAACTTTATATTTAGTTAGTTAATATTTAAGTTAATATTTATTTATACATTCAGGATCTTAAAATATTTTTTCAATTCTAATACAGCGTTGCCAGACTTACTATAATTTTGACTTTTGGGCCATATTTTTTTAAACTTATTATAGAAATAATAAATAATCATCAAACCTAGGCACATAACTGTCTGAAACGAGTATTTTCTACTACAGCTTACGTATTAATAATGGAAATTTAAAAAATAATTAGAATAAGATTAGAAAAAGGTTAGAATTTAGTTGGGAAACTAACGTTAGATTTATGTATTTTATAACGTTTTTGTCAAACGTTAGTTTTTAAGGTTATTTTTATATGTTTTATAACGTTTTTGTATAACGTTTGAGACCAAACATAAAAATGTCACTAATCTAATGTTAGGTTAGATTTGGGTACTTTTCCACCAGGGTAGGCACTTTCATTAATTGAAATAGTGCATTCAATGGAAACAGCAAAACATATCGAAAGCTGTCAAGTCACTACTGAACGCTATGATCAGTTTCGATTGACCGATGTCGCTGGAATCATTCCTCATCAGCGTTTTGAGATAATTAGTTTTGATTGATTTTATAAAAGCGCGGGATTATGGGATTATACTTTTTGTGGGTATTTCTAACCACAAATGGTGGTTGTGGCAAGTGACAGATATTAGCCCTTCAGCAGTTTGCTAGCAAAACTTATCATTTGATAACTTTTGATTAGTTTTACTGTTTTCATTGAACGCAGTCAATATATTTAATATAGGTATTTTTAAATTTTATAACTTATAGACAGTGGTTATCTGGTTTTATCTTCATGTAATATAACATCAATAATAATGTCAAATGGTACATGATTCCTAATTTAAATCAATATACTGATAATGTATACATTATGAATTATAGTAATTATAATAATATAATAATTATTATTATATTATTATATATAATAATTATGTATGTTTACATGATTAATCATATTTTTTCCTAATAAATTATTAGTAGGTAAGGTAATTTTTCATTATTTTACATTAGTTTTAAGAGTGTATATAAAAGTTTAAAACGAGGTTTGTTTCGATTTTACTGAGACATTTTTGCTTATGCCTAACGGCATCGTCGTACAAAATTCACATGCGTGCGGTAATAATATTCCTATCTCACCTGTATCGTAAATAAATATTATCTTAGGATAACAAGCATTTACGACAAAAAATTTAATATTTTTTGACGTATGACTATTAATTTCCGAGATATAGCAAATTAGAGATATTGCCACCCGGGTGGCACCCGTCTAGAAAGAGTAGGTATTTGTTCCAGCTTGTTTTAGATTTATTCACAGAAAACTGGATAATCGCCAATTAAATGTTCTTGTTTGCACATGACTAACCCCTAACCATTAATTAATGTAACATAGATCATAGCCCTCGCTGTAACTTACACAATTTATGGGTAATAACACCAATAAAAGATCGAATCAATATTTCAAAACTTAACTGCTATAACAATGTTGCTAGGTTTGGACTTTTTGCAAAATTCACGTGCGTGCGGTAATAATATTCATATATCACCTGTATCGTAAATAAGTATTATCTTAGGATAACAATCATTTACGACAAAAATTTAAATATTTTTTGTCGTAGGACTATTAGTTTCCGAGATATATCAAATTAGAGATATTTCCACCCTGGTGGCACCCGTCTAGAATGAGTAGGTATTTGTTCCAGATGGTTTTAGATTTATACACAGAAAACTGGATAATCGCCAATTAAATGTTCTTGTTTGCACATGACTAACCCCTAACCATTAATTAATGTAACATAGATCATAGCCCTCGCTGTAACTTAAAGAATTTATGGGTAATAACACCAATAAACGATCGAATCAATATTTCATAACTTAACTGCTATAACAATGAGAAATTGTTTGTATTAAAGACTGAACGATTTTGTATACACGGTGTTTACAGTCTTTTGGAATTAAATAAAGGGGATGATTCTACATCACAAAACATAAAATACCAACAAAGGAAATACGCCCTAAGGGAGCTACTGCCCTTCGAATGCTGCAGGGCGATTCTTCATTTAAGACTAAGCAAAAAAGTATTCTTCACCGAAACACCTAAATTTAATATTAAAGAAGTGATAGCCATTTAAAAGGTAACATTTTAGGTAGCACAAAATTTTACTTCCTCTTAATAGCATTTTTTTGACGGTTGCTCCTACAGTGTTACACTATATGACCGTTTTTATGTATTTTTACTCAAGGAATATATATTTAAAAAAACAAAAAAATACACATAAAAAAGTTTGGGGCAAAAACATATTAAGCCTCACAGATTTTGTCCGTCTAGACATGAATAGATTAAAAAAAATAAAATAACTTAAACCAATTGCACTTACTAATACTGGTATATATGCAAAACCTGGTCGCTCTAGCTCAAAGGGTATCAGAGTTATTAGTTAAAAACCTTATTTTTAGTACTATTTTAAATTATATTTTAAATGATTCCTTAGGGTTCGTTTCCGGACCTATGTTCCGCTGCTGGTTTGTCATGTTTTGTGATGAAGAATCATCCCCTTTATTTAATTCCTAAAGACTTCAAACACCGTATATATGAAACCACAAGGAACTTTATTTACAAGTTACAGTAAAATAAAACGTATTTCTGTTATTATAACTGTAACAACTTGTATAAAAGCCAAAGTTACTTGAGTTCAACAAAAATTTTAGTATTTATTACGGTAAATTTTACTAACTGGCACCTGTGAGCTGAGGCAAGGGGAAGAGAAGAGGTAAAATTTTGCGTGTAAAGTATACCTTGAAATTTTCACATTCCACCCAGGTGCCAGTTGATAAAATTTAGATATTATATTTACCGCAAAATAGCACTAAAGCAAAAAGTTTTCTGCTATAAAAAAAATATTTTGAGTGGAAACTGTGAAAATAAAATCAAAATCCACTCTTCTTACTTTCTCATAAAGTATTTGCAAATCCATGTGTCAAAAAAAAATATATATTTTTTTTGTAAATCATAAATTTTTGTTCTAGCCGTAATAAATTCTATTATTCACTAAAAAAGATATTTTTTTAAATTATCTAGAAGATCAAGCAATAAAAAAAAATATTATATTTTTTTACTTGTATATTAGAAAATAATAATCACAAAAATTGTTATTTAGATTAGATTAGATACATGTTTAATTAAAGTTTCTTATACTTGATTAAACAACTGCTTATAATATACAGGGTGAGTTTTTTAAAGTGTTACAAGGCAATATCTCGAAAACGGTCTAATTTTTATTTGTGAAATTTTGCTGAAGTAACAAGGAGGCGGGGGGACACCTACCCCCCCTCCCTATTTTGAGGGGCGGGGGGTAACTTTGAATTTTTAAATGGGATAATGTACTTTTTTTATAAAATTCGAATCTACTTAAAAAATAAGGTATGTATGCAAAAAAAATTGATTTGCTCTTTAGGTTATGGAGTTATGATTAATTAAATTATATTATACAAAAAAATATTAACAATTAAATTTCAACTAATTTATCGTCCGTCATGTTTGAGCAATTGTTCAAAATGTCCCCCTTCAACTTCCAAACATTTTCCATGTTTAATTGAGCAATAAACTGAGAAATAATCGTCAAACTGTTAAAATTCTCGACTGACTTAAATTTAAAAAAACGCATTATCATGAAATCAAATAAAAAAACAAATAAACAAAAAAAACTTCATTAGTATTTTAATCTAGTAAATTATAATTCAATTACCGAAAGAGCAAATCAATTTTTTTTTGCATACATACCTTATTTTTTACGTAGATTCGAACTTTATAAAAAAAAAGTACATCGTCCTATTTAAAATTTCAAAGTTATCCCCCGCCCCTCAAAATAGGGAGGGGGGTAGGTGTCAAAAATATGTTTAAATTTGTCCCCCTGTCTCCCTATTACTTCACCAAAATTTCACAAAAAATTTTTTAACTGTTTTCGAGATATTCCCTTGTAACACTTTAAAAAACTCACCCTGTAGATCTAATATTATTAGACGTAGATTTTTGCATGATGAATTTAAGTTTAAAAAAAAAAGATGCAATAAAAACAAAATTTGCAAATATATGCCCCCTTCCTAAAAGAAAATTCTAAGATTACTAGGCGAAAACAATTAAATAATTGAAGTAAGAAGTAGGCACCTCGACAAGATTTTTTTGTTTGTAAAATATTAAGGATTTAAGTCATGAATATTTTACCTCATTTATTATGAAATGGCTCTCTAGGAAGAAAAGACAGTATTATAACTAACGTTTTTACACAATAACTAATAATATTAAAAATAAATTGGAAACGATTATATATATTACAGACACGATTATATTTATTACAGGCACTATTATAAATTTACAGAAATTTTATTATATTATAAAAATTATTAGCACGGACAATAATTAAATCTATTTAAGCTATAAATGCCATACTATTTGTTATATTTTATTATTCACTAAACAATTAAAGTATTTCATATAAATTTTTACACTGACTGTCATAATTGTAAGAGAAAGCCTTGTATTTATATAATAAGCGATTATAATTTGCTTGGTATGTGTGTTATAGCGCTCCTAGCTATAATTTTTTTTTCCGTGTACAGTTGCGAATAAAAATGTTTTCCTTCATATATATTCTATTCTATCCTTTTGAAAATTACAAAAGATTTACTTTTAAAAGGTCCATGAGACATGTGACAGCTTTCAAATCTGATATTAACAACCCAATTTATATTTATTGCCTTGTTATGATATATATTCTCCATAATCCTGTTATACAACTATCAGGAATAATTTATCACCTGTAACAGAAAACTGGAAAGAATGTTAGCTAAAATTTCCATACAAAGCGTTGTAACGCGTTTCAACGATATTAAAACGGTACAACAATATGGCATAAAAAAGAAGTATTATACAATTTAAATTATTATTATATTATTCACAGCGCAAGTTTTTTTTTTGATATGTCCATCTGTCCGTCCGTCCATCCATCCGTCTCTCCGTCTGATGGCACGATTTTTGTTAACACGATAACTCAAGAACGAATCATCCGATCGACTTCAAATTTTTAGGAAAAATCAATTGCTACGAGGGGAAGATTCTTATTGTTTTTAAAAGTAATCCCTCCAAAAACAAAAAAAGTTATAGGGGGTTAAACTAAAAAAAAATCGAAAAAAGCTGAAAGAAAATTCCGATTAACGTAACTCTGTTAAGGAAAAGATACTTTTATTATAAGTATCAATTCTACCAATTTTGAAAGTAATTCCCCCAAAGACTAAAAAGTTTTTGGGGGTTAAAGTATTTAAAAAATCTAAAAAAGTTGAAAAAAAAATCCGATAAACGTAACTTTGTCAGGAAAAATTACTCTTATTGTTCATTCAAGGATCAATTCTACTAATTGTGAAAGTAGTCCCCCTCAAAAAAAAAAAAAAAAGTTTTGAGGGGTTAAATTACAAAAAAAATAATAAAAAAATTATTATTTTCAACTGTTTTTTATTATTTTTTTTTTTTTTTTTGACAAACAGAAAAAACAATAATTTTTTTTTGAATTATTTTTTTGAATTTTTTTTTTTTTGAAAATTCTATTTGCAGATCAGTCGCATTTACAGGATTACATTTTTTACTAAAACATGTTTTCTGTGTAGGTATCATAGTACATACATAAATAAATACATAAATACATATATAAATCACATGATTTTATTTGCATAAAATTAATATAACATAATATGTTATATTAATTATAATATATACATTAAGGTGGACCTTATATTTTTTTATTATCTTAAAAGTTTCATTCAGGTGAAAATTCTGCAAATATGAGAGTGAACAAACTTCTCTAAGGTTGCTAATTGGGACCCTAAAATTCGTAAATTACCCATAATTTTTTTCCTTTGAAGCATACAAAATGATATGCCAAATTTCAAAATGATCAAAAGATTCTAAAAGGTGGCGAAAAACTGCCC
This sequence comes from Brachypterus glaber, assembly GCA_958510825.1. Taxonomy (NCBI): domain Eukaryota; kingdom Metazoa; phylum Arthropoda; class Insecta; order Coleoptera; family Kateretidae; genus Brachypterus; species Brachypterus glaber. The sequence continues at coordinate 28,462,603 of OY294044.1, forward strand.
TAAGACTAAACTCCCATAAATGTAAGTCAAACGGTAAACGAACATTTTAAAAATGTATCAGATCGGACTGAATTTATTTTTATTTAATGCATTCTAATATTTATTCATAATATTAAAATGATTTAACTTAAACAAAAAGATCTAAGTGCCAAATAAGAGCTCCTAAATAAGCCCTTTAAATTTTTTACTTATACAATTTTCAACGATTTTTTATCATTTATCGGCACCTAATTTAAGAGTTTTAGGGGCCCATTTAGGACCACTAAAGAGGTTTGTTTACTACATATATTCAGCACTTTCTAGTTACACCTAAATAAAAATTTTAAGATAATAAAAAAATATAAGGTCCATCCTAATATACATATGAATAAAAACCACATCCAAAATAATTTATTTATCTAACGGAAGCTGTGCCGTCATCTTTTTATACTTATATACTATTAAATTGTAATTATTAATGAAAAAATGAATCATAATTATCGCTGTTTTTAATAAAATATAATATATTATATTGTTTAAAATGTTTTAATTCATAAAACAAAATAATCAAACAAATTTTCGTAAATATATTTACCTTAGTTACGAATATCCAATCCAATTTAATATAAACAAATCACAGAATGCCAATTTAACATCACGACACTGAGAAATCAAAAAAAATCCTTGCACTTTTCAGTATTTTTTTCACATTTTCCTAGATAAAATCTCGCGAATTTTCACAGAATTTTCCGACACGAATCACACGTCTTTTTTCAATTTTTCCTCGCATATACTAAACGCATGGTGCAAGATACGCTTTAGCGTTGCATTATTCCTGCTAGCCGGTAAAAAATCTGCGCAAACGCAGGAATCCGAAAGCACAATGCCGGGAAACGTTTGCAGGAAACAAGAAAGCTTGGTCGTATTGATTCTATGTGAGCTTTTGCAGTGTTGACATGTCATACAAAACTTACCTATTTTTGAGGAGAACCGGCTGTACCTTAAGGCAGAATTCTAACGGGACAGAACAGGATGCCGAAAAACTTTTACAGAGCAAGGATCTATGATAAAGCATTTTAGAAGGGTTATTTTTTTATATAGGAAACAAAGATTAATGTTTTTGTGACCGCTCTCATAAAGGCAAGGGCGGTCATATGAATTGCAAGCGTTAATATCTCGTTTATAATTAATGGAACCAACACCATATTTTTATGGGTTTATATCGGCATTAACCCAAACATTTACAAGTAAGCAGAACTCAAATCAAAGTTGGCGAAAAAATGTTTTTTTTTTTCATTTGGGTTCTGCTTGCATGCGAATATTTGGGTTGAAGCCGTTATAAACCAATATTATAGGTATGGTTAAAAGATATATAGCGATATAGCGATATATCGCGATATATTAGGACTTGAATTTCATATGACTGCCCTGGATGCAGAATATTTAGACATGGGGTAAAAAAACAATAAAAAAAGTCGAAAAAGATTAGGAAGGAAACATGTAATAATTACAATAAGTCACACAAATTGGGTTTCGTATTACGGATTTTGAATAAATCATAGAATAATTCAATTTTAAGAAAAAAATAGGCCGAAAATAGAAAAAAATATTATAAAATACTCATTTTGTAATTTAAATATTATTTTACACATTGAGTGTCCTGTGTTCTGCCGGAGATGCACAAAAAAACAAATTCTTCTCCAAGGATTAAACCTATCATGACTTAAATATGTTTGTGTGCTAAAACTGAATTTCCAATTTAAAAGACTTTCTACCCAGTGGATTTCGAGTAAATCCCGGTTTTTATTAGAGATCGGTTATACAAGCCCAAAAAAGTAAACTTTTTCAGATTCACATGAAGAAAAATTTAAATCGTGGGCTAGTGTGTGGGGATAAAATCCAGTATCAGACTAAGGGGGCGGCCAGGGGTGATAACCTGCTTTTCGAGTTGTTATCGCCCCTGGCCGCCCCCCTTAGCTCAACACTGGATTTTGAGTATTGAATTATAACTCTAGAACTCTAAACTAAGGAAAAGACAAAAAGTTAATGAATCTCTCTCAAAAAATGTCTAAGTTATAAACGATAACGAAAAGCATATAATTAAAACCAAGGCATCCGGACGCGCCCTCACTATTTGGCTCGGTGCCCCCTGAAATCGTAACCTAGTTTCAAAAAAATGGCATTTACGTAATCCCCACACCCTAGCCCGCAATTTAAATTTGTCGTCAGATGAATCCGAAAAAGTTTACGGGATAGGTTTAGTCCTTGAAGAATTTTTTTTTTGCAAACCAGTGTTATAAACAAAAACTATAGTATAATAGATAGGTAGAAACCAACACGACAACACGGAGTTCGTTTACGTACGTATGATTTAAAGTACTTAGATTTCAAGTACTTTTAATTACTTTAAAGTATAAGGTAATTTATACAAAATTTGGTTTAAAATTTTAATATTTTTTATACGATTTTTTTACAAATCGTATTGTACATAAAAATTCCTAAAGAAACATTTATAAAGCGTATAGAAAAAGTGATCCAAACCGTACAAAAACGTATACGTCTTTATACGAAATGTTATACGAGAAAAAAGTGATCCAAACAGTACAGAAACGTATAGAATAGCTAGTAGAAATTTAACCTTAGAATAATGTTTTTCTAATGTTAGAAAACTGTATAAAAGTACGTTATAAAATATGTGCAAATGTCTCGCTTTTTAACTTTAGAATGAAAGGTTAGTTACAAACGTTAATCTAACGTTAGATTTTTAATTTAGAAATACGTTATGAGTACGTTTAAATTTTAACTTTCGGAGGGGGCGTGGCCAACTAGGAAATTTCTACCTGCATCATAAAATGGCAGCTGGAGACAAATTTATTCATATAAATAAATCTTAATAAATTTTAGCAATCATAATATTTTTAAACATATTTATTATTCCATCAATCTATTTTCTAATCATCGTACAGAGTGATATTGGTAGACTGACAGTTTCGGGTATGAGTAGTTGTCTACATCTAGAAATAGATGGCGCACAAGTCTACATCAATCTAATGGCTATATTCCTTTTGCGAGTAAAGTCTAAAAACGTTTTCTTAATCAGCGTGCAGAGTTGACTCTTGGTACTGAAGAGGGTCAGAAGCCCGAAACTGTCAGTCTACCAATATCACTCTGTACGATGATTCGAAAATAGATTGATGGAATAATAAATTAATATTTTTATAATTAAAAATTTCTGTCCTTATTTTTAAACATAATTTCGTTACATTTATTTGTAAAATAGCCATCTTTTTAGGTGGCCCTAAATATTTTTCGTGTAATATGCTGTTATACTTCGATAAATACGTTTACCTCTCAGAAAAACTTTATGTTTAGTTAGTTAATTATTTTTTTATACATTCAGAATCTTAAAATATTTTTTCAATTCTAGTACAGAGTTGCCAGATTTACTATAATTTTGACCTTGGGGGGATAATATTTTTTTAAACTTATGGAAATAATAAATATAAAATTATAATTTAATTTAATATATATTGTTAGTAGACAAATATTTGATTGTTAGATATATTATATTCAAGAACGATAGCGCATATATAATATTACTGTCTGTTTAATCAAGGTGAATAAAATATAAAGCATAATAATCAAACCATAGCACATAGCTGTCTGAAATGAGTATTTTCTACTATAGCTTACGTATTAATAATGGAAATTTAAAAAATCTTTAAAGTTAGAATAAGGTCAGAAAAAGGTTAGAATTTAGTTAGGAAACTAACGTTAGATTTATGTATTTTATAACGTTTTTGCCAAACGTTAGTTTTCAAGGTTAGATTTATATATTTTATAACGTTTTTGTATAACGTTTCAGACTAAACATAAAAATGTCACTAATCTAATGTTATGTTAAGTTAGATTTATGTACTTTTTAACTCTTAAAAGGATCTTTGCAATTTTTGTTACATCTCTTAATGTAATTTTTTACATGGTATTAAAACCAATTTGTTTACATCACGACTCAATTACCAAATATGAACCTCGTAGAGTTAATATTTCACCCCTAATGTTATCATGTCATTAAAATTAGCCAACAGTCAAAATTTACCTAAGTCAATTTGAAAATTTAATTTCAGCCAGCATCCCTTGTTATGTAGCTATGGAAACGAGCCAGTCACTTGGCAACACTGTTTCACTGAAAATGCCTGAAACTGAAAAAGACAAAAGCATTGTTGCCGGCTCCATAAAAGGGATTTTGTTTGGGTTATTATTTAACGTTTTGAAAGGAACGAAAGAGCATTGAAGCGGGAAAAATGTGACGAGTTTATGAGGTTGTGACCTGTTTTTTAAGTAGGATTTCTTCAAGGGGATGCAATTTATTTGGAAATATACAATAAAACTACTACGAGGGAATATTTCAGAATTTTTTAAGTAAATGGATTTTTTTTTAATTAAAATATTTAGGCATTCTAAAACTATATACAGGGTGATCAGTAACTGGCATGCCAAAACTTAAAAGGTAGTTCTACATCCAAAAATTACAAAAAAAAGTTCCTATAAAGGTTGGTCCGGAAATGAGCCGTAAGGGAGATACGCCCCACAGTGGGAATTTTCAAGGTTTTTAATTTTAAAATTCCAGAAGACGGTCAATTTTGAATCGATCTTCCTAATTTTTTTTTAATGACTTGTTAAGATTTGTTCTTTCATAACCTACTGCTAAAAATTTGATTTGAGGCATAACAATTGAGCACTGAGAGGTTAAGTTGACAGATTAAAAAATTTTTATTTATTTCAGAGAAGAACATTAAGGGTTTTTGAGGTTGCTAAAAAATTAAAATTTAAAATAGCGCATCCAATATGGCGTCGAAATATTAAAATTTTTAATATTGTTTGCCGAAAATTAGAAATTAAGTATTTTTAAGGTCGTTGAAACCAAATCCGATGTCAAAAATTGAAGATTAAATGATTAATTTAATATGGCACGTGTCAATTTTAAAATTTCGATGCCATATTGGATGAGCCATTTTAAATTTTAATTTTTTAGCAACCTCAAAAACCCTAAATATTCTTCTTTGAAATAAATTAAAAAATTGTAATCTGACAACTTAACCTCCAAACCTCAATTGTTATGCCTCAAATCAAATTTGTAGCAGTAGTTTATAAAAGTACAATTCTTAAAAAAAAAAAAGTAGGAAGACCGTCTTCTGGAATTTTGAAATTAAAACCCTTTAAAATTCCCACTGTGCGGCCCTTTAAAATTGTACTAAAAATGAGGTTTTTAATTAATAAGGGCAATTGATTTATGCTTTTGATTTTATCCAGAGGCGTGCTTAGACGTACAAAATATACGAGGCTTAACACATTTTTGCCCCAAACTTTTTTACGTGGTATGTATATTAAAGAAATAAATGACGAGTGCATAAAAACCTATTATGAAAAGAGTTTTACTATTTTTTTCTGCTAAAGTATAAAAACCTGACCAACCAATTTTTTTTTATTTTTTTGAATGGTTATTTTTTATAAAACGTGGTAAAATACAAAAAACAATAAGTGTCATAATGAAGCTCATTACGACACCCATGTAGGTGTCATACGGTAAACTTTATAAAATGCAAACAGTAATAGTTATTTATGGTACTATGAGTGCCATACAAGGTTTTATCCAATAAATAGCTTAGAATTTCATATTTTTATTAAAAATTTTAATGACATTTACCAGAAAATAATTTGAAAAGTGACAGTTGAGTGGGTAAATTAAATAATTATCCACTCAATAAATTAAAAGCCACGCGGGGGTTATTATTGAGTTTATCTATTTAAAATAAAGCTGGTAATTGTCCTATTATCTGTATGTATTGGATAAATATGTTGTAGGTTTGGACCTACAACATATTTTATTTAAATGCCCTGTATATGAGTCAATGAGACAGGAGCTGCTTGCATTGTCTCTTTTAGAGGATTTTCACGAAATGCTATCAGGAAATGCAAATTGCATTAAGATTCTCTACAAGTCAATGTCCAACATACTTAAGCTTAGAGCATTCATATTAAATGAGTAAATTTGATCAATACGTACTCGTCAGCATGTTTTTGCGCCAATATTAATTGTGAGTTTATGTAATTGTAGATACAATTATTGTATTTTGTTTTAGTCTTATATACCCTTACACTACGCATACGCTAATGTTAGCCTAAGTTATATTATTAATTACTACTTTTTTAGCGGGTATTACCTATGTTTAATCTCTCTATATTTATATCTATTTGTATATGTGTATATTATTTTATTGTAGCATATGGTATGTACCTATTTATAATTACTTATAATACTTTTCATTTTTGTATTACTTATGTTGAACTATATTTTATATTGTATTATTATTGTATATTTAAAGCAACCATTGTTATAGAATTGTCATATTTTTTTAAACAATAAATTATTCTTATTCTTATTCTTATTGGATAAATATATTTTATCATCGTTCTACTTAGTACTAAGCACACATTTGGGTTTATTATTATTGATATTACAACACAAGGGCTTCTTGAAGACATTATAAAACCGGAATGCTTTTGTTTTTCCATATAACTACTTTTTTCTATTGTAAAAAGCTATGCGATCATGACGTAAATTGAGAAAAAATACGTTTATTTTACTAAAGGTATCAACAGAATATAAATCTTTTCGGAAAAAACCTGTTGTGGCGGCGATGGCCCCCAAAATACTTTCCCTGCGTTTCAAGGCGTTAGAAAATGATTATAATTATTTCTTAAGAACGCTTTGACGTACCTAAAGACTAAAAATCCTTAAAAAAAATATTCAACACGTTTTTTTACGATTTTTTTTACTTTTTAGTTTTTCTTAAGAAAATAACGCAGATCACATAGCTTGTTACTTGGCAACGAAATATTTTTTATCCAATACATACAGATAATAAGACAATTAACAGCTTTATTTTAAATAGATAAACACAATAATAACCCCCGCGTGGCTTTTACTTTATTGAGTGGATAATTATTTATTTTACCCACTCAACTGTCACTTGTCAAATTATTTTCTTGTAAATGTCATTAAAATTTTTAATAAAAATATGAATTTCTAAGCTATTTATTGGTTAAAACCTTGTATGGCACTCATGGGTAAACCGATATTGCCCTCTCGAAAATTAACCTGCTTGGCTAACGCCTCGCAGGTTAATTTTCTCATGGGCAATATCTTACTTTACCCACTAGTACCATAAATAACTATTTTTTAGAAAAAGCAATTTAGGTTGATCCATTTTCCTGCATGATAAGCATAAACGCAAAAATTAAATAATATCCTCTCTGTTTCCGCTTTATAAAATTTGCTATATGACACCCAAATGTATCTAAATGATCTTTATAATCTTTATTGATTTTTTTCACGTTTCATAAAAAAAAGACGAATTAAAAATTAAAAATTTTGGGTGGTATTTTTTTGATTTTAAAATTGTATAAAAAATAGTTTCATAAGACGTTTTTAAGAACTAGTCAATAATTTTTTTAATATACTATAAAATTTTAAATTACCACAAAAGGAATATTTCGAAAAACTATCAACTATTTAAGCGAAACAAAAAAGTTCTACTCTAAAACCTTGGCTTTTTGCCGGTTTTACACAAAATTAAGGTTTTCTCGAAAAGCGCCTGACAAATTTTACTCTTTTTGGTGTCAAAATAACCGTACGGATGCGGGGAATATTATTCAAGAGAAAAATTTAGTATTCTCAAACTCACCGTGACCGTGTGTCAAACAATACCCGAGCTAGCTCGTCCAATATTTTTTTGCATTTTCTTTTGGGGTTAGCGAGCATTTGCACTGTAAAAATTGTTTCCATGGCCCAGAATACGTAAGAAAAATATAGTCTGGGTAAGAATAATTGACAGTTGTTTATTTTTTGTGGGCCTGCACTAATAATAATAAAACACATAATTAAATAAAATATTTTATTCTTGAAATCAAATTTAACTTAAAATATATTTATAATAAGTTATATAAATTATAACTGAAGATTAATAAAAATAATAAAATAAGTAAGACATAAGTCTCTAGCTCTCAGAGCAACTAACCATATTAATACATTAATTAACTTTAATAAAGACATCAAATATACATTAAATAATTTTAGAGCCATTTTTTAAAATAAATAAAAAAATATCAACTAAATAATTTTTAGCACTAAAATTTTCTTACAAAGAACAACATTTAAAGCCATAATAATTTTTAGTGCCATTTTGTACATTAAAAATAAAAAATTTGAAGGTATAAATATCAAAAACTCGAATGACCAGGCATAAGTGAGCAAATTTAATTCACAAAACACAACACAACAATAACTTTTGTTTGTTTCTATACACCATTTCTGTAACAGAGATATTAAAATCAAAATAGCATTTAAGGGGTTGTTCTGATTTTTGGCTTCAAAAAATCGATTTATTTTTTTTTGCTTTTTTATGCTTCTTAATATGTTTAGAATACGATCACAAAATATTTTGACGAAATTCGTCTTCTTTAAAAAGTTATACATACATATGTACTACATACTGTGTGAGTTTTATTAATGTCCACCTCTCATAACTTTTGAATAAAGAAAGATATTAACTTCAAATTTAACACACAATAAATAAGACAACTTAAACCATCTTTTGGCATATATTAGATATTTTTAGCTTTAAAAATGTGGCCAAGGGGCATAGGGGGGATTATTTTTAATGGAAAGAGGGGTCGTGTGATACATCATTATAAAGCAAATAAAATTCTCTATTTGACCATATATTTTTTATTTTTTTTCTAAGGTTTTTATTTTTCAATTTTTTTTTGCTAAAAAATGCAATTTTTTAAGATTTTTTTTCTAAAATTTTATTTATAATGTTTAAAATTAGCTTAAAAATATAATTTACGTATTTTCATTATAAAACTAAGCATTTTTCAAAAATTGTAAGATTTTTTTAAAGAAATTTTGACGAAAATTCACATTTTCAACCCTATTTTAAACCCCCAAAATTTGTTTTAATAAAATTAAAAAATATGTGCTAAAATAGAAAATTTTATAAGCTTTAAAAGGTTGTATGACACGACCCCCCTTTCTATTTGAAAAAATTTCTCTATTTTTTAAGCTAAAAATATCAAATATATGACAAAAGATGGTTTAAAATGTATTATTTAGGTGTTTCAAATTTGAAGTCGATATCTCCACTCATTCAAAAACTTTTAACGCGTTTTTCTCAAAATGCTATTTTTCAAAACGGTTCCAGCGATTGAATAAAAACTATTTAACATATTGACTTAAATCTTTCGGCAATTTGTCGAAAATCATGTTGGCGAGTTCGCTAGTGTAATTTTTTTTCCAACAGCTTGTTATTTATTTTTTATTCACCCTTTATACCCGTTTTTGGGCGGAAAAATTGCATTTTTTTATTTTTTTCACTTAAATACGCGTGGAATTTTTTGTTGTTGGAATTTTGACTATTGTTGACACTAGCGAAGTAAAGCACGTAATTTTTAACAAGACTGTTTTTGACTTTTGTGTTTCAGACCAATGGGGTCGGAGCTATCGCTGGAACCGTTTGCCATGTAATTTTTGACGCGTCAACTTCAATGCGTGCTGCACATTTATTTATGACGGCAAAAAAAAATAAATATTTTTTTTTGTAAACTTTAAGAGTTGACTAATACTTTGTTAAATGTTTTGTGAATAAAAATAATACGGCTTTTCTGAAAAAAAAAATCTAAAAATCGTCAATTTTTCGCCTCAAAAATCATAAAAACCCCTTTAATCAATAGCAAACTATTAGTAATAGTGAACTATTACTAATAGGTCAATTAAAGGTTATTTTATCCAATAATTAGTACTAAACTAAGAACCTAACCAAAGAAATGAAATATGACAAATAAATCTGACATTTCATTGGTCAAATGATTAGTTAACTTAGTTAAGTGGGTAAACCAACCTTTAAACAAAATTAAACTTTAAAGTTTTATCAAAAGACCGATGTTTTTTTCTCAAATGAGCTTGCAAGCATGCTCTTAAAATAAATGGGAAAATTTTATTTAGATCAGAAGTTTATTTTTATCTAGCTCAGATAAAAACTTTGCTATAAAAAAAAATAAATAAAAAACTTATTTATAAGCCAAGTTGTAAAATTGTTTGAGCTTTTTTTACTTAAAAATGGTCTGTTAGCAACTAGATTATTTTTATCGATATATTGATAAGTTATCAATGATAACACTGGTCTACAAAAATTATATATTTTTTGTTTGACGTGGACCTTTTAGTTGCGTCTACCTATATTTGATGCGCTGATTTTGGAACATTTTTTGTGAGATATAGCGCACCGTGGGATTTGCCTATAGTTGTACTAAAGAAAATAAAATGTATTTTTTACATCAATTGGTTCGAATAAGAAAAAAACTCATTTTTTGAATTTTGAAGCCTATAAAAAACAAACGAATAAAGATATTTTTAATCCGCTTCTTCCGGCTTAGAGTCCTATTAATAGAGAATCAATCTACCGCAAAAAAAAAATAATAGACCTTAAATATTTGTTTTTACAACTATAGGCAAAAAAACACTGATCGAGAAAAACGAAGGGGTCAACTTTCGTTTGCAGGAAATCAGCTATATTTAAAAAAAAAATAAATTGCCTTTGTGGACCCCCTGTATCAGAAAATGGATACGTTCTTAGCGGAAATGCACCGTTGTTTTCTATGGCGATTTTTTATCTATTTTTAGTTTTGGCAAAAAAGCGTTATGGAAATCTGTTTTCGTTGGAAATGAAGTATATTCTAGTTATTTGGACCCCCCTGAATCCAAAAATGGTAATCGTTCTTTGCGGAAATGCACAATTTTTTTTCTATAGCGATTTTTTATATATTTTTTGTACTGGAAAAAAACGGTATGGAAATCTGTTATCGTTAAAAATGAAGTATATTCTAGTTGTTTTGACCCTCGTGGATCCGAAAATGGTAATCGTTCTTTGCGGAAATTCACCAATATACTTCATTCCAAACGGTAACAGATTTCCATAACGTTTTTTTGTCAAAACAAAAAATATTTAAAAAATCGCCATAGAAAAAAAATGGTGTATTTCCGCAGAAAATGATTGTCATTTTTGAACTCAGGAGTGTCAACTTAGTTAGATGGTAAGTAATTTGTAACGATATCAGATTTCCTGTAAACGAGTTGGGCCAAAGGAAGCAAGGTTTTGAAAACAGCGCATTGTTATGATCTGAATATTTTATATGTAGTTAAAATTTTAAAATAATATTTCTTTAATATTGCGCTATGATACAATCTGGCTTCACGAGATTCGGCTTCGGTGAAGTCGGGTTTGACCTAAATTACATCGGACCCCTCCTCGGTAATTCTTGTCGGTATAACTTAAAAGTTGTCTAGTATATCTAAATTGTTTATAAAAATTTAATTTACGGTCAAAATGATCGTTTCAGATGTCAGAAATAGCAATTAGCTTGCAAATTGATGAGACTGAAACTCTTTTGTCGGGGTAATTAAATATGCGCGGTATCTTTGTAGATATTTTGCGCTAATAGCATTGTCAAATAAATTTAACTAGTGACCTTCTTATTGGGTATATAAACTCATGAAAAGATTCATAATCATTCAGTTTTATTCAAGGTGTCACTATGTAAAATTCAAAAGTGAAAATGTAGTTTCTGTGAAAATTAATTTTGAGATTTATTCTTGAATTAAAAAAATAGTTTTTAAACTTAGAAAAATTTTGAGACTCGTTTTATCAGACAAAAATAATTGGACACTTATAAATACTGTTAGTTTGAACACTGATAGAAATTTTGACGAATATTAATTAACTTTGAAAAATATTTTGTAAAATAATTTAAATGACTTATACGAACCAGTTTTAATATACACTAAGAAAAATGTGTAAAATAAAATGGGATTTGAAAATGATTGCGAATAGTTAGGATTTCAAACATAGAATGTTTTAATTTAGAAGTATTTAATGGAAAACTAATATATAATGGAAATTAGAATTTAAGGGCTTTGCATAGAAAAAGGACTTAGAAGTAAGAATTGATCTTTCATGTTCTTGGAGAATTTATTCACATTTATTTAATATATTATTCTTAAGTTAAAAAGAAATCGTTTTATCTGTTTCCAAAGCGCCGTCTCCTAGAATACCCGCTCCCGAATAAAGTGATAAGTGGTTAAGTATATTCTCCGCTCGGGTATACTTTAAATATGATAGAAGATTGTATGGCCAACCTAACTGAGTAAGTTATAATAAAAGTTATAATTAACTGCTGGGCTATAACCGAATTATATACCACATCACTAAATTAGTGATAGAATACCACTTCACTACATTGGTGCTCATGTGATACGGGACTTCAAAATCGATTTTAAAGCAGGAATTTTTGTGCAGAAGTAATTAAAAAAAAATCGAAAAGAAACGAAATTTGGACAAAAGAGTCTGAAGATAAATGATTTTTTTTTTTATGAAAAACGAATTGTAAAAATCGGTTTTGATGTGAGATTGTATTATTTTTGCTTAAAATCAAAAATATGCTAAGGGAAACAGTAACTTCAGAAACTTAAGTAATGTCGGAAAAGGCAGCAGATTTTTGGAAAAGACGATCAACATCAAAAACTGGCCGCATGAAGGGAAGAAGAGTGATATTTTGCAAAAAATTGCAGAATTTTATGGGCTATAGAAAAATGTCAGTTGAAGGGAAGATTTTTTTTTTTTTTTTTTCAAAAATGTTGGTATGTTTTTTCTCGAGTTATTCGTTGTAGATTTGTAAGGTATGAAATCGTATTTAAATTTTTTGGAAATTATAAGTGTTTTTTGTTCAGTTTTTGGTTTTTTAGTTTCAATTATATTACAATGGTAGAATTTTTTGTCTTTAAAATAAAGTATAAAAATACGATTTGATACTTGGGAAATATTTTTTTCAATAGTATTTTTTCTTTGTCAGGTTAGGTTTAGAGTATTTGATAATTTTAATTTGAACTGGACGGAAAGAAAATATATATTTAGTTTTATTCATTAGCGTGTACCTTATTTTATTTAATGGAATAATTTTTCAGGATATTTTTATTTTTTCGATATTTTTTTAGCGTACTTAAAAAAAACGTAATTAATTTTTTTTTTAGGTTTGTATTTTATTAATTTTTTTTTTAAATTATTATTATTAATTATTCTCAGAATTTTTTTTTTACTTTTTTGGAACTTATAGTACGATTTTTTTTTCTCATTAAATAGTACAGAATTTTTTTAATTTATATTTAAAAAAAAAAAGAAATATATATATTTTTTTAATTTTATTATTTTTTTTTTGGGAAATTTAAATTTGATTTTTTATTATTAACGCATATCTACAGTATAATTTTTTATCTTTTATTCTAAGGGTTATATTTGATTAAATTTTTCTTGAAAACTAAATTTTGAATTTTTTTTATAGAAATTAATTTTTTTTTTATTAAAGTGTACCTAGATATGATTTTTTTTTTAACGGTTATCATTTATTAATTTTTTTTTAACTGGAATTTGATTGTTATTTTAATGGATACCGAAATATTTAATTTTTTTTTATTATTGTAATTCAGTGAGAAAACTTAAACAAAATGTTTTAAAATTACCAAAAAAATATCGAGGTTTTATATGTAAGGAATGCCTACTTGGATGTAGTTTAAATATCTTGAAAAATGTTTAGTTGATTTCTGATTTTTTTTTATTACAAAAAAAAAAATATTTTAAGAACCACTTTATTATAATTTTGTAATGTTGCTTTCAGTGTATAGGAAATACGTAAGTCTCTCTTCACCCACAGGTGCACGCTGGGTCTTTGAAAGTGTTTATGTAATAAAAATTAATAGTGTTTACGATTTGAAAATTTAATGGTTTATTTTGTGACTTCGTTTTTTTATCTTAGTATATTTATAAAACAATTTTATCTATCTTATTGGAGATGTTAATATTTTAGTTTATAAAAAAAGTACTTATTCGCTACCCCGAATGTGATGAGTATTTTTTGTTATCTTCTCAGATTTTTTTTTTCTTTCGAAATAATATTTAATTTTTTTTTAATTTCAGTTTATATTTTTTTAAAAAATAATTTTGAGTCAAAGCGAATTTGTTTAGTATAGTCTGAGAAAACCTACAGTTTTATGGAAAAATACCGTTTGTTCAGTACTGATCACACTGAACGTAACTATATTTTTCTCCGTGTATTTATTTTATTTTTTATGAAATTTACAGTTTTATCGTTGGTTTATATAACTTTATTTTGTTTAGGCAAGATATTTATTGCACAAAGAGATAGATAGTCACATATTGTCACATATGTTGCTATCCCATTTAAATGTTTGTAAAAATAGGGAATGCCAGTTTTTTTTGATGAAAATTATAACAAAGATAGTTTTCTGCAAAGAAAGGTTAAAAACAAGTTGCATTGATTTAAAAATGTATGTAACAGTTTGTTGTTGTAAAAAAAAACTAAGGTTAAAGGTTATTAAAGGTTTTAAAGGTCCAGTTCAAAAATAAATTAAGGCAGCAAGTTATATATTATTAAATTTATTTTGTTTGGGTATATTAAAATACTAGTAATGTTTTGTAATGAAAGTACAATTTTTGGTGTAATGGGTGAAACATATGCATAAACAAAAATAAGTTCAATAATGAGTTATGTTTTTGTTTTTTAGTATATTTTTTTGGTGAATTCGAAATATCGTATAAAAGGTGTGCGTATATCGCATATATGTAACTAATAATTATATTTATTAAGCTTTTACTTTCAGAAGGCTAACGTAGTCTTTCTGCCTATAGTAATATAGAGTGTAAATAAAATAAAATATCGGAAAGGTCTCAGAAAAGTTATTACAATAACTTAAGAACGCCTACAATGTAGGATGATTTTTTATTATGATTTACGTAAAAGTTTGAAATATATGAGGGTTATGAGGGTTATGTTATGTAAAAAAAATAATTAACCAGTTGGTAAAAAAAAGCGTAATATATCGTTAAACAGCTTAACGTAGTTTAAAGTAAATCAAATAAACTTATTCTGTCTCAAAGCATTTATATGATAACTTGAGAACGCCTGCGATTCATTGCAATGTAGGCTTATTTTTATTAGGATTTACCTTGGAATTTACGTAGGAAGTTAGGATATTAGAGGGATACGTTACGTAAAGTTAAATTGAGTTGGGAGTATAATATATTGACGTATTATATTAAAGGTCCGAGAAATTGGTGTTATAATAAGTAACACTTGTTTGATACATGAAAAGTTTGAAGAAGGACATAGTCCTTTATGTTTTTAAATTTGCTACTTAAGCAAAAGTGGAAGTTATAAATAGGGTGCAGAAAATATTTTTAGTTTTGGGTTTTTGAAAAATTTTAAGAAATTTACGAAAATGTGCGCAAAATTTCGCAAATAGTATTACGATAGTACGATTATTAAAATCTGGAAATAGTAAGAAATTTGACAAAAAGTATTACAATTAAGTAAAGACTCAAACTTTAAATCAGGGGGTTAGGTAGTGTTTTTAACACAGAACCAAACAGTCTTGGTTAATTCGCAATAATTTGCAGTTACCAAAGAAAATTGCCATGGAACCTGGTGACAGGAGCCGTGATGTTACCCAAGTGGAGGAATGAATTTTTGTTTCAAAACTAAAAAAAATGGGTAGTTTTTTATGAAGTATAAGTTAGGCACCGATAAATAGTCGACAAATAGTGAGTGGGGTTGGTCGCAATAAATTTTGCGAATACTAAGTATATTTTTTTGAAATAAATGAATTTATTTTTAAAATGAGTTAGAGATTCTCGGAAAAGTAGTAGAAGTTGTATCAATACGAGGGATAGTTCGAATATAGTAAGTTACGAATGATTATAAATACCTAGTCCAATAAGTGGCTATATGAATATTGAACTTTATTTTTGTTGAAATATGTAAGGGGTTATTCTTTAATGGTATAATTTTTTTTTTAAGTGTGCGAAGTTGCAGTTATTAAAGTTGTATAATATTGAATATTATTAACTTAGCAAGTTTGTCAATACGTAGTAAAGATTTTTTTTATTGAAGTTTATGGTATAATGAATAAAATAGAGATGCCTATTGTAAAGTTTATGTAAGTAATAATGTAAATTATTAACTATAAAACGTATAAGGAAGATATAACTTGTTGTTCTTAAAAGTAATGTTTTAGTTGTTCTTATGATTTAGATATAGGTTTTTGGTCTTTGTAATGTGTTGTGAAATTCCAACTTAAGCAAGAACCGAACAGGAAAATGTTGCACATTTTCTTTTTGAAAAATGCTTATCATTTTTCAAAAATTAGGGGGAGAGCTATGTTATGATCTGAATATTTTATATGTAGTTAAAATTTTAAAATAATATTTCTTTAATATTGCGCTATGATACAATCTGGCTTCACGAGATTCGGCTTCGGTGAAGTCGGGTTTGACCTAAATTACATCGGACCCCTCCTCGGTAATTCTTGTCGGTATAACTTAAAAGTTGTCTAGTATATCTAAATTGTTTATAAAAATTTAATTTACGGTCAAAATGATCGTTTCAGATGTCAGAAATAGCAATTAGCTTGCAAATTGATGAGACTGAAACTCTTTTGTCGGGGTAATTAAATATGCGCGGTATCTTTGTAGATATTTTGCGCTAATAGCATTGTCAAATAAATTTAACTAGTGACCTTCTTATTGGGTATATAAACTCATGAAAAGATTCATAATCATTCAGTTTTATTCAAGGTGTCACTATGTAAAATTCAAAAGTGAAAATGTAGTTTCTGTGAAAATTAATTTTGAGATTTATTCTTGAATTAAAAAAATAGTTTTTAAACTTAGAAAAATTTTGAGACTCGTTTTATCAGACAAAAATAATTGGACACTTATAAATACTGTTAGTTTGAACACTGATAGAAATTTTGACGAATATTAATTAACTTTGAAAAATATTTTGTAAAATAATTTAAATGACTTATACGAACCAGTTTTAATATACACTAAGAAAAATGTGTAAAATAAAATGGGATTTGAAAATGATTGCGAATAGTTGGGATTTCAAACATAGAATGTTTTAATTTAGAAGTATTTAATGGAAAACTAATATATAATGGAAATTAGAATTTAAGGGCTTTGCATAGAAAAAGGACTTAGAAGTAAGAATTGATCTTTCATGTTCTTGGAGAATTTATTCACATTTATTTAATATATTATTCTTAAGTTAAAAAGAAATCGTTTTATCTGTTTCCAAAGCGCCGTCTCCTAGAATACCCGCTCCCGAATAAAGTGATAAGTGGTTAAGTATATTCTCCGCTCGGGTATACTTTAAATATGATAGAAGATTGTATGGCCAACCTAACTGAGTAAGTTATAATAAAAGTTATAATTAACTGCTGGGCTATAACCGAATTATATACCACATCACTAAATTAGTGATAGAATTCGACATCACTACATTAGTAGAAAAATATATTTAATAGTAAAAAAACCACTTCACTACAGCATCAAATAAGTCTAGAATCAACTAAAATGGTGTTCTGAAGTTTTTTTAGTATAGAGCAGTGTAATATATCGGATTGAAATATAATTTTTTGAGGCTGTAAACTTGTTTAAAAGTTAAAAATATGCGTATCTAAAAATTAATACTGATAAAAACACAACAATTTAAACATTAATATTCTTATAACACAAAATTTAAAAGAGTATACTCAGAGAAATTTCGCCTTGGAATGATTTTAATTTAAAATAAGCTTCTTAAAATTTTATGAAATAAAAGTTTACGGTTTAATAAGTAATAGGTAGGTATTATGAATATCAATAATTTAAAACCATACATTTGATTAAAAATTTGTTACTTTAAAGTAAAAGAACCAATTATTTTAAAGAAAACATTTTTAAAATTACAATGAATCTTTTTATTTTGGAAACGACTTATACATAATTTTTGGAAACGGCTTATGTACAATTAAAAACAAATCTTTTTGATTTAACTAAAACCACTTTCGGAGAAAAAACATATTGGTTTTCTTTTAAATCGTTAGCCTTTTTTTTTCAGCAATTTTTCTCTGAGTGTAAAGTAATAAAGAATATGATTAAGAATTCTTTGTAAATTCGGAACAACAAAAACGAGGGCCAAGCCGCTGCACAGCTGAATTCCTTCTAGGAGGTAGTTCCTTAAGCGTTTCTCGAGATTTCGTTCAAGATTATCTCAAAAATCTTGTATTGCCTAAAAAATGGCCCACGTTTGGTTAAAATAAGATTTTCAATTTGTACACCTAAATCCCTCAGCTGTTTACTCCTCGATTATGCCATTTATATCGACAACTTAAAGGCGATATGTTCTAGCCTTCGTCCTAGTAAACATTTAACATACATGTAATACTCAGTGAATGGGGCACATTCAGACATGGGGCACTTTGTGGACAGTGTAAATATCATGCCTTCTATGATCACTAGATGGCTGTTGGCAATACAGCCATTTAATAATCATAGATAGCATGATACTGGCACTATCCCAATGTGCCCCCCATGTCTCACAGTGCCCCACTATCCTCTATTACTCTAGTTTTTTCTCTTCTATAATGCCTATTGTAGGTGAACATATAAGCCACCGATATCCAAAACTTAAATAAATATACAAAGTATGTACTTCCTAATAGCACCTTTTTTCTAAGAATATTTTAAGAACGTTCTAAGAAGGAAATAATATTCTTAGAAAGTTCTTAGAACGTACGTTTGTGCTAGTAGGGTATAAAAGAGAACTACTATATATTGTCTTTACTAAAATTCTAGTGTGCGTTTTTTTAGTATCTAATATCAGAATTTTAGTAAATGTAGTAAACTTTTCTATATAATTTCTAAAATATAAAATACATAAAATAAGGTTTTGTGTGGTTAAAATAATATCTGTATCTTAGCTATATTAAGGGGTTTTAAGATAATTATCTAAAAAATTATAATTTTTTAGTTACAAATTATCATTAATAATAATTATTATATTAAAATATTACTCAAAATCCAATTAAAATAAATAGTAACTATATAGATCAGAATTTAAGAAGGCTTACACTGAGAATTTGTTGCCGTAGTAAATACTGAACGTTTTTGTCTATTTGGAACCCCAGGCAACATTGCTTATTAATTACAAGTTGTTACAGTAAAATATAACGTTTTTCTGTTATGTTTTACTGCAACAACTTGTAATTAATAGCAAATGTTGCCTGGGGTTCCAAATAGATAAAAACGTTTAGTATTCACTACGATAAATAATTCTCAGTATACATGACAACAAAACTATGGCATGTGTACCTATAAAAAAATTGATATTAATTCACGTGCAATTTCATGAAATCTATATCAAGCTTTAACTGAAATTTCCAAATCCAAAAAATGTGAAAACTCTTCACCATCATTCTCGTAAAAATCTCATGAAAGATCATGAAATTATACAAAATTTTTAACCCTTAATTTGGCAAACACTCTTTGGGATGAAGTATATAAAAAATCTTTTAAGGGGAAATTTAGATACATCAATGGTAAACATTTATGAAAAAAAAATATTAAACAAAAGTCACGTGACTTAATACTGTCTTGTATCATAACTGACATTGTCAAATAATTTTTTTTTGCCAAATAATTTTTATCCAATACCTACTATTAATGTTAGTTTACAATTGACATTTTAATCAATGAAAATGACGTTTTAATCATCCTGTAAACAAGTTGTGTTATAAAATTTCTAATCACCGAAAAGTGACATTACATTGAAATGTCAAGTAAGTTTAGTGGAAATGTCATTTTTAAATTTGATTGACAAGTGTTTTTAAGAGGTATTGGATAAAATGTTGTAAAGCACAGGTGGGGTAAGTAACATTACTCACTCAAAAATTAACCCACTCGACCCAGGAGCCTCATCAGTCACCTTTTTTTTCGTGAATAATATCCTACTTACCTCACTTGTACTGTAAATAACTATTTTTGTTATCCTAAAATTCATGTATCATATACTACACATTACCAAATAAACCGTTTATAGGGTAATTAAGTTATTAGTAGTATTAGTATAGGAAAATAAAGAAAAAGCCCGAACTTAAAACTTTCTTGATAAATATCATAAAAGTTATTATTATTGTCTAATTATTTTGAAATGGATTATGAGGAAAATCTTCGCAAATATAAAATTTATTTTTTCGATGAAATGGACTGTTACAGTACGTTTGGGATGCTAAAGATCAAAAGTCAAAATTTGGCGTTATTTCGGCAGTTTCCCTTAAGATATTATGATTTATTAAAATTCAATTGCCATAACATCACATGCGTGGTCCTTTAGTCGAAATGGTTGTCAAATTAAACAATTACGCATTTTCGTAGTTTTTTGAATTTTTTCCCTCGTCTTCTCTCTGTATTGGCATTCGGCTGTTTACGAATAATACGAACAACCTATATGAAAAAAAATATCAGTTTTAATGTTACATACATTTTAAATATTGTTTTAATATTTGAATATATTAGGCTAAAAATTGACTAAAAATATGTAAACAGCAGTGACGGGTACATCCAAAATGGGCCCAGGTACTATTGCTGCTAAATAATATCAATAATTATGCCTCCTATCTTTTTTTTTTCAAAAATAATGTTTATATTATGAAAGCATTACACTTTAGGTGTCCTATATAATGTTCTAAGGGTCCTTAAACATAGATCATTGTTTTTTTGGCCAAGCTGTTATTTATTATTTGGCTCTCGTCGAAAAAAAAATTACCGAAATGTTATCCACTTTTTTTCATACTGTGCATTATATCTTGATAACAGCTATATAGAGGATTTTTATTTTTACTTTATCATAAAGAGCATAATCAAATTAGTAAGAAAAAAAAATCTTACAAAATATATATATTTTATTTTAAATCCTCTCTAAAAATAAACTGGGCACGCAATATAAAATCGCCTGTATATTTTATTATTTTCGCGCACCTTAGTGCTCGGGGTGACGCTCACCCGACTCCCCCTCTTTAATTGCCGAAATATCCTATTTTATTTAATTATAAAAGTCCAATTTAATGGGGGCCCGTAAATTTTATCATACACAGTTTTTTTTTTTGATGATTGTGTCTTTAAATGAATATTTTTATTGCGGGGCCCGCGTTGCCTTGTAGATGAGGCCCGTAAATTTTCTGATACACAGACTTTTTTACTATTTTCTTTTTCTTTAATTTGTCTCTACTTTAACAAGCATAGCGGGCCTCCCGAAGGAATCACCTCCTGTGGCCCCCTGTATCCAGACCTGATAAACAATAAACCTCACTGGCGCCGATTGCCTTTTTCAGTTAATTAATAATTGAAATTTGGCGAAGGCGTACTCCCTAGATATATTGGTTCGAAAGTCACAAGTCCTGGACTTAGGGGATGCTTAATTAAGTAGAATAGTACGAGGTTAAAAAAAAAAAAAAAATAACATAAATGTTTTACCATTACTTAAAAGTTTTAATGCTAAAACATTTATATTACTGTTTACGATAGGATACATATATTTTCTTATATTTTTTCTGTTATCAAGTACCAGCTTAAACTTACATTGGTCTTATCTAAACCAATGTAAGTTTAAGCTGGTACTTAATAACAGAAAAAATACATATATTTTTGTTTTTTCTGTTATCAAGTAACCGCTTAAATTTATATTGGTCTTATTATTAATAAATCTCAGGTTATTATAATTTTATATTTATTTAAGTCCCTATAAGTTTCTATATAGTTGCTACTCAAATCAAATTACAGCTACTAATAAAATTTTGATTGTCATCACTTACTTCATGAAAAGTTGCATCAATATTTAACGGAGGGTCTTTGGCACTCGTCTCGATATAAGGAATTCCCAATTTATGAGCCAAATCACGCCCCTGCTCTTCAGTCACTTTACGTAAATGCACCAAGTCGATTTTGTTCGCTACTAACAGCATTGGATAAGTGTCCCTTAAAAATAATGGATATTAAGGTACTTTATTAAGCTCCTTTATAAGAGAAGTCTTAAATTATGGCGCAGTAGGTAGAAAATGTCCTATTTAATTAAACCATTACAAAAATACTGCTGCCAATAAAATAATCCTTTTTCCGTTTGGACGTTTTGGTTTATATTAAAAAAAAAATATATATAATATATCGTCCCCAGTAACGGTAAGGTCAGTAACGTCAGTACGTAAGTTAGGGAACCATATCGTCGCCTTCCTTACAAAGGGGCTTATTTCAAAAAATTGATAAATTGAGTTAGGCCCTTGGTTGGCATCAAGACATGTCGACAGTAACCTGCAGCTACCCTGATTAATAATATCAAAAATCACAAAAAATGAGAGAAGCGACGATATGTATAACGAAAAAAAAAATCAAAAAACGGCAAAAAATCAAAATAACGGAAATAACTATTAAAAAAATAAATAAAAATAAGCTAAGCCAGTTAGATACTTGATTACCCCACATTTGACTAAAAATAATTTCGTCGAGAAGCTTGAAATTTTTAAGCCTTTAGCTCAAACGAATTTTCTTGGATTAACAGAGAGATAGAGTTTTTTCGTAAAATTTAGTTTTTTTTTGCACATTACTCGGAAAACAAACAAAATAATTTATATGATTACTAATGCTAAACTTTTCTATAGAAAAAAGTACAATAAGTTACTAACCTGTCTTTTACCCTTAAAATCTGCGTATGAAAATGCACAATATTTTCGTAACTAATTTTGTCAGTTACAGAATAAACCAATAGGAAACCGTCTCCTTTCCTCATATATTGTTCTCTCATAGCACTGAATTCTTCTTGTCCTGCTGTGTCAAGAACTAAAAAAAAATATTAATAATAAAGCCCAGCCTTACGTGTTTAACTTATGCTGAAAAACTTAAAAAATTGTTAACAATACATTAAAGAAATTCATATGAATTCATATGATCATGTCGGCAAGCTTTGATTATGATTATTAATAATATTAAAAGTATGTTTGGTTATAACACTTTTACAAAATGACTGACTTCCGCTTGAACCTCGGACAAAGAAGGGATAGACTAGCATTGTGAAGGAGAAGTACTGGTTCATCATGAATAATGACTTGACAACTCATAAAAATAGTTATTTATGGTACTAGTGGGTAAAGTAAGATATTGCCCATGAGAAAATTAACCTGCGAGGCGTCAGCCAAGCAGGTTAATTTTCGAGAGGGCAATATCGGTTTACCCATGAGTGCCATACAAGGTTTTATCCAATAAATAGCTTAGGAATTCATATTTTTATTAAAAATTCTAATGACATTTACCAGAAAATATATTGACAAGTGACTGTTGAGTTGGTAAAATAAATAATTAAACACTCAATAAAGTAAAAACCACGCGGGGGTTATTATTGAGTTTATCTATTTAAAATAAAGCTGGTAATTGTCTTATTATCTGTCTGTATTGGATAAATAATATTATTAATTTTATTAAACCATTAACAATTTAAAATAAATAAATACTTTACCATCTAAAATACACCATTGTCCATCCACCTCCACATGCTGGAGGTAACTGTCTTCTATAGTTGGATCATAGTCAGTCACGAAGAGTTTTTGAAAAAACTGTATGGTAATGGCACTTTTACCGACCCCACCATCCCCAACTACTACCAGTTTGACGGTTGGGACGTTGTCATTATTTGGAGGTCGAGTCATGACTAGAATTGTTTAGGCCTTTTGTGCGAAGAAAAATTAAGGATTTAACTGCAAGTAAAAAAAAAATTTTTAACATAATTTGAGGTAGGTAACCAGTAGTATATTACATAACGTGTACGAAAAGTGATTTTTTCTCATGAGCAAATGTTTAGCACGAGACGCGCAGCAGCGAGTGCGGGAACATCCCGAATGTAAGAAAGATACTTTCCGACAAGTTATGTACACTATTTTTCCTACGACCCCAACAAAAATAAAATTATTTAAAACAAATATTATTTTCTGTAAATAATCCAAATAAAATATTACAGTTTCTTACTTTCTAAATCTTGTTTTAATAGGTGGTCACGGCCGGATTTAGGGGGAAGGGGGGGAGAAGATTCTCCGGGGCCTGAGCTTGAGGGGGCCGGGCTACGGAAGTTTCTTTAAGTTTAAGATAAACAGTTTATTTATTTATACTCCGCCAGAACAATAAGGGTAATAAGGGTAGAAACGAGCAAATATGCAGAGTCTTTTCCAAGTGGACCATAGGCCTCAAAATCGTAAACATTTTCGCCTGCGGCGCTAGGGTTTTCATTCGTTTTTTATTAATTTAAGATTTATAAAACTTAAACGTAAATATTGTAAAAATTTTCGCCGGCGGTGCTTAAGCCTTCTTGACTTTTTGTAAAACTTTATATTGTAACAGTACACTGATAATAGTATTTTAAAATTAATATGGACAATCAAATTTGTAAAAAAGCTCCTACAGCGCTAGAGACCTCTTGCATTTATATGAAACCTAAAATTATAACACTGTTCTAAAATTATCAAATTTGTAAAAATTGTAAGAAATACGGCTTTTTTACATTTTTCTTACTTGAGCTTGTAAAATTTAAGCGTAAAATTTGTAAAAGAAAAATCCCTGCGGCGCCAGAGCTTGATTTTTATGAAATTTTAAATAATGTTTTAAAAATAAATCAAAGTTGTAAAAATATTCGCCTGCGACGCACAGTGGAATTTTCGGGACTAAAGTTGGCCATTTGGGAAAAAAAACGTTTTTTTGAATTTTGATATAAACTATACACCATTGCATTGTTAAATGATTGGGCTAAAAGGTTTTATATATATTTTTGCATAAATAATGTTTGTTAGTGACAGAGCCTGAAACTTGAAGTTTTTTAATTTTACCGTTTTCGCTAAAAGAGAAGCCCAGTGTTTAAAGTGGTATAACTTTTTGTAAAAGAATTTAATAGTGAAAAAAAATTATCTTCCAAATATTCTTAATATTTGGGTGTATAAAAATCTTAATTTTTCTTTTTATTTAAACCTAAAAAATATATACTGAAAAAAAAACGTTTTTATTTTATAACTTTAATTTTTACATAGATGTTTCGTTTGGACTTTTTGTTGTTGCCGCGAAGTGCCGCCAATCTCTAATTAGAAGTTTTATATTTATTAAGGTGTCTAGAGTGTTGTCCCGAAAAAATCAGAGCCGCCATCTTCCGCCGAAGGCCATTATTTGTTAAGAAAGTGTCTCAATGTATCGTTATATTTTAGAAATTATTAAAATTTTATGCTATTTTTAATGTATTAAAATAAATATATATATAATTTTAAATATTAAGATATTATAAACATTTTCCACTAACATTAAAATATAATTGGGCCCTGTTATGGAAAATGCAACCAACCCAAAAATAAAAATTAACATGATTTCGTATACTCATCTAGAAATGTCCATACTACATTCCTACAATATGTAAAATATGGTGGGTTGGTTGCTTTTTGCATAACAGGGCCCAGTTAAAAAATTAAAAGATTAACCTAATGTTTTTTCAACAAACAAATCGATGTTATTGGCTGGATAAACTATATATTACATTAAAAAGAAAACACAATTTTTTTTACCCATTATAGTTATCAGTGCGCTGCAGCGCAAAGGGGAAAGTGTGCATTATGGAGAAAATTACAGTTGGTCACAATTATAATATTCTATCAAGTCTTATAATAGTATATTAAAGTACTAGTTTCATAACATACGTTTATAGCGGATGAGTACAAGTTTAGAAAACGAGCCGCTTGCGGCGAGTTTTCTAAAGTACTCTAAAAACGTGTTATGAAACGAGTGCTTTATACAATTTTTACTATTTTGCTCTAAAATTTAAAAAACTTACATTTAAATTGATGACTGATTTAGGGATTTTTTTTTGGGTTGGCATTACGGTTTACACTATGTTTAAAATTCTACGAACAAATATTTTGATATATTTTAACGCGCCTAGGGGAGGGGGGTCAGAGAAATTGTTACAGTTTGTGACAGGGGGGAGGGGGGTCTAGGTAAACGTTACGTAACGGAATTTAGTAAATGTAATGTTTATTTCCTAAGCTTGGCATATGTATTTTTATTTCAACATAAATTACTATTTAGTGGCCCATTATTCCCTTTTTCACACAAAAATCGACGAAACTATGCATATTTAAATAATATTTTAATCAGTAAAAAAACTGTTGACATTGATATTAAAAACAATCTTACGGCCCTGTTCTTGCGTGATCTTGCCGATGAATCATCGGCGTTGATACATTTTCGCGCGGAAATGTGTACTCACAGAACACCAATGTGTGTGCTATTTTGTCTACCTGTGCATAAACAATATACGTGATTTATGTGACACTCAGTGTAAAAAGAGGTACCTAGTATTTTTTCCCTGTGTGATATTTATTATGAATATTTTTTTAAAGTGATTTTTTCGTGTATAATTTTTTTAAAATTATGTTATACTATATTTTAGGTTGATGTTTGTTTTGTCGAGAAAAACGAATCAATAGTGAGAATACAGTTAAATTTATTGCGAAACAAAATTTTTATATTTTTACGCATTACACCGGGGGGGGGGTCAAATTTTTTGAAAAATTGCGTTACGTAATATATGGACAGCCCCTTATTGGCTGTTTTTTATTCAATATTAATAAAATTTAAAGAATTTAGATCTTTTGGACCCACTTTTTTTATCCAATTTTTTTATTTTTATTATAACAACGGGGATCTAGATCTAGATCTAGTGTAAAAAATGGTAGAATACCATGTTTTAGCCTGGTATACACTCAAAATTTTGCCTACACCATTTTTAAACTTAAAAGATGATTCTAGACCTATTTAATGTGCTGTTTTCGGAACCTTGCTTTGTTTTACTCGATCAGCTCGTTATTCCGGCATATAAGCCATATACCATAAGAATAATAAAATAATATACACACAAATATACAGCAATAAATGTAAAATTGGCACCACTTTATAAACATTTCAGTTTTGGTTAGTATTTTGTAAAAACTTTTGGAAACATATCAAAATTATTTTATAAACATTTTGGCAAATCTTAGAAAAACTTTACAAAATCATTATAAAACAGTTTTGTTAAATCTTTTCATACTGCGCTATAAAATATAGGTACTTTATAAAACTATAAATATTTTTATATAACAACTATATAACAGTATTTTTTATGGCTTCACGAAAACAATAAAAAACAAAAATGCATATTGGAATTACAGTAACAAAATTAAAAAGTTTTTTAAATATATTCTGAATGCTCTGCAATAAGCAATTTTGATTTGGACCAACGAAAATTGGACGACCCGAGACCATATTAGCAAAGAAGCCATTTTAATAATACGTTAACATTAAACATATGACATCTATTATTTAGAGACTTTATTTCTGCTACAGAGATCAAAATTTTTGATGCCAGGGAAATTTTATTGAGAAATATTAGCATATTTTTAACAAAATTTAAGTGCACCTCGTATTTTCCAGTGTTTTCGGAAAATTTTTTGAATAACAAAAAAACTAGCTTTTTCGATATGATAATTTTCTACAAAAAACTTGAACCTATTAGTTGTAGAAATAACTATTGATAATTTTGATGTATTTTACCTACTGTCAGTGTCATTACACGTGTGAAATTCAGTATTTTCAATTCAACTTACTTCGATTCCTTGGGTTGCACCCATTTTAAAATGACGATTTTCTATAAAATAATTTACTTTTAGGCGCAACTAATGAAAATTGTACGCCACATCAGCTAATTCAACATATATTTGTTTTATTGCAGATATTGATAGCAAAATGATAACCATGAAAACAATTTAATTTTATAAGAACTTTGTTATTGTTTTTATATTGTAACCTAAATAACATAATATAAAACAGTTTTATATGGATCACTAAGGAAACTCTTTACTTGAAGAAACGAAATAGTTCTCATTGATACGTTAATATAATTGTTTTATTAAAGCTACGATACGCTACTATAAAATAATTTTATAATATATTTATAAGTCTTAATAATATCACTGAAATTTACTAAAAACAGTTATAAAACAATTTTATTTTATATGCTTGACTTTTGTATTTGTTTTATTGTGTTGCTCGTAGAAACGTTTTCACGATAAATTTATAAAACGATTTAACTTTAACTACAGAACAGTGTTGATTTCCCCTTTAATAAAATTAATTAGTATTTTGGAAGTAATAATAAAATACGAATAAAATGAAACAGTTGGAGAGCCATGAAATTATAAAATTACTTTGCTGCACACAATATCCCCCGGATGTTGAGAGGATACTTAATGTCGTATGTCCCGGGACATTAGTCGTATATCCCAAGAATTTTCCAAAAGGTGTATCCTGAGGATATACTTTCCGTATATACCAAGCATCTACGGTATGTCCTTCGTACATCCCAGTCTCTGGGATATCCTACGATGGCTTTTCCTTCATTATTTTAAATTTACCGCGTTTTTGGTGACTTTAATGGAGGATGTTATTGTCGGTGTTTGTGGTCTGTTGAAGTGTGTAAGTTTTTTCCAGTTTTTTTATTGAATATTTATATTGTTTTTCTCTGTTGGAAAATTTCGTGAGTATTACCCCTCCCTGAGGGAAAAAGGAAATATATTTCGTAGATAAGTGGCTATCCAATTGTGAAACTATTAGCTCAAATTTAAATAACTTGCACCTAGGTGTAATCTGCTAATAGCAATATTTCACAAAAAACAATAATAAAAGCAATACTATTTTATAGCCACTTTTGTCTGGGACAGGTGTACATAATTAGTAGCTATCTTTAAGACAGACGTACAGTATATCCTCAGGACATACCATCGGGATATCCGTGGGATATACGATTCCGAAGTCGCTCGGCTTTCCGTTTAGTAATAAAGTATATACTGAGGATGTCCTACGGATATTTATACATAGCGAAATCGTATATCCTGGAGATGTCGGAAATCCCAAAACGGATATTCTGGGAATATCCATTGTATAAACCTGTGCTATCAGGGAGGTACCCCAAGGGGTAAGAAATGTTATTTTTTATGCCAAAACATTTCCTCGAAGATTGTTATTGATTTTTTAGATCTCAAATTTGAATTTTGACATTTTTCTTCGTTCTCGACATACAGGGTGATCCATAACTGGCATGCCAAAATTTAAGAGGTGATTCTAGATCCAAAAATACAAAAAAAAGTTCCTATAAAGGTTGGTCCGGAAATGAGCCCTAAGGGATCTAGGGCCCTTTAAAATTGTAATAAAAATAAGGTTTTTAATTAATAACTCGGGTACCGTTTAAGCTAGAGCGGCGAGCTTTTGCATGTATACTAGTATTAATAAGGGCAATAAGTTTATGTTAATTTATTTTTTTAATTTATCCAGAGGCGTGCCCAGACGGACAAAATATATGAGGCTTAAAACATTTTTGCCCCAAACTTTTCTATGTGTATGTTTTTTGGATTTGTTGTAAAAAATATAGATTTCTAGAGTAAAAATACATATAAAATATCATATAGTGTAACACTGTAGGAGCAACCGTTATCAAAAAAAAAATGCAATTAAGAGGAAGTAACATTTTGTGCCACCAAAAACGTTACTTTTTAAAAGGCTATTACTCCTTTAATATTAAATTTAGGTGTTTTGGTGTATAATACTTTTTTGCTCAGTTTTAAATGAAGAATCACCCTGCAGCATTAAAATTTTATTGGTGCTTTTTTTTGTTCCCCATTCAATACGTCATCTTCGAAGGGCCGTAGCTCCCTTAGGGCTCATTTCCGGACCAACCTTTATAGAAACTTTTTTTCATATTTTTGGATGTAGAATCACCTCTTAAATTTCGGTACGCGAGTTCTGGAACAGGCTGTATTTAAGGTAAATATCTCATGAACAACAGTAAAGATTTTTTGCACATGCCTTAACATTATCAAAGGTTATCTTTTACATAATTTTTAGTTTGGTAATTTTAACCAGGGTCGAGCAAGGGGGGGGGGGTGATGTCACTTTTTTGCCTTAAATTTTTTTATCTGTACTTTTTTTTTGGCATTTTCTTAATAAAATATAATTCTTTAGTTAAAAATACAAACACCGTAGAACCAACCGTTTAAAGAGATTTTTCTGGGCATCAAAAATAGGAACTAAAAATTACGCCAATAAACATGTTAATAATGCAAGACGATTCTACATCAAAAACTATAAAAAAAGTTTCTATAAACCTAGGTTCGAAATTCAATTTTAAGAGTACTACCGGATCTTAAAAAGTAACACTTCCTAAGTGTCCTAAACCATTTGTGGTAATTTGTGTATGTATGCTTTTTTATAGTTTTTGATGTAGAATCGTCCTGCATTATTAAAATTTTTATTGCCGCAATTTTTACCTCCTATTTTTGATGCCCAGAATGTGAAAAAATCTTTTAACTGCAATTTTCTCGAAAACGGTTGGTTCTACGGTGTTACGCTAAGAGTATCTTTTTTATGTATTTTTAACTAAAAATTATATTTTATTGAGAAAATCTCAAAACAAGTACAGATAAAAAAGTTTTGCACGTCCCTGGTTAAAATTACCTAACTAAGAATTATATAAAAGATAGCCTTTATCAATGACTGCGTATACATTAGTCGCGCCTTCGCCAAATTTAAAAATATATGGCTTTCCCATTTTGAAAATTTTCAAAATTTCGGAAAGCCTTGTATTCGTGCAAAAACTTTCAAACATTTTTTTGCGTAATGTCGATATAAATCAATTTCAAGCAAAAAAAAATTGTCGATCGGTCGGTCGTTCGATCTGTCCAGGAAATCTTGTGGGCACGATAACTTAAGAACGCTTTAAGCTAGAGACTTGAAATTTGGCATACAGGTATGTTTTCAAAAGTTCTCGCTCGGGATTGTTTTTGGTAAACATTGGGGTGTGGCAAGGGGGGAAAATACATTTTTTTTTAGAAAAATTGCTATATATGGGTTTTTGAGGTTGCTGAAATTGAATCTGATAATAACAAAATTTTAACTCCACCCCCGAGGGGTGAGGGGGTAAATATTTTTAAATGTTTTTAATATTTTCTTCAAAATTGGTATATAAATGTTTTTGTGGTCGATGAAACTGAATCTTATAATAAAAAAATTCTCCCCAAGGGGAGGGGAAGTTTTCTTGAAAATTTGTATATAGGGGTTTTTCAGGTTGCTGAAACTGAATCTTATAATACATTTTTTCTAATTTTACCCCCTGAGGTGTGGGGGTAGTTTATGTAAAAATTAGTATATTGAGGTCTTTAAGGTTGCTGAAAGAGAATCTGATAATAAAAAAATGTAACTACACCCCCTAAGAGGCGGGGGTAGTTTTCGTGAAAACTGGTATATTTTTAAGTTTGCTAAAAGTGAATCTGATAATAAAAAATTCATTTTACGCGCGGAGGTGAAACATGGGAAAGCTCTTTTACTGGGCAGTGTATTTTTCAGTTAACTTTTTTTCTTTAGGGGACGTCCATAAAGAATGTTACTTTTTTTTAATTAAACATTTCGAATTTAGAATACTGCTTGTTAAAAGTCGTTTCCGCAAAAAATAAATCATTTTTTTTTTCCTCCTGAAAAATCGAATCAATAGCGTTTAACCCCTTATGAAACTTCTACTCTTTTTATTTATATAATATATTTTTTCTATTTTAAAACTATTTTAATCATACGCATTTTTTTGTTTTTTAGGCCCTTAAGATGTTATTACTTTTTTTTCTTTTGGATTGGCAATAGGACAAATGAATATCTCTTGACGTTTTCCGTGCAAATGTCAACATCGCTTTGAAGTTTAATTATCTACAAAATTTTGTTTTTAGGTTAATTTTTAACATGTTAAAATTGAGGCTTGAAAATTGTTAAATCGGTCATTAATTTAAATATACGTTTTTTTTTTTTTTAAATAAATCGTATAAAGCACTCGTTTCATAACACCTTTTTAGCGACTAGTACTCACCGCAAGCAGCTTGTTTTCTAAACTAGTACTCGTACGCTAAAAACAGGTGTTATGAAACTAGTACTTTAATATACTATATTGTTATTGTACAAAATTCTTTACAATGTAGTTCGTTTCATGTAGCTGTGATAAAAAATGCTCAATAATTACATCGGCACTTAGTGCTACTAAGAGTGCCGATGTATTGAAATATCGAAAAGTCAAAATCTTAGACCACGTTTTTTTCACATTTCTCGACGTTTTAGACCATTCTGAGTCGAAATCAGTAAAAAAAAATTTTGCGTCCGTCTCTGTCTGGGTGTAAACTCTTTAACTCCATTTCTATATGAGATATCGACTTGCGGTTTTTTGCATATTGTTTCTTATCGTATTCCGAAGAGCTGATTAGATTTTGGAGGTAAACAATTGAGGGTAAGGGGGTAAAAATAGGGTAAAACTCCAATTTTTAGCGTTTTTTGTTTATAATTAAGGCAATTATTATTGTATTTGGTTAATTTAGCACTTATATAAAAGATAATTTTAAATTGCTCAAAAAATGTTATAAACGACGTTTTCCTAAAACGCATTGTTTTCGAGATGGTCGCGTTTAAAGCAGTGAAAGGTGTTTTAGATTTTAAGCTTTCACGGCCATTAAGATATAAAGAACTTTCACTTTCGGTTTTAGACCGTGTTAATGGATTTTCACTTTCCGACGTTTCGTCTCTTACTACTAGAGACATCTTCAGGGATTAATCTGAAACTGAGACTGAGACGAAACGTCGGAAAGTGAAAATCCATTAACACGGTCTAAACCCGAAAGTGAAAGGTGTTTTTAGCATATCTCACATATTTATAACCCGATTTCAAAAAATTATATATAAAATAAAAGCTCTTTTTAAGCCCTATAAAAAATGTTATATACAGTTTTTTGCTAGAATATAATGTTTCAAAGATAGAGAATTTAAAATCAAACAAAACACCTAGTTTGAAATTTGCAAACTAGATGGCTCTAGTGTACAATAGTGCCGATGTTTTGACAAAGTGCTTGCAGCGTTTCATCTAGTTATATTAATATAATTATTGAGCATTTTTCCGCGGATGTCTATAAACATATTATAATTAAATTTAAATATTAAACACACGCACTTGGTGAATAAATTATGATGATTAAATGCAAAATACGTGGCGCCACATCTTACGATGCTTACATTTATTAATACCAAAAAAGACCATGTTTGTCGTTTACAGTTTAGTGCATTTTATATTGGTAATGTTTGATTTAGGAAAACTATAATTTAAGATAGCAATGGGAGATACAACCGAAAACGAATATTTTCTCACTATCAACTATGGTCTGTTTTTTCAAGCAAGACAGTAAATTAAAAATCGCACAGTAAATATTTTTATAACAGTTTTGAATAGTATATGTTTGTGTATAGAATTTAGTTATCTTTCATAAAATAAACTACGCAGTATATTCGCACATCCAATATTCGAATTTGTTTTGAAAATAGTCACTGCGCGATTTTTAATTTACTATCTTGCTTGAAGAAATAGACCATAGGTAAGTTGACATTACTTAATTAAAAAGTCGGCAGTAATGGAAAGTACTATAGTATTTCCAATAAAGGTATATTTTTTTAAACCTTCCCGTTTGTAAACAATCTTTAAGTTACTATAGCAACGCAGATGCGCAAACGTCGTAAGCGAAGTGGCAAGGTCCAATTTACACAATCGCAAAAAGTTTGACATGTGCTAGATAAAGCAAGTAAACAAAACAAATTACAAATATAATACACTATTTAAAACTAAGTGATTTTAGATATCCAGCGACATAACTTCTCAGTTTATGAGAAACAAATTATTTTGAGACTATATGGAATGTTCGTATATGGGGGCTGTGTATTGAAAACAGCTACGTATTCAGGTTGTTTTCACAGCTTTAGTTATTAAGTTAGGTCCGAAATATCTAGAACAGGAGCGTTAAGTAAACCCAAGAAATCGTCAGGTATCCCTAGAGCCTTTTTTCTTTGGAAACCCCAAGTGCATTGCGGTCCTTGTTTGAGTTAATAATAATAACTCATTAGCGCCTGTTGTTTCCAGAGGGCATCATAATTATTTTTTCTATAAATTATCTCAACATGTAAGCCGATCTCATGTCGAACTAAACATATTGAATGTACTTAAAAATAAAAATATGTCATTTAATAGTTTAAACAATAAAGATTTTTACACATTTATAAAAAAATCTATTTATCTTTTTTTAAGCTACCTATCAGAAGAATCGATCCAATCGTTTTGAAACATGGATATAAATAAATCTATTTTCTTCATATCTTTTAACTTGCTTTTGGGTAGGTACATGGTAGTATTGTTTAAAGATTAACAATAATAAATTTAAAATAATATATTTCCTATAGCTACAGCCAATAGCCAAAATTTTAAATAATCACAAAAGAATGTAGCAGCTGTTATCTTGCGAGGATTTTTGCTAAAATAAATTTAATATAACCGTAATTTAAATCAATTTATTTTCCCTGCTTTAAAGAGACCTCTTTTTTTAATGAATCTATTAATAACAATGAAAAAGTTATTGGAATCTGAAAACTGATTTTTATAGTTTTTGCAGTATTTTATGCAAATAACCTTTAAAAATCAAATAAGTAACTGAATTGACAAATTTGCATTGGTTAAAACCGGTATCTTTTTTGAGATTTAAATATAAAAAATACATCAAACAAGGTCTTTTGACGAAAGTACATAAAAAGATACTGTTATGTTCAAAAATTAATGTCATGCGGATGTAACTTCCTACATGAGAATCGCATTATTTTATATTTTCATAAAACGTTGAGTAAACAATTTTATAGTTAATTTAATCTCGTTGACAATAATTGCAAATTATTTCTATACATTGTTTAGTATGCAAGTAAATTGAAGAGTTTAAGTTCTAAAGGGTCTATGTGTCAGAAATAGATATTTTTCGGCGCATTATCTGAGTAACAAAAAGGATCAAGGCAGCTATGATTAGTGGTTTAAAAATGACCGTTAGTGATATTTTTATTGTCTATTGTTCTTTTGACAAATTTTGACATTTAGATTAAATTAACTGTCATGTTACGTCTTATTAATAATTATGATGAGAAAATGTCTCTAAAATGAGAATGTGCTATTAAAATAAAAATTTACATTTTAGGAATTTTTTACATAAAACTATATTATAAATCCAAACCAACTGATCTATCTACAAACTTAAAATGGGATAGCTTTCAAATTTTAAATTTTACTAAAAACTGAAAATTTGTTTAAAATAATAGTCCAAGTAAGTGATTTTATTTATATTATGCATAATATATTATAATAAAGTAAAATTTTACATTCTAGAAAACTTTTTAATACTCTGAAGTTACCCGCAGTAAATTAATGCCCCACCCCCTGCTTGTTTTTTAATCCCGAAGACCTGAGCTTGTGATACCTAGAATAATACTTTTTAAATACAATTATGGATCAGTATTATACGAACTTACCGAAAAAATCTCTGATACGTCGTTTACTAGAAACTTTTATTGAGCACTGCATTATATTGCTTTATTTTACTAAAACATTCGTAAATTGATCATTTAGTTTCCTTTTTCAGGACCTTTCTCGTTCTTTTTACCATTATCTTTCTAATTTTCAAAAATTATTATGTTTTCTATTTTAATGTCAAAATACTCTTTTAAATGTCAAAGTAATGTTTTCATTGACAAAGAATTTAAAATACAAGTTAGCAACCTTACATAGGGGATCAAATTTATTCTACCAACAAAAAACAAGTGAGAATCAACTCAGATAGATAATGCGCGGAGTATATACATGTTTATGTCGATTTAATATTTTTGGCACATATACCCTTTAGAACTTACACTCCTCAATTGTTGAAGTTATTACTGTTACTATCATAGAAAATTACCACTTGACCTAAAGTTGAGCTCAACGTGTTAAAACACTGGTATTGTACAGCTAACTATTCGACATATATAGAAAAGACATTAGTTTTAATGATAAACAAAAATAAATATTATATTGCGATATTTTAAAAACCTTTTAGATATCTTAGTTTTACCCACGCTGAAAAAAAAACAGATTAAAGCTTGTTTAACTCTATAAAATTATAATTAATATTTTTTATTATTTTGAAATTAAATCTTTCAATGTTTGCTATTAGCATATTTGTTGAAAATTATGTATCTACTATATTTTAAGCAATAATAATAATAATAATAATAATTATTATTAAAAATAAATAAATTATATTACAAAAAATAAAATATGATTAAACAGAATTGGTTCTGTTTTACACATTTAGGTTAGGTAAGGTAAGGTAAGGTAAGACCTACAAGTATATTTTGTCTTTTGTTTAATGTACAAATAAGATTAATGTAAGAATTTTGTTGTGTATGTTAATTTTTGTAATTTAAGGATTTTAAATATGTCAAATCTTATCTTGGAAAAACCAATTGACAAGAAAATGTAGCTTTTTTATTATAGTACGGACCTCTTTTTTAAGTAAAGATTTGTCACGTATTTATTTTTTCCTTGAGACATACCTTAAGTTAAACGTGTCTACTGTTGTTTGCATGAAAACTATAGCACCACAGGCTATGGTCCACAGCAGGATAATATTCGCATATACCGGGTGTCACAAATCCAATGTACACCCCCTTAACTTCTGTATTTGTAAAGATACAATTTTTAAATTTGGTACCTATAACAAGGAACCTCAACTTTGACATATAAATAAACATATTGATACTTCCGGATTTACCGGAAGTGCAACTTTCACATTTTAAGTGCCACATAAGTACCATTTCAAATCTCAATTTTTATTTTTATTTTGTTCTAATTTTTTAACTAGGTGCGCCATAATATCTTTAATAAACTCTGATGGACACCAGAAATGCTAACTAAAAATTATTTTCTCTTAACTTGCATAATTCCTTAAATTAGGAGGTTTCAAGCTATTCTTGAATTTGGTATTCATGTACCATCATTTTCATAGAAAACGCTCACATCACAGAACCCTGAGGTACCCCAACATTTTAAATTTTTAGTTGTGGTATATGTACTTTACTAAGATTGACACTGACATTTTCCGTAATAATTAAGTAAGGTTAAAGTACAGTCTATATTGTACAGGGTGATCAATAACTGGCATGCCAAAATTTAAGAGGTGATTCTGCATCCAAAAATATCAAAAAAAGTTCCTATAAAGGTTGGTCCGCAGATGAGCCCTAAGGGAGCTATGGCCCCTTAAAATTGTAATAAAAATAAGGTTTTTAATTAATAACTCTGGTACCCTTTAAGCTAGAGCGACGAGCTTCTGCATGTGAACTAGTATTAATAAGGACAATAAGTTTATGTTAATTAATTTTTTTGAATTTATCCAGAGGCGTGCCTAGACGTAAAAATGTATTAGGCTTAACACATTTTTGCTCCAAACTTTTTTATGTGTAATTTTTTTGGATTTTTTTGT
The DNA here is from genome assembly GCA_958510825.1 of Brachypterus glaber. Lineage (NCBI taxonomy): Eukaryota > Metazoa > Arthropoda > Insecta > Coleoptera > Kateretidae > Brachypterus > Brachypterus glaber. Next base: position 28,500,044 of record OY294044.1, read on the forward strand.
AAAAATATGAATTCCTTAAGTAAAAATACATAAAAAATGTCATATAGTGTAACACTGTAAGAGCAATCGTTTAAAAAAAATGCAATTAAGAGGAAGTAACAATTTGTACCACCAAAAACGTTACTTTTAAAAAGTCTATTACTTCTTTAATATTAAATTTAGGTGTTTTGGTGAAGAACACTTTTTTGCTCAGTTTTAAATGAAGAAAAACCCTGCAGCATTAAAATGTTATTAATTTTATTTTTTGTTCCCCATTCAATATGCCATCTTCGACGGGCCGTAACTCCCTTAAGGCTCATTTCCGGACCAACCTTTATAGAAACTTTTTTTGATATTTTTGGATGTAGAATCACCTCTTAAATTTTGGCATGGAAGTTACTGATCACCCTGTATAGTGCAAGTCCTATAACTGTCTTTAAGCATATATGCTTATAAGCAAAAAAGTTAACAAATTTTATTATAAATGATATTTATACAGTATGTCTCCAGATAGAGTTACAAACAGGAATTTATTTTTTATTTGATCTCAAAAAAAGTTACTCTTTATAACTTGCCCTGCTTGATTTTAAACTCACAAAACACTAAGCGCTTTTTGTACAACTCTTACGGTTCATGGGATAATGTTTTTTTCTTCAAAATAGTGTCTTCAAAAATATAAAAAAAAAAAACATCATCAAGAGTGACTTATTTTAAGATATCAAAAATAAAAAAATCTTCTTTGTAATTCTAACAGTTGGTTTGTGTAATTTTGTGTAATTTTTGCGTGCCAAGCCTCAATGATGGCCTGTCGTAATTCTTCAGCATTATGACCCAGGAAAGTTAGTTTCTTCCCTCGCTCTGACTCCGGTATGGAAAGGGTTTTCCCGCAGATAATTCATTAATTGCATATCTTCTTCTGCACTACTCATTCTACTTCGAACAGAACCTCGCTTTCTGCTAATCTGTCCAGTTTCCTCAAGTTTTTTCTTTGCTCGCATTATAGTGCTGTTTGCAACATTTAATTCAGTGGCTATTTCACGTACACTTATCCCGTCATTTATTCTTGCTGTTATAATACATTTTTGATAATTTGTAAGCTGCGGCATAACTAATGTGAATTATTTTGACAAGTAATGTCATAATAATATTTGAAAAATAAATGTCAAAGAGACCTTGATAAAGTTCAATATAATCTGTAACATTTTTAGGTGTAAGCGTTTATTATGAAAACGATGGTACACCCACGGTACAATGGTAACATTTAAAAGTGTAAGAAATGTGCAATCGATCCATGCGCTAACTTTTTATACAAGTGGAATAATTAAGTTAATTTCGAAATTTTATCTTAACAAATACAGAAGTTAAGGGGGGTGTACATTGGATCTGTCACGCCCGGTATGCCAATTTGATTTGGAAACTTTCATTTTTTTATTTTTTTTTAAGCTTTAAAATATTGCACCGTATTTCTAAATAACTCTGTATACATGTATAACGCTCCAAACAGTCAAACAAGGCTTTTTTAACGTAAGCAGGCCCACAATTTTCATTAAATATGCTAAAATGAATGAATTTGTCACTTCCTTTTCAGGAAAAAGGGTGAAAATTCCGTAGGGGAAGTTTATAAGGGTTCAATTACTGGATAACGAATAAGTATAGAGGTTTGCCTACTAGTATCATACTCGAGTATATAATAGATCTAAATAAAATATTTAATTCAAAAAAGCGTTTTGATACTAAAGGCATATCCACAGCCTCGCATAACACGCATAGTACATAAGAATGCGATGCTGTGATTGGCTTGATGTGCGGTCATGTATCTTGTAAGCCAGTCACGGTATCGCATTCTTAAGTACTATGCGTGTTATGCGAGGCTGTGGATATGCCTTAAGTTCAAGTCTTGAACTTTATGTTTGATGTCTTGCTTTTCTCGTCTAGAAAGGCTGTTATTTATATGATTTGTGTTACATCAATTTGCAGTCAATGAATGATAGATTAATGCAAATAACTTAATAATTCGTCCAGACCCCATTGGTGTCACATCACCTGGCATTGTTAAGGCATACTTTGAAAGAGATTTTCCTCATATTTCTATGGCAAAGACCCCCAAATTGTCCGAGTCTCGCGAAAGCTGCTCTAATGTGTATATCTTTTTTCTGCGAAACTTGTGCTTTACGAATAGCCACACATTCTCAGTGGGGTTTGCGTCGAGCAACTGGGACGGTCAATCTTGATCGATGTTTTCCTTGGCCCACGCCAGTCGTTTTTCTCTGTTTTTTACTCAACATAGGTTTCTTTATTGTACTTTGCCACTTCAATTCGTGAGCCCGGAGATGAGTACGAATTGTTTATGTGATATATCTAAACCTTTCTGCATCAGTTTTTTCACCTCTTGACGCAGAATTAATTGAGGGCATGTTTAAAATCTTTTTTTCGTGCTTAGCCGACACTTTTCCTGTTAAGCCACCATCTGGTAAGTAGCGTTTTAACAACTTGTTGACGAATGTCCTCGACCTGCCCATACATTTCGCAGCCGCTTTAGGCTTCATTTTCGAACCTTTCGGATGCTAATAGAGAAAGACAACCTCGAACCGTGACGGATACGTATTCGTGAAACATGAGTGCTATAGCACTCATGTTTTAAAACGTGTTACTTAACCAAAAATAAGGTTCAGAAAAGTCTCTATGTACAAAGCATTGTCCTCAAGGAAGTAAACTATAACCTCGAAAAAAAAAGTAGGGCTGTTTTTTACCGATTACGCGTTATAGTTGACACGCTCTTACTTGATCGACTGTATACTCGGCGCATTATCTATCTGAGTAACAAATTGGATCAAGGAAACTATAATTAATGATTTAAAAGTGAATTTTAGTAATATTTTTGTAGCCCATTGTGCTTTTGATAATTTTTAACATTTAGGTTAAATTGACTGTCATTTTACGTCTTACAAATAATAACAAAATCTGTTTAAAAAGTAAAACTTTGTTCAAAATTATAATAAAAATAATTATTCATAAAGTGCTATTATAAACTTAACATTACCTGAATAAAATTACGGACCAGTATTATTTTAACCAAAAAATTATGTTATAGCGTTTACTTTAAAAGTTTATAGAGCACTGCCTTATATTACTTCATTTAAACTAAATGTTTATAGATTGATGCTTTAGTTTTCTTTTTATGCACTTTTCTTGTTATTTCTTCTTGCTAAAGCAAATTATTTGAATTTTTTTATAAATGTCAAAATAATGTCTTGATTGACAATAAATTTTAAACAAGATGAAAACCTTACATAAGGAACTAAATATATTCTGCCAACCAAATAACAAGAAACAAATGACCATCAACTCAGATAGATAATGCGCGGAGTTTATGTAAAAACCGTACCTAAGACTTTAGTAAAGGCCCTTTTGCATGTTGTGAGACAATCAATCGCTTTTAGTACTTTTTAGTATGTAGCTTTCAAAAATGGACTCCCTTTACTATCCTATATCAGCAACAACTAACAGCTGTTGAATAAAAAAAGTGACTAGTCACTGTTTTTTATTCAATTTTCCTGATATTCTAAAATCAGTATTTTTTGTGCATTTTTTTTAATGATTAATTTTATTATTCAACCTTTTTCTCTTAAAAAAGATGGTCACACATTTCTTCTCAACTTTCACCAGACAATACAATTATTTTCAAAATTTTAAACAAATTCCTCCGCTCATAAAAATTTCAGTAATTTTTTAAAAAATATATAGGGCTTCTGTTATTAAATTCCCTGATTTATACCTAATTTCCTTGATTTTTCCAGAACGTAGCCACCCTTATCTAAGTGTACATGCATTTTTTATATGTTTAACATTTTGTTAATATTAAGTGGAGTTCAGTTACCCCTTAAACCAAAGGTCGATAATAAAGAATGGACAGAACTCTTTAAAGCCTTACTTTAAAGCGTTACTTCCATATCCTTATTAAAATAAGGATATGGAAGATGCAGAAATTTCAGATGATGCAGAAGAAATAAATCGGAGTTAAACAGACCTGGAAAGTGAAGCTACAAAAGAAAAATGTTATGAGTCAATAGAGAAATTAAAGAAAACTCTGAGGGCCCAGAAGAGATTAATAGGTAAATAGCTAAAAGAAAGTAGGTATTCAAAAATCAGCTGAACACATGAAAAAAAAAACAGAAAATAGATATTTATATCTAATGATTAAACCACTTATAAGTGGTTTAATCATTCCAAACGCAAAAAAGCCGATCTAAAATTATTTACGGAAAATACGATGGAAAACAGAATAGAAGGGTTTTAGACCAGAAATTACGAATATTCCATATACGCTAGCGTATGAAATGTTGGAACTCATGTAAGTTTTTATAGATTTCCAACAAGCTTTTGACTGCTTTAGCAAAAAAATATATAAGAATTCTTATTCTGTTAACAGACGCGGTAAATATGGAAAGACCAAAAAAATGAGATTAAAGAAAAATACTATTATAGTATCAAACGCAGCTCTAATAACACTAGGTAAAAATTATCTGTTAATTTAAGCGTCGTCAATAGTCCTACCACTTAACTACCACCAAACGGACCCTCCAACATCGATTTTTATGCCTATTTTTGAGCCGTTTTTTTTTTCGAATGAATTCAAATCTATATTTGAAAGAAAAAACTCTGCATATATCCCCATTTACTTATGCCGAAATGTTTCTTTCAAAAATATATATTTTTATATAATACGCGCAAAAATAAAGAAAACTTTTTGATAGAAGCAACTGCATGTAGAACTTATAGCATGAATTTCATACTTTAAGTCATGAAGTAAAAGACACCTAGTTGCTAAAGGATGCCTAGTAGCTCGCGAAATAGAAGTCAATCAGTATAAACTAAAGGGATTTTTAGAAAATACAAACTCGACTCTGTGCCAGACACAACAAAAATACATGTAAAATAAGGAGCGCTTATGTGCAGCTCTTTATGCCGCGTTTTGATAAACTGTGCATGCGCACGCGCATGCGCTGACCGTTTTACAATATATTATTTTAAATTAAAAACATTTTTTTACAACAAAAAAACACCACACAGACGCCAAACCAACGTTAACGTAAACCAAGGCCCCCTCATTAACAAAAAAACACCAAACAACAAAAAACCAAAACATACTTCGTGCAAGGAGAGCTTCAATTAGGTGCTTGTGTAAAATAAGATAAAGACCAGCTATCATGTATACTAGGATGCCCAGTCAAAATTAACAAATGGACTTTTTTAGGGTCCCACCCCCTGTAATTTTTCAAAAAACAACCCTCAATTTTTTGCAGATTTAAAAAAAAATATATTTCGGGGTCGCGCCCGGCGGTTTTTTGAGATAAAAAGTCTTATTATTATTATTATTATTATTATTATTTAAATATAAAAACGTTGAAATCATGCGATTTTGGGAAGGGAAATTTTTGAATGATAATGAAATATTCAAAAAAATATACCCTTATACATAAAAAAATGGCTTTCCTAGGGTATAAACATGGTAAAAATTGACGTATGAAGCTGCTACAAAAAAGGTTACTTAGAAATTAACGTCCCATGTTTATTTTTGGGAGAAAAAGTACAGGATGTCCAAAAACAATCATAAATCTCATAAAATGTAAAAAATCACTTTATTTTGATAAAAGAGATGATATTTGGCAAAAAAGTATAATATATTATATACAAATTGCTTTGAAATGTGTTTATTTATATAACTGGGTGTTACGGATTTTTTATTCAGATTTTTAAATTTAAATTAAGGTTTTGCGCTTTTTTTTTTTGAAAAATAATCTTATTTAATGTGTTTCATTACATAGTATAACATATTACAGGGCTATTTGAAAAGATTTTGTATTTATTTGCTACAAAAGTGATATTTTTATTTCCATTTAATGCATTTCTAAGTGCATTTTTTTCTAGCATTTATTAACCACATGTGTCAATTTTTAGCATTTTCATCTATAAAAAAAACAGTTTCATTTTTGTAGAGGGGCATAAAAATTGAGAATATTCCTTGATTATCACTTTTTTGTTTCATAAATGTCCAATATCATTGTTTTTATGTACTTAAAAAAATAAAAACCCTTCACATAATTGTCTATTCAAAAAAGCGCCGGGCGCGACCTCTAAATATTTTTTAAAAAATCTAAAAAAAATAAGGTTTGTTTTTTTCACCTAAATGAATAATTTTAAGGGGTGGGACCCAAACAATTCCATAGGTGCTGGGCACCCTAATGTATACGATATATATGTTATAATAACTTAATTAACCAAACAAGATAGGTACAAGTTTTAAGAATGACGCAGAATGTATTTAAAAATAGGTGAACTTATAATAAATACAATAGGAACTGAGAATTTACGAAAATAGGGATAACAGACTACAAGCAACAAATGAAAGAAAGAAAAAATTGTGGAGAGTGAAAAAAGACGCAAGAGTTGATTAGAGGAAATAATTAAGAATAAAAATATGTAACTCATAAAACATGGTAACTTGCTATAGATGTTTTTAATGACTTGCGTAAAATTGGGAGTCAACATCATGTATTATTATACCCATTTTTCGAGGATAATCCTATTTATTGCGATATGTATCCTTTATTCACTTTATTTAATGAATTAAAACGAGAAAGATTATTAACCCGGTTAATCACGTTTGCCTAAAAACTATCATTATTGGTAAGATGTAGTCAAGAGAAGTCAAACAAGTGAAACAGCGCTAGCGCATCATGATATTAGAACTTTAACCAATGTGGGAGTTTTAGTGAGTTGTTTATTTGATTAGTTTGGCACAAATTTTAAGAATAACGCAGAATATATTTAAAAATAAGTGAACTTACAATAAATACAATAGGAAGTGAGAATTTACATTATATATAATACGTATATACAATAGGAACTAAGAATTTACGAAAATAGGGGTAACAGACTACAAGAAACAAATGAAAGAAAGGAAAAATTGTGGAGAGTGCAAAAAGACGCAAGAGTTGATGAAAGGAAAGAATTAAGAATAAAAATATGTAAATCATGAAACATGGTAACCTGTTATAGGTGTTCTTAATGACTTGCGTAACATTGGGGATCAACATCCTGTATTATTATCAGTCATCGGCGAATTTCCAGTGCTCGCATAGGCGCCGCGTCGATTCTATCGTTGACGCGAGGTTTTAAATATTTACATTTTTATTTTCTTCGAAAAACACCGATATATTTACATATTTATAGTTAATATGTATATTCAATAATGCTGTGTGTAACAAATTAGTCGTCAAATGCTTCGATTTAGTGACCTTTATAAAAATTTCCCTCAAAATTCGGCAAAATTATTCTGTAAGCCTATGTTTCTGTGTTTATTTTCAACGTTGATGAGTCATAACTGAATTTATTCCGATTAATGATTATTATACCAATTTTTTCGAGGGTAATCCTATTTATTGCGATATGTATTCTTTATTCACTTTACTTAATAAATTAAAACAAGAAAGATTATTAACCCGGTTAATGAAATAGCGCTAACGCGTCATAATATTAAAAATTTAACCAATATGGGAGTTTTAGTGGGGTGTTTATTTGGTTATGTTGGCAAATTTTAAGAATATCACAGAATATATTTAAAAATAGGTGAACTTATAATGAATACAATAGGAACTGAGAATTTACGAAAATAGGGGTAACAGACTACAAGCAACAAATTAAAGAAAAGAAAAATAAAGAAGCAGGAGTTGATTAGAGGAAAGAAGATTAAAAATATGTAAATCATAAAACATGGTAACTTGTTACATTGGGGGTCAACATCCTGTATTATTATACCAATTTTTTCGAGGGTAATCCTATTTATTGCGATATGTATCCTTTATTCACTTTATTTAATGAATTACAACGAGAAAAATTATTAACCCGGTTAATTTGCCTAAAAACTAATATTATTCGTACGATGTAGTCAAGCGAAAAATTTAACCAATGTGGGAGTTTTAGTGGGTTGTTTATTTGGTTATTTGGCTTTTGTCAAAAGACTGCCCATTAGACAGTGCCCCCTATCTGTCGAACAACAATTATCGGCACTAAACGCAACTCCGGCACAAAGGGGAAAATTGAGGATGGGGTAAGGCAATAAAAAACTAATTTTAACTTAAAAATGACAAATTAAGGCCAATTTTACGTAAAACTATGCATAATTATGTATGGTCATGTCTGGATTTTGACCCGTTATGATTATACATAATTATGCATAAAAATGTATGGGTATATGCATAAATATGTATGATCATGATGCATGCATAAAATTTTTCCATATCTGGAAATGCATGACAAAGTTTTTGTACGATTATGCATAATTACGCAAAATTATGTCCAAGTATACCTAAAATTAAGCATAATCATGCATAATTTTACCTAAAATTATGCATAATCATGCATATTTATGTATGAGCATACCGGGTCAAAGTTTGTACATGGTCAAAATCCAGACATGATCATACAAAATTTTGCATAATTATGCATAATCATACAAAAACTTATTTTTCCCGGGGGTCCAAACAATTTAGAGCCCTAGTAAAAAGTTGATTAATAATTATTCATTAAAAGAACAACAACAAACAAAACCTGTTTGCATCATTAGGGAGGGGGCAACATCCCACAAACCTATTTAAAAAGTCCAATATACCCAGGTAGCAAGGGATGTTATATTACAAGAAATTAACTTCTGGGTGTATTTTTTAACTTCATAACATCACATAATATTGAAAAATAACATGTATTTAACATCACATTTTCAACGTAACAGGTGAGACGTGACACCATGTTATTTAATAAAAAATATTTAGCAACGCTGTAAATATATCGCATGTCACATATTAACGTGGCTTTCACGTGAATGTCATGTTATTTTGCTTCTCACCGACGTTCGAATCAAAAAAATCGATATAAGATGATGTTGATGGAGTAAATTATTATAAGGAAATTGTATACACATTATAATGAAGCTGAAGTTTGCAACGTTTTTTTGCATCGAAAATTCAAATAGTATATTAAAGCGCTTATTCTATAACACTTTTTTAGCGCACTAGTACTTTAGAAAACTCGCCGCAAGCGGCTTGTTTTCTAAACTTGTACTTGTGCGCTAAAAACGTATGTTATGAAACTAGTACTTTAATATACTATTTGAATTTTCGTTGCAAACTTCAGCTTCATCATTATACGATATCCAATGGATAGGTGGCTCTGCCGGGCTTCTCAAGACCACGGACACGGATTAAAGGAATATATTCTCCTTTTAATCTGCAATTTCGTATTTAGAATCTATCTGTTTCAATCTGTGATTGTTTTAATTACTGATTGATTTTAAATTTTATTTTATTTTTATTTATTTATTTATGGGATAAACCCCATTACAAGTATAAAACATAGACTATATGTCATATAAAATATATAAAAAGAAAAACAACTAATTTATAACATGACAAAGGTATGATTTAAGCCTATTATAACTTATATTTCTTATAATTTATAAGAAATATCAAATAATTCTACATTGTAGTTATTTACTAGCCTCATCATACGATTTAATGGAGAGTTTACTAAATAATTTGTTGAAAAGTTTTGAACAAAAAATAAATTGTGCTGCCTTAAGTTATTTACTGGTATCCTAAAATCAATTAAATTAATAAGTTCAGAACACTTAATTTTACCATTGACAATTTTACAAAAAAGACAAATATCAATTATTTTGCGACGTTTTTCTAATTTTAGAAGATTAAGCCTATCTAAGATGTATGAATAATCGTGATCTGTAATTAATATATTCATTTTAAAGGCACAGTATCTCAAAAACTTGTTTTGTATTTTTTCTAACAAATCAATATCTCTTTGATAAAGAGGTGACCAAACAGAAGAACAATATTCCAAATTAGAGTGAACTAAAGACATATAAATACAATGTACTGTATTAATATTTAAATCTGAACTGTTTCTTAAAACAAAACCCAACATTTTAGATGACTTAACCACAACACAAGATAAATGATGTTTAAAATCTAACTTTTTATCAAAATTAACTCCCAAATCCCTAATCGTATTTACATAATCTAAAACACTATTATTTAAATGAAAAACTGATTGAAGCCTATTTTTGGACCTAAAAAAAGAAATATGTTAACACTTACTGACATCCGATTTTTTTTATAGGGTTATGGCGTTTTTAATGGTTTTATTTAGAAAAAGATAATATCCTAGGATATTATTTAAATATTAAAGTACCAGTAACTGCATCCATAAGATTTTAGATATAACAGCGCAGGAATGTGGATTTATCATGTCACAAACACGTTATTTTCGGGATGTCAATGTGTGATGTTATTAGGGGCGAACTTAGGACATCCCCACCATGCTACATTCTTGATAAATGTGACTACAATCTTAACATCACATGTCACATATTAACGTGGTTTTCACGTGACTGTCATGTTATTTTGCTACCTGGGTTGGTCCGTCAAGCCGGATCAAATTATAGGTACTAAATTATATACTTAAAGTATCTGTAGAATTGTATACATAGGGGTGTATTTTTAATACGAATTTCTAAAAATCCCAGGGGCTAATAGATCCAAGTACAAGCCACATTAAAGAGCACATGCTTAAGATAAAAAAAAAACCTCGTAAAAAACAAACATTCACTGATTTTCTAAGAGTTTTTAAAGTTCTGCCAAGAAAATGATAAGAAAAAAAAAGATAATATTTAAATCATTTAGAGGAAACCTTTAATATTAATAAACTGTAAATTAGCAACAATTTATAAATAGAAGATGAGCCGTTATATTACATCGCCTACATGATAAACAAATACTACCTAATTAAATAAGAATGAAAATTAATTATAGATAGCCATGAAAGATTAAAATAACATAAATATAAATAAAACCACATGCATAGCAATGAAAATAAATGCTTTATTAAACGAAAAATCATACCTGAACATACTAAATTAATAGTTTTGTTTGTTAAAAATTCGTTGCTCAACAAAAAACTAGTGATGACAGATTTTAGGTTTTAGAAACTGACCTTGAAGATTTATCAATAATCTGCGTACAGTGTTGCCGAGCGGCGTTGATGAAACCACTGGTAAAACAAAATTTTTACAAAAAAAATTAGTTTTATTACGGGCTTTTTACTGCATTTATGCCATGAAAAATAGAATTAAACCTTGTGTATTACTCAGAATTTAAATAAGGGCCACTTGCACCAACTTTTAAACTGGGATTATCTCGACTTAACGGAGTTTAAGTTAAAAATGCTGCGTTTTGATTGGTCAACCGCCCATTTAATCCAAGTTTAAAATTAAGCCATTGTTGGTGCAAGTGGTCCTAAGTCAACCCAAAAACATAATCCTGTTCCCAAATATTTCTGGTTGTCAAAATTTAGGAAAATATTTGGGGTCTATAGACCCCAATATAATATATTATTAGACCCCAATATAATATATTATGATAATATTATTATCCGTGCTGGAATTATACTGCAGTGACCCCCTCTCGAAAACGTTACGCCGCGTTACCGAGAGGGGGGGTGTCAGTAAAAATGTTACGTAATACTTAAAAAATTATAAACTTATAAAATGTTTATTGGATCACGTTTTTAACAGTGATCTAGGCTTAAAGAGACGCATTCCTTGCAAATTTTATTGCACACAGCGTTGGTAACAGTTAACTAAATCCTCTAAACAAAAAAATGCCAAATTTTTCGTTACGTAATACTTGAACGCTCCCTTACTGGCAAATGCCAGTAATTACTGGCAAACCGGCAACACTGTTCGCGTATAACTTCACATCGTTGATTATTGCCAACAATTCTAAAAGAAATATCTCTAAATGCAATCAATTAATTTAAAAAAAGAAAATCTTTTGTACCATTTTATCTTTCTTTATAAAAATAATCATTTTAAACTTAATTTTCATGTGTTTTGCTATTGCTCGCTTAACTGGGCTTTCAATTCCAACCTCGATTCCAAATTTTATTTTTAAAATAATTTAGAAATGTGTTTTTTTTTAAACAAAGTTGATAATTTAAGTTAAATGATAAAACAATTTGAAATCTATGCCTTAAAATAATATATGGATATTTTAGACTACCTAGCGCCCAACCTAGCGGTTAATATTTTTTTAACCCTTCTTTTAATAAGAATATATTCTTATTAAAAACAAAAAGTTTATAAAGTAGGCAGGTTCATTAAAAATTAAATTGCATTTTTTAAATATTTAAATTATGCAGTATAAAATTGTTTTGTTATTGTTTTTCCAGTCGAAGGAACATGAGTAAATATTCCTAAAAACGGTGGGGATTTCGGAAAACAATGCAAGAATGACTAATCTAAACAGTGTGAAGTAGGTTACAAACCGAGGCGTATCTGACAGTGGTGTTTTTGTATCTTTCTACGGTGTATATTTGTTAACATAAAATCCATATATTTATAAAGGGTGTTATTTATTTTACAACAGAAAATATTGTAAGTACACGCAAAAAATATTAAATTAAAAATAGTTCATTGACTTAAAATTTTAATATTAAGGCACACCTCTTTGTAGAGAACCTAAATGTCATATTTTTTATAGAAAAGAAGCAAAAGAAAAATATTAACTTAAAAAATAGGTCATTGACTTAAAATTTTAATGTTTAAAGGCACACCTCTATGTAGAGAACGTAAATGTTATTGACAGATATTTTATAGAAAATAAATAAAAGAAAAATAGTAAAAACATCAAAATTTCTTTGGAAAATGGTAGATGTCAAATTGTCAGAACCATAACAATTCTGAACATTCTAGTTGACTTAGGTACTATGTAGTATTTTACCTATTATAAAATTCATCTTGTACATGTACACTAAAATATTCAGAACCATCAAAATCCTGAACATTCTAGTTGACAAACCTGGTTTAACCGAGTTTAACTTTAACCGGGTTTAACTTTAAGCAAGGCTCCTTTACTATGGAAACATTTGTTGCAACAATTGTTTCCATGACAGACAGGGCAGGTTCAGATTTGAGCAAGGTTTGGACAACTGGGCCTTAGGTATTATGTAGTATACCTATTATAAAGTTCATCTTGTACACTACCTTTAGGGGATTCTTGATGTTTGTTGTCAGTTTTCTATTAAACACGCAGCAAACATCTATTTATATACAAAGAAATTTTAATTATTTTTTTAATTAAGGAGCCACCTACTTTTAGACAGCTATTCAATTAGCTAAATTTGACTAATATTTAGTTGCTGTCAGTGACTTGATTCGAGATCCAGTTTCATATTGGAGTTTTGATAAAATCATAGTATTATTTTGTCTACTCAAAGTTTTTTTTTATTGAAACATTTTTAGTAGAAGCTGCAATTGTTTCTTTCTGTCCGTAGAAATAGTCTTCTAGCTGCTAAACTATAAATGCTACTTAAAAGATTTTTGCACCTTCATGAAAAATAGTATTCTTCAGTATTCTAAATCAATTGGTAATATTACTTTTAACAATTTTTGAAAATACGCCCTGGGGAGGGGCAAAAAACTGGGTGTCTCATAAACTATTAAAGTTTTGGACCATACATTTTTAAAAATAAGATTAATTAATAATAATTATAATTAATAAATTAATTATTAATTATAGCCCTACTAGGTTAACAACAAATACAATTGGTTTAAGAAAATAATTAAAAGGGATACTGTAAAAATGTGGGGGCTAATTTTGATTTCCCATTATGAAAAATTTCAAAAGGGATTATATTACTGATGACTTTTTCAATTTCTTTTGCTTATTTCTGCGTTTTATAACGTTTTATCTCGATATAAATCAATTTCAAGCAAAAAAAATGTCGGTCAGTCGAAAGTTTGGTCAGTCCGGTCACTCTGTCCGGGAAATCTTTTAAGCACGATAACTTAAGAATGCTTTAAGCTAGAGACTTGAAATTTGGCATACAGGTATGTTTCCAAAAGTTCTCGCTCGGGATTGTTTTGGGTAAACATTGGGGTGGGACAAGGGGGGAAAATTGAGGTTTCTGAAATTGAATCTGACAATAAAAAATTTATAACCACCGTGGTGAGGTAAATATTTTTATATGTTTACAATATTTTTGTCAAAATTGGTATATAGGGATTTTTGAGGTCCAAACCAAGCAAAACTGAATCTGATAATAAATTTTTTCTAATTCCACCCCGAGAGGTGGGGGTAATTAATTTTAAATGTTTACAATATTTTTGTGAAAATATATATAATGTATAGGTATACATAGATATTAGACTTTTTGAGGTAAGTTCAGGGTTGTGAAAAAGTACACTTTTTTTGAAATTGTTAGGCTGGTGGACAAAACCGGAAAAAATTTCACAAAACCAGAAAACTTGACAAAATCGGACAAAATAAAAAATTATCCCTTAAACATATGGTCACGAAAAAAATATTTCAAATTTCAACTGGGGTCTGAGTAGTGTGCGCTGCCGCATCACGCTGCCGCCAAATTTACCGTCTGGAAATAACTTAAAATGATTAATTTAGTAAAACTTTAAAATTAGCTATGTTAATATTTTTTCTAAAAAAAAAGTCTTTAAAAAAAGGAATAAAGGTAGGCGCCGCGCCGCGCTATGCCACCGCACAGTAGGGAACAACGGCCAAAAATATCCTAAACATGATATTAAAAAGATAATCTTATTCCATTGTTTTTCTTATACAGTGCGGCCCAAAAGTCACCCCCCCCCCTTTAACTTTTGAACGATTTGAGATATCGACTTCAAATTTAGAACTCTTAAATAAGACAAGTTAAACTTTCTTTTAGCATATATTTGATATTTTCAGCTCTTAAAATGTGGGCAGGGGGGCATGGGGGGACATTTTTTAAATGGAAAGGGGGGTCGTGTGATACATCATTTTAAAGCTTATAAAATTCTCTATTTAAGTTTTTTTTTATAAATTTTTATTTATGTCAACTAAAATTAGTTTAAAAGTATAATTAACATTTTTTTATGATGAAATTAGGCATTTTTAAAAAATTATTTGTTTTTTTAGAGTAATTTTGACATTAATTTTCAACCCCATTTTAAACCCATTTTTTTTTTTTAATTTAAAAATATGGAGTTAAATGGAGAATTTTATAAGCTTTAAAATGATGTATTACACGACCCCCTTTCTATTTAAAAAAATGTGCCCCATGCCTGAGCTGAAAGTATTAAATATATGCTAAAAGATATAAAGAACTTTCACTTTCGGGTTTAGACCGTGTTAATGGATTTTCACTTTCCGACGTTTCGTCTCTTACTACTAGAGACATCTTCAGGGATTAATCTGAAACAGTTTCAGATTAATCCCTGAAGATGTCTCTAGTAGTAAGAGACGAAACGTCGGAAAGTGAAAATCCATTAACACGGTCTAAACCCGAAAGTGAAAGTTCTTTATATCTTAATGGCCGTGAAAGCTTAAAATCTAAAATGCTAAAAGATAGTTTAAGTTGTCTTATTTAAATGTTCCAAATTTGAAGTCGATATCTCAACTGGTTCAAAAGTTAAGAGGGGGGGGTGACTTTTGGACTTTTTTCGGTAAAAGACACATGCAACTAAAAAAATAATAACCAATTTATGAAATTATGTTTTGATTGATAAATTTATAAACGAACAACTTGTATGGATCATCTATATAGTCTTTTAAAATGGCTCATTTTTGGAAGTTTTTAGAGTAAACAAAAAAAAAATGATTTTTGTCCAACGAAAATTATTTTATATAGGTTTTTAGAAATTAATTTTTGTTTTTTTAAGATTTTGGTTTTCTATGAATGCTTCTTTGATGTATGATTATGTGGGGTTGTGTAATAACACTCAGTTATGAAGCAAGTTTGTGCTTTTATTTAAATAAGCTGACGTTTCTTCCTATTATTTGGATATCTTCAGAGCTACAAAGTATTACAGGACTTTCTAGGACATTTAAGTATAGTCATACATAATAATAAAGGGTAATAGAGTGAGTAAAAAAACAATACAAAATAAATTATATAAAAATACTAAAAACTTACCAAATACTTAAATAAAAGCACAAACTTGCTTCATAACCGAGTGTTATTACACAACACCACATAATCATTTAGGTTTTTAACATTTTAGTATTTAACTTTTTGTCATCAAAAAGTGAAATTTCACCTAAAAATTAATTTTTCTCAAAAACGGTAATCCTACAGTATTACAAGAGTACCTTTTTTATGTATTTTGACCTGAGGAATTATGTTTCAATAACAAAATTACAAAAAAGTTACACAGAAAAAAGTTTGGGGCAAAAAACTGATAAGGCCCCCCGTTTTGCACACCTCTGGTTAAACTAAGTAAATTAAAATAACATAAGAAGATAGGCCTTATTAAGGATAGTTCACATGCAAAATCTCGTTACTATATCTCAAAGGATTCCTGAGTTATTAAATAAAAACCGATTTTTTTTAACCAATTTAAAATGGGGTTAGCTCCCTTAGGACAATACAAAAAGAAATACTGTAAAAAATTGCCATAACTTGGTATACCTACTATTGGAAAGGGTATGCAACAGAGAAGTTTTTAAAACGATTTGATTCCCTGAACAAGTGCCGTTTTTAAGAAAATTTTGCTTAGAATAGAAAAATAAATTCGAACCACTGTATTTTAACTCATAAATTGGCCTACATATTTTTTAGACCAATAATTCGGCATTTCTTTTTGTATTGTTTCAACAAAGAGCATATTAAAAATATCTAAAAAAATATTTAGAAAAACTAAAGGTGTTTAGTATCATAAAAAATAATATGTACAGGGAAAAATTCAACTATTTCGCAAAAATATCTAAAATGGCCTATATCTCAAAAACGGTGAGACTTATAAGGGTATATTTGGTTTAATAGACTTAAAATGAGCTCTTCTATCACATACACCCTGTATATGGCAAGTCAAGAATTTCTGAAATATAAAATAGGTATATAAGGTGTACAGAAAAATCCACTTGTAAAAAAAAATTAAAAAGTAAAGACAAAAAAAACTTACATACAGGATATTGGAACTATCACATTACTTTAAACTATTACAATAAAATAAAATTGATAAAATACATATATGTGTATACATGTAAATAAATAAATTAACAAATAAGCAAACAGACAGACAAATAAGCAAATAAATAAAATAAATTACTGTATACAATTAAAATTTTCAAATTCGTTTGGACTTGAATGTGTAGAGAAACTTTTTAAGTTGAAGTTTAATTTTGTTTTCGTTTGGACTTGAATGTGTAGAGAAACTTTGTAAGTTGAAGTTTAATTTTTTTTTGTTGTTTTTATATCTGTAATAAAAGTTGTAATTTTGCTAAATATTTTTAAGCAGGAGTAATGAGGACCTTTTTCTTATTATGCGCTATTATGTTTGGGTATCTGATGCGTTACGGGTTGTATTTCTGTAAATATCGGAGTTTTTAATAATAAGTTATCTATTTTTATAGACAAAAATGGCACATATGCATGCTACAGTTAGAATTTGTCTTTCTTTAAATGTTTGTCTACATGATTTGCGGTATTCAATGTTAAAAATTAGGCGTATTACTCTTTTTTGTAATATAAATACCCGGTTAATGTCTATACTTCTACCCCATAATATTGTATTGTAAGACAAATGCGAATGAACCATAGCATAATAGCTTTGAATAGGCGTAGTTTGTGTGACATTGGGCTTAAGTTTAAGCAGGGCGAAAAAGAAAGCATTCAGTTTTTTGCATAAATAGCCTATTTGATTTGTCCACAATAGTCTCGAATCTAGGTAGGAGCCTAAGAATTTAACATTGTCCGAAGATTCGTTTAGTTGGACGCGTGAGGATTAATTATAAAAATGTACTTTAACTGTTTTGTTAACATTAAAAATGAATCTATTGGACTAACACCATTGCTCCATTTCTTGTATAACTAAACTGATTTTTCGGATTAATTCTGGTTTTGTTTTTTTGGCAATTGAAGTATCGTCTGAAAAGTTAATGACGTAGCTTGAAAGTTTCAGATCATTGATAAACAAAAGAAAAATAAGTGGAGTTAATATGGACCCTTGTAGAGAGTATGTGGCCTATTTTAACCTGAAGTTCCCTATTTTGGAGAAATGAGACTATCCAAGGATAATATCTACCCCTAATGCCTAAGTTGTAAAGTTTGTTCTTAACAAAGTTTATGTCTAAGGTGATCTATGATGAATGATTTATACAGGTCAAAGAAAAGGCCTGCAACGCACATATTTTTGTCTATCTGACTTGTAAGATATTCTACAAAATGAAAAGATGCCGATTCTGTTGACCTACCTTCCCTAAACCCGTGTTGTGTGTTTCATAAAATTTTAAACTTTATTATATATTTTACTAATCTGTTATAAATATAAATATAATCAAAATATCCCTTAGATTTTATTTATAAAGCCGTAAAAAAGTACAAAAGTACACAAATTGAGGGCGCCGGACTTTACAGCGCAAAACTTACCGCGAAGAACATTACCGCGACAAGCCATTATCAAACAAAAAAAAGTACACAAATTGAGGTCGCTGGACTTTACAGCAAAAAACTTACCGCGAAGACCATTACCGCGACGAGCCATTATCAAACAAAAAAAAGTAAACAAATTGAGGGCTCCGGACTTTACAGCGAAAAAATTACCGCGAAAACCATTACCACGCAGTCCATTACCGCGACAAGCTATTACCGCGCACGTACTTTTACCGCGAAGACCACTACCGCGTAGTCCATTTAATGGACTGCGCGGTAGTACCGCGAACGGACTCCACCGCGCATGACTTTTACAGCGAAAGGAGACTACCGAGATTGGCCTGTAAAGAGGGAGTGAGAGAAAGTGCACGAATGACAATAACAAATTAAGGCAAGAAGGAACCTAGCCTAGTCAGTAAGTGACTGCGGCAAATTTACAGGTTAAACAACCGAGTCACTACTTTTTAAATATGTGTTTAAAATAAGCGTTAACATTGTAACTTATCTTCAACCTGTTTCGATTAAAAAAAGTCGTCAGTACATAGGTTCTCATTAAACTTTAAACCCCATTTCAGTCATGTTCCTATCATCCCATGGAACTCAAATTAAGTGCATACTAATCAGTTTAAAGTGCAGTTCAATCCAGCACAAGGTGGTGTTTATCCTCCTACAGGCCACTCCCTATAGGAATATCGGTAGTCTCCTTTGAAGTTTATATCTCATCCCGTTCAAAAGGGTGTACAGTGAGTTAGGCTAAATGTGACACCCAGGGTAATTGTGACATGTCCTGTTATAATTCTTTTAAACAAGTTTAAATCAAATCGAAATTTTACGCGAAATATTTAATACTGTCAAAAACCTAATGCCAGGGTTGGATTGGATATAAACTAGTTTACTGTACCATTTAAAAGAATAACCCTGTATTTTTTACGTATACGTGTTAATAATGGAAAGTCAACTAATATTTACCTCTAACTGAAAAATCTAACGTTAGATTTTGGTTACACTAACGATTGTAACTAACGTTAGATCCTAACGTTAAAAAGCGGGACATTCGCACACATTGACATTAAAAATTTCTTAAGGCTCGAAACCCCTGGAATTTTGTCACGATTTTGTGTTATCGATTAGCGTTACCATAGCAGAAATTCAAGCCGATAAGGTAAATCCGTTTGAATATAGATGCATCTACAGGAAAATGAAAAAGCTCTAACTCAACCCCCAGAGGGCGTCCAATTATGAGTTTTGTTATATAAATTTCCCATAAGACATTTTCAATGCCTATCGTTTTTCTAATTTAATAAAAAAAACGCTGAATTTTTTATAACGTTAAACTACTAGGGATACATATAATATAAAATCAAGTATAAAATTGTATGAATTTTAAGCAACAAATGTATTTGAAAATGGGCAGTTGTAGAAAAAGTACAAAATTTTGCTAAATTTCTAAATCATTTTTGAATACATAATAATAACAACAATAAAAGTACTATTGCCCAAGTTTACAATTTTTTACAAATGTCAATTGACCGAAAATTGTAAATTTGGGCATTAAGGTACTTTCATTATTATTATTTAAAAATGATGTTGATTGATTAATTTTTTAAGTAGGTATTGAAGTTATTTTCACAGTACTGTATTACACTGTTGTAGGAGTACAGACCAAATATGGCGAAAAAACCTACAGTCCAACCGGCTTTACATAAAGTTATTATGGTTGGTAGTGGAGGGGTTGGAAAATCAGCACTAACCCTGCAGTTTATGTATGATGAGTTTGTTGAAGATTATGAACCCACCAAAGCCGATTCTTATAGGAAAAAGATATTATTAGACGGTGAAGACGTCCAAATCGATATTTTAGATACTGCAGGACAAGAAGATTATGCTGCAATTAGAGATAATTATTTTAGAAGTGGAGAAGGGTTTTTATGCATATTCTCTATTACAGAAGATGAAAGCTTTCAAGCAACTCAAGAATTCAGGTATGATACAGTTTCAGAAGAGGTGGGTGTACTCTGCCCTCCTAAAGAGGAACGCGGCATACGGTTTTTAAGGTTAGCATTATTTTACAACGGAGAATAACGGTAAGTACCAATCCTAAGGAAATCTGCGGAAGTACGCCGAAGAAGTTATTTGCCGCGTTCTTTTTATGTAAAAGTTTGGCATGGATTTTAGTTTTTTAATAAACGAAATAATATCTAAACTATTTGCTTTTTGGTATTTAAACAATCTGTTAACTTCTGGTAAGTTTCTATATTTAAAATAAAATTTAATTGTACGTATAGGTAATTCTTTTGTGCATGCAAGTGAATTTTCGAAATAAATTATAAAAAAAATATTTTTTATGATTTTCTGTAACAATATAAATTTTTGATACCTTATAATATAACAAGCCGTGAAGATATTTAGTGCTACGCATTCACAGTAAATGGTATATTGCATTTTCCCAAATTAATAAAATAATTTTCAAACAAAAAAAAAATAATTTCAAAAAAAAAAAATAGAAATAAATATTTTTTTAAGATCTTTTCTTGAAAAACGAATTTTTCTTATTTTTTTTAAATTTTTTTTTTCAATTTTTTTAATTTTTTTTTCGTTATTGATTTTAATAAACCTAGGACTATTATAGGCCTATAATAGGGGAAAGTATTATCTTGTTCGCAGCAGTTTTTATATTATATTATTATTTAATTATATTTAAATAGGTATATCTAGTAGTAGATACTAGTAGTATACTATTAAACAATAGTAGTAACAATAGTATTAAACAATATATTTTTGTTATTTCTTTTTTTTAATTTATTGGTCAATATTTTATAATAATATTAATTTTGTCTTCTTATAAGAAATGTATATTTCTTTATTAACAATAGATGTATCTATCTATTAGTATTGTCTGACTGCCCTTAAATCCCATAAATTTTGCTATCGCTTTATCTTGTTTCTCTTTTCAAAACAAAATTTTACATAGAAAGAACGCGGCAAGTAACTTTTTCGATGCACGCCGCAGATTTCCTTAGGATTGGTACATACCGTTATTCTTCGTAGTAAAATAATGCTAACCTCGAAAACCGTATGTGTCAGGTGTAAATGCCGCGTTTCTCTTTAGGAGGGCAGTACTGCTAACATATATTACTTGATACGACTGATTTTAAATGGAAAAATTAAAAATAGCGCTATTGGAGGTGGGGTCAAAAATGTTTAAAAAAATGTTTATGGGAATAACGATCCTTTATAGCTTTACAAGGTCACACAGTGTCATTGTGAATTAAAGGGATCCCTAGGGATCAAGGTCACCTTAGGTGCCTGCTTTATCTGTCAAGGGTTTTTTTAAATATCAGTCGTAGGAAATTAATATTTTTCTACGACAACCTATGAATACGACAAATTTCAAACGATTTAGAGAGTAAGAAAGTGTTATATTTCATGCGCATGCGAAATCATGATTTTTTCTTCAAAATATTTACTTTTTTTTCATCACATTTTGGGCCGTGTGAACCTGGCCATGAAGATGGGGCACTTACGAAATAAGGGTCCTTTCCTAAAAGAGGGAGACCCCCTAGAAAGGTTAGTGCCCCAATTGGTTTCGTTAGTGCCCCTTTGGTTCTCGACTTATAAGGTTGGGGAAAAAAACACCTGTTCTTCAAAAAAGAGAAATAACGATTTTTTCGATTTGTTTTGTTTATTACTCGAAAGCATTTCGTTAGTGCCTGTTAGTGCCCAGAATTTTTTTCTCCATCCCCAAAGGTTAACTCTCAGGGGCACCTCCAAGTTTATAATTTTAAACCGTCACACTAACAAAACTAAAAGAAATATATTTGTTTTTTTTTCGCACATATGAGCTCTCTAGCGTTGGTAGAGGTTAGTGCCCAATCAAACTATCCTCAGCCTTTATTATGAGGCTCGCCTCAGGGCTCCGAAAAAGTGCAAAAAAAAGTATATATTATTAAAGCATATACGAGTTCTCTATCGTTAGTGGACGTTAGTGCCCTCAAAAAAATGACTTAATGTCCAAAGACGACGACTCCAGAGGCTTTTAACTTTCCCAGATTTTAAGACTATACCATAGACTATAATACTATATAACTTAAGCCGGGAAAATTATTCTAACCAAACTTTTGATATCTTTCAATCTTTGACATGAATTAAAAAACTTGAGTTGTTTAGTATAAAAAAATTAATTGCCGATTTTTTAAGAAGTGCCATCTAGCGATGGGTTTTTAAATACTGTTTTACATAACATATATAATTATTCATTTCCCAAAGTATTAAATAAGTATAGGTTCGTATGTTTCCAAAAAATTTTGGATTAAAACCCTAGAAAGGCAGAATTTATTTAAATTTAATTTTAACGGTATTGCGTCAACAACAACATCGGAATAATACGAACATTTTATGAATATTATATCGAAAAAAAAACGCTTTAGCATACATGTTTGTTACACAGAGTTCTGTGTTGAGATTATTTAGGTAAAATTGGGGTGAGTCATTAAACGTTGAGAAAAAATAAAATATTTTTTTGCAAAAATTTCAAATGTTTAAAATATTTGCGTGTAAATTCGTATAGGGATTTTTAAGTTCACCATATAATTATATAATATAATATTATATTATATTATATTATATTATATTATATTATATTATATTATATTATATTATATTATGATTAAAATATAATTAAAAATTAATTTTATCTACGTTAACACTCATTTAAATGTCATTATGACGTTCTTTATCGCCCTTGTGCTATAAAATAAAAAAGGTACGAATTGTTTAATTTAATTAGTTGAAAGCTTCTTAAACACTTATAGTATACATACTTATAGTGGAAAAATTAATTTTAGTGTAAGGATTATTTGCAGATAGGAAAACTTTTCTTAGCCGGGCAGCATAGGTATAGTAGCCATAGTTCCTTTCCATACTCGTTTCAGTATTAGATCATCTTCAAAGAAAACCTAACACTAATCTAATCTAACTTTCTATGGTAAGTCCCTATAATTTCCCGAACAGACCAATGTTACGACTGACCTACCGATTTTTTTTTGCTCAAAATTGATTTATATATAAAACGTCATAAAAATACCCGAAACAAATTTTAAAACTTTTGCACGAATGCAAGGCTTTCCCAAAGTTTTGAATATTTTAAAAATGGGAAAGCAAATTAATAATTTGATACTAAGGAACTCAAGTTTTATGTCAAAAATTAAATGATGATCAAAAGTTTGGTTATAATAATTTTCCCGGCTTAAGTTATATAGTGTTATACTGTATAGGTATTGTCTTAAAATCTGGGAAAGTTAAAAGCCTCTGGAGTCGTCGTCTTTGGACGTTATGTCATTTTTTTGAGGGCACTAACGTCTACTAACGACAAAGAACTCGTATATGCTTTAATCGAGGCTTTAATAATATACACTTTTTTTGTTCACTTTTTCGGAGCCCTGAGGTGAGCCTCATAATAAAGGCTGAGGAGAGTTTGATTGGGCACTAACCTCTGCCAACGCTAGAGAGCTCCTATGTGCGAAAAAAACAAATATATTTCTTTTAGTTTTGTTAGTGTGACGGTTTAAAATTATCAGCTTGGAGGTGACCCTGAGAGTTAACCTTTGGGGATGGAGAAAAAAATTCTGGGCACTAACAGGCACTAACGAAATGCTTTCGAGTGATAAACAAAAAAAATCGAAAAAATCGTTATTTCTCTTTTGTGAAGAACAGGTGTTTTTTTCCCCAACCTTATAAGTCGAGAACCAAAGGGGCACTAACGAAACCAATTGGGGCACTAACCTTTCTAGGGGGTCCCCTTTTAGGAAAGGACCCTTATTTCGTAAGTGCCCCATCTTCATGGCCAGGTTCACACGGCCCACATTTTGTTGTATCTGGATATATATTTTGTCCACTTTTCTACTATTTGTTAGTTACAATATTTCTAAATTATAAATCGTTATAATGTTGATGAGATAACAACAATTTGAATGAACAAAACCTTATTTTAATTGTCAAAAATTGTCAAAATCTAATGTAATAAAACAAATTAAATAGTTCAAAGTTATTTTGAATTGATTTATCAAGGTTGACGCAATGAGAACTTCAAAATAAGCTAATTTATTAATGTGACGTTTGCTGTTTTTTTTTTACAGAAAACGTCACATTTAGGCAGTCTAACGTAAGCTAATTATGTTTTTGTCACCTGTCAATATTTACTCAACAGCTAACAAAAACATTTTTTTTTGTAACAAATAAATCTATAATGTTTAAGTTACGTTTGGCTAAATATTATATTCTTGGTTTCAGGGAACAAATATTACGAGTAAAAAACGATGAAAATATTCCATTTCTACTGGTAGGGAATAAAAGTGATTTAGAAGATAAACGAAAAGTTAGTTTTCAAGAAGCTACTGATAGAGCTAAAAAATGGGATGTCCCTTATGTAGAAACATCAGCCAAAACCAGGGAACATGTTGATAAAGTAAGTACTACCATAATGTACAAATTTTACCCAAAGGATCTAGGTGAAAATATTGCAAATGAATTTCTTCAAATTATTCATAAAAGAGCTACAAGTGAAAAAACAAACCATAATACGGTTTGTTTCTCTACTTATAGCTTCGCACATGTAAACTGTTTCCAGAGATCAGATGTTAAAGTGGCTTAATACTAGTAAATCCATTTAAAATTTGATATTCAAGAAATCATACTGAAACATGTGGTTCTTCTCTTGTCAGAGATTATTGGTCAGAAACTTTTATTTATTTTTTTGTTCTCGTATGTCAGGTCATCCAGGATTTGTTTGAACACACAGTTCTGTCTGGAGTCTTTACTTCAAAATGATTATTTTTTACAGCAACATGTAATTTCAAGCGTATTATGATTTATGTTTATTTAGTAATTAATCCCGTTCTAACTCCTTCTGGTGGCACGCCACCGCCATGGCGGTTTTGAGAAACCACCGTTGCCAGGCGTCCTTCGATTGAAAGAAGGGTGCTTTGACCAGTAACGTTAAATGGCAGAGCAAGCTGCTGCTGGATGGAGTGACCCTAAAGGGCAAGAGTAAGTAGTGCCCTCAAAATAATGTTATAACATTACAGGTGCTTTTTTTGTGGGTATTTTTTGTTGTTTTAAAACCTTGAAATTCCTTTATCGTTCGATAGTATTGTCCATTTATATGATTTTCAGCGAAAGTTAAAAAAATCTACCGAGCGCTTCGTTTTTTATTAAAAATAAATAAATTCTAAACGAGCTGCGAAAAGTAAAACAAGCCGTGAAGATATGAAATGCTACGTATTCCATTATATACTATTCACAGTAAATGGTATATTGCATTTTCCCAAATAATAAAAAAACATTATTTTTTTATTTGGAATACTGCTGGGTGATTCTACATTAGAAACTGTAAAAAAAAGCTCGTATAGATCTAGGTTCGAAAATCAGTTTTAAGAGTACTATGGCCTCTTGAAGAGTAACACTTTTTAAGGGACCGTAGCTCCCTTAAAAGCGATTTGTAGATATTTATGTATGGAAACTTTTTTTCGTAGTTTTTAATGTAGAATCACTCTGCGGTATTGAAATTTTTATTGGTGCATTTTTTAAATACTTGCCCAGAACGTAAAATTGCCTTTTTAATTGAAAATTTCTCGGAAAACGATTGGCCCTACAGTGTTACATAAAGAGTACCTACCTTTTTTTATGTTTTTTTTTTTTATTTGATGATTAATATTTTATTGAGAAAATGTCAAAAAATTTACGGATAAAAAAGTTTGGGGCAAAAAAGTGACATCGCCCCCATTTCGCATGTCCCTGGTTAAAATTACCAAATAAAAATTACATGAAATAATAGCCTTTATCAATGTTGTCATCTGGAAAAATGCGTTACTGTGGTTTATAGGGTTCCAGAATTATTAAATTAGCTCCCTTAGGGCTCATTTCCGAACCACCCTTTATAGGAACTCTTTTTCATATTTTTTAACGTAGAATCGCCTCTTAAAGAACCTGGCACACATATAGGGGGGTTCCTGGGCCTCAGTCAAACTGCCTCAAATTTTGATATTTTGTAATTTCGGGGGTAAACATTAAATTAGGAAAATTGCAGCCAAATTAAATGACCAGTTTCGGAGAAAAACGCTTTTAAAAATCTAATTTTATGACAGATTTTTTGACGTATATTAAGGTTATTTTTTACTTACGTAAATATTAACTTAATTAGCCGTTTTAAGTTTATTATACTCTATTAATTAAATAACAGGCAAGATAAATATTACATAAAAGTCTTTATTATCATTTACTTATATGTGGTTCTATAAAAATTTTAAAACTTTGTGAAACTTACACATTAGGGTGGAGCGTCGGTATACGTGTGAAAATTTTATTTTTTGAAAATGAAGATGCCTGACATTGGAAAAGTTGCATTTGTGTAATAGAAGATTTTTGGCTTTTTTAATTTTTTTTTACGGTCATCCCCTCCACCGCCACAAGAGTTTTTTTGAAAAAGACTGATTTTTTTTTATTTTTTTAAAAATAAAGTTGCCTGACTTTGGGAAACTTGTAGTTGGGAAATATAATTTTGTTCGTTATTGGTATTTTTTTTTCGGGCATCTCCTTGACCACTTCTCACAGTAAATTAAAATAGTAACCTACAGTAAGTAAATTTATATATTTTTAAAAATGAATACAAAAAAGTTTTAAATTAAAAATATCAACACATTTATGACAAATTGGTCGGGAAGAATTTCTTGCTTTCAAATTTTGGCATTATTGACCTTGAGGCTGATTTGGTTCTTATTAGGCCATCTCGCCTTTCAAAACCACAAACTGCAAGAGATGCTTCGGTCACCATTTTTACTGCTCTTTCCACGGCTTGCGTGTGACAGGGATAATCTTTTATATACGAAATGGCTGATCGTTCTGGGTCTTGTACGATTTCTTTTAACTGGGCATTTGTTAATCGAGCAGTTATGGGTGGTTCGGTCCAAAGGACAGTTTGATAGTCTACTAGTTCATAATAGTTTTTCGTTTTAAAATTAAAATCTGGAACCTCAAAACTTCGAATTTTCACTGCACTAACGGCTGCAGCCCTAGCCTTTAAAATTCTGCAGTAAGCTAGCTGTCTTATATGTCTGCGGTCATCCCACAACATAGAAAGTAATATATTTTCAGGGTGTCCAAAAAATCCATTTCTGTTAATCACTTTAAAAACAATATGTTTTAAATCTACCGGCAAATAATCGCATAGCTCAATGGTTTTTAATACGTATTGTGCACCATAAATGCATGAAGACTTTGTTTTGATAAAAAACCACATGGGTGCGTAAACCTTAATTATAAATGTTGCCAATGTAATTAAATTCTGGGTTGGATTTGTAGTGCTAACATACAAACGAAGTATTCGGTTTGCAGTAGTCAACCAACGGGAATGCACTAGTTTTCCAGGATCACGTTTTGAAAGCGCTTCGGAGCAATGACCGTTTAATACTGATGAACATATTTCGAACAAATATTTTTGATCTGTACTTAACTCGAAATCTGTACTGATATCCAATAGTTGCGATTCTATTTTATAAAATTCGACAATAGGAAGCGTTTCGCAATTTGGTAAAAGTTTTCCGATTGGCCCATGAAATGCTCGAGGGCCACTTGTTTCACCATCAAGATGTTTTAGCAAATGTCGCAAGGGAAGCTCATTCGCGTGCAGTTGGCAAATGAACCATTGCAAGGGCCGCTCATTTTTTTTTCTAATAAGGAAATAACTCCTCCCTTACTTCCTACATTGGTATTGGTTCCGTCGCACCCAATTACTTCTAAAGTGTCAACAGAAATCAAAGAGTTTTGAAAAAAATCATTGAAAGCACCTAAAATATTTACGGCAGTTCCAGAAACGGGAGATAAATGGCCTATATATTTTGAACCTGGCTCTTCTATTAAACTTATATGCTCTTCCACTATTGTCTTTTTTTTATTGTCAGCAAACGTCAAGGTTTTATCTTTACGGCCATCGAAGTACAAACCACGTAGAATGAATAATTCTGAAGAATTTTGTAGGTCTACTCTCTCTTTTTGCCTTGCGCGTCTAACTTTGTGACGGTCAATAATATTTTGAAAGTCTTCGTTGCTGATAATTCCATAATCCTGTAGCACCGCGGAAGCTATCGCAGCACCTGCTCTATCTGAAACTTCATATCTATCCAACGTTTTAGCCAGTACGCTGAGATTGCTGGTATTACGATTGGTCGGGTGTGACAGACTTGATCTATCAGAAACAAGAGCAGCTTGCTCTTTATCCTTTGTAGATTGACTCACCTCACTACTGTCGGAAGTGTCAGATTCAGGTCCAATTAACACATCCAATTCTCTGCTGTTACAGGATGTGCTCGGTTTTGAGTCTTCTGCTATGTTTCTTCCTTTATCGCGCTTACTTCTCATTTCCCTCTTTTGTTGTTGTTGAACAGCTTTAAAATCGACAGAGCCAAGCATCATTTGCTTACATGACCTCTGATCTTGAAGAAATTGACGTTCTTTTACTGGAACCTAAAACAATATTGGCCATGAACAAAAACAGTGCGTTGCACTTTTTAAATTGCTATAATAGCTCTTACTTTTTAAAAAAAAGTGTTTTTTAAACTTAAATTTATATTTTGTTAAATAATAAACTCATATTCTTACCTTATTTTGCTTTAAACACGAACATATATTAAAATCAACACATTTACATGCAGCAACGTCAAACAATTGAAGACTATCTTTCTTAAACACATCTAATTTTGATTTGTAGGAAGCGGAGTCTTTCCTTTGCACATATGGCTTTAGCAGATCTTTTCGTTTTTTCTGGTATTCTTTAACTAACGCTACAATTCTTTGGTGACTTAAAATTGGAATTGAAGCAGATTTCCAAATTTCTTCAATCTTTTGAGCAACAATTTTTAAAGCCTCTGACACAAGAAGATTTCGGTTTACACTATTTTTTTCTAGGTTATGTCGAAACCATAAAAAGTATTTTATAACATCTGAGAACGAGGGTAAAACAGAACAGGATAAGTCTTTTGGTGCACCAAAAATGGGGCATTCTATTGCACTTCTTGTATTTTTAGACATTTTAAGCTATTAGAAGTAAATAAACAAAAAAACAAAGAGTAAAGTGTACCGATCGTCACTGTAATGACTAAACTAATAATCAGTGTCTGAAAGTCGGTGTTCGTCTTTCGAGTTGTAACAAGTTTAGCCGACGCATCGCGACGTAGGCCTGTTCTCATATCAAAGGCCCACTCCCTTACAGGCCATTGCCTATACCTATTGAATTTTAGGCCAATTTTTTTTTAAGAAAAAAACAAGTCCTGCCCATAGAAAATATTTATTACAATAATTAAAACAATAATTTATAATAAAAAAAATCGATCAGACCTTTCCTTCCACCGCCACATGGCGCTATAATCAAAATATAATAAAAGGGGTGGGGGCGGTGGAAGCACTTGACACAAAAAAAAAAATTTTTTTCGGAAATATTTATTTTTGACTAACACAACTTTCTGTACGCCAGGCGTGGCAAATTGATGAAAAAAAAATATCGCTCCACCCTATTACACATGCTGGCATTTTCCACGTGTTTGCTAATTATTTGCATATTTAGATTTTGGCTTGATTATGTTGAAACATGGTTTGGTAAATCGACAAATATTTTATAATTATATATTTTAGATTTTCTTGATATATTTTTCCAAAAATACGTCTGAGGCTTGACAAATCTGTCATCATATTTTCATAGGTAAAATATATTATTGAGATTGCCTAGCAACAACTTTTAATAAATATTACTATAAAGGGTTCACTAATGAATTAAGTTGTCGCTAGGCAATCTCAATAATATGTTTTGCATATGAAAATATCATGAGAGATTTGTCAACCATCAGATATTGATTTGAAAAAATATATCAAGAAAATCTAAAATATATAATTATAAAATATTTGTCGATGTACCAAACTATGTTTCAACATAATCAAGCAAAAATCTAACAGAAAATATGCAGATAATTAGCAAACACGTGGAAAATGCCAGCATGTGGAAGTTTCACAAAGTTTAAAAATTTTTATAGAACCACATATAAGTAAATGATAACAAAGCCTTTTATGTAATATTTATCTTGCCTGTTATTTAATTAATAGAGTATAATAAACTTAAAACGGCTATTTAAGTTAATATTTACGTAAGTAAAAAATAACCTTAATATATGTCAAAAAATCTGTCATAAAATTAGATTTTTAAAAGCGTTTTTCTCCGAAACTGGTCATTAATTTGGCTGCAATTTTCCTAATTTAATGTTTACCCCCGAAATTACAAATTATCAAAATTTGAGGCAGTTTGACTGAGGCCCAGGAACCCCCCTATATGTGTGCCAGGTTCTTTCTCGAACTTATTTCTGAATTATAATTGTATTATAATTTGTCAAATTGAAACATTTTACAAACAATAAAGTTAATTAAATTTATTTAGTGCTATAATAATTATAAACACCATTAACACAATTGTAAATGCTTTTGATGTCATTACGTGTTTATAAAACAGTTACGTATATACTAACAACTAAATTGTTGCACAGGTAATACAGTACAGTTGTTACAAAACATTATTTTATTTATTACACAGGCCCACAAAAAAAATATTTTTCTTGGATTCCAGTATGATATTCCTATGTATTTTTCCCGCTGAAACTGAATTCGCAACCCGTTTAACCCCTACACGTCAGGATTTTGACATAACCTCAAAAAACACCCGAAAAACTACTGAAACCGCTTAAATCATCTATGCCATACCACTGTCACCCTCCTGTCCCCAAATTGCTAATTCTATAACCCCAGAACCCCATAATCCCCTAACTTCATAATACCATAGCCGTATAACCTCAAAACCCCGTTACCTCATTAAGTAGAAAAATCTATTTTGGGAAAACAAAACAAATTCTTCAGTTTTGTTTTGTGGAACATAGTCATAGGGGAACGTTCAAGTATTACGTAACGCAAATTTTGATCATTTTGGACAAACAAGCATACTGAGGAATCAGACGTCTGAGAGGTGTTAAAAAAATAATGAAGTAGACCTTGATTCATGACTTCACTCACAAAACTCTGATTTTGAGAACCGGACTTTTTCACAGAATAGGATGATGGGGTTAAGAGGTTATAATATATGGGGTTACGGAGGTTATGGTGTGATGGAATTTTAGGGTTATACAGTTACTCATTCATAACTATGTTCTACAAGAAAATTTCACGTAATTGTTCTGTTTTCCCGAACCAGATTTTTCTACTTACGGGGTTTTGAGGTTATGGAGTAATGGTATTCCGAGGTTAGGGGATTATGGGGTTACGAAATTACGAATTTGGAGGAAGGGGGTGAAAGTGGTATGTAGTAGATGATTTTAGCGGTTTCAGTAGTTTTTCGAGTGTTTTTTGAGGTTATGTCAAAATCCTGACGTGTAAGGGTTAAACGGGTTACGGATTCGGTTTCAGCGGGAAAAAATAAATAGGAATATCATATTGGAATCCAAGACTCACAATTTTTTTTGTGGGCCTGTGTTATTATTATTAGTAAATCTTGCAATTTTTTTTTTAAAATAGACATAAATCACTTTCAAATATTACACTTTGGCTCGCTTTATACAATATTTTTTCATTTACTTTTCATAAAAAATATATATATATTTTTTTTGAATTCCTTTGAAGCACGCGTGTGTAAAAAATTACTCTTTTTAAGACAAAATACTATTTTATAGTAAAACTATAGTTATAATATTTTGTAATTATCATTTAAAAAACAGTTTTAATGAGTCGCTGTTTTATCATTTTTTTTTTTCAATGAATCATTACTTCATAATAATATTGATAATTATTTTATTTGTGCAAAAATGTTCATTTATTTTCCTAGCAAACCTTGAAAGTATTAATTGCTTTACATAAAATAGTATACTCTTTCCAAAATTTAAATCAAATTCAATTTCTAGTTTTGTTATGCTGATATTAGCAGTAAAAACGACCTATAATTATAAAAAAACTTCAAAATGTCATTAAATCCTTTCAAAATAGAAGGAAATATCCTGTAGGATTTTGTAAGATTTTTCTTATAATAAAAAGAAGCTGTGCAGATATATAATACTTTGCATTCTATCGGAAACTCTTAGTTGCAAGTAGTTTAAACTTTATTAAATTGTATTCGGATATTTCAAATTGTGGTGGCGCCTCCTACAACTTATTGCGTTACAAATGGATTGTTTTTTTCAAATTTGGCATGGTTGCTTAATGAAGGTATTAAAAAAAAACCGGATACCAAGAAGAGAGAAGAAACTTGTAATAACAATAATAAATGTACCACTGGCAGATATGGCTGAACATTAGCCGATGCCAATAATAGGAAGAAGAAGAAAAAAACGTTTCCTTCTATTTTTTCGATTTTTTAAAAAGTTAGCCCCCTACAACTTTTGGGTCTTTGGGGGATTTTTATAATTTTGTGCGAGTTATCCTTTTAATTAAAGTATTTTTTTCCTGTAAAATTTACTTTTATTCCACTTTTCCTCCTATTTTTTTCGATTGTTTTAAAACTTTCGCCTCCATAACTTTTTTTGGGTAGAGCACTAGATAGGTAGGTTTGTTAGGGTAGGTGGTTAGTTTGAGTGGTTATGTAGTGTGTAAACTAACTACCTACCTACCCTAACAAACCTGCCTATCCAGTGCTCTAGTTTTGGGGGGATTTTTTTTCAATTCAAATTTGGTACGATTGATCTTTTTTGTAAAAGTAATTTTTCCTTAAAAAATTAAGTTGATTGAAGATTTTCTTCCATTATTTTCGATTTTTTTTTTAAATTTATAGTCCCTTTATTTATTTCTTTTTTTTGTACAGATATTTTTCAATTTTAATAGGCTTTCCTTATGAAGATTGATTTTTACTGAAAATTTTAAATCGATCGGATTATTCTTTCTTGAGTTATCGTTTACTAAAATATTTTTATTTAACTGGTCTTACCTGTTACAGTTTATCTAAATTTTTAAATGACTGTATTTTTTTACAGGTATTTTACGATTTAATGAGGGAAATCCGGGCAAGAAAAATGGAAGAGAACAAAACGAATAATGGAAGGGGGAAGGACAAGAGCAAAAAGAGAAAAATCAAATGTACAATACTTTAAAACTCTCTCATAAACTCTATTTCTTGTGTAAATGTTTTGCTTTTGATGTTTGAAAAAGATATTTCTTACTCGACCAGTTATAATATTCGTTTAAAATTAAACTGCTCTACACAAGACTGTACAGAAAAGATTTATCGAAGACAATTATATTCTGTAGCCACGTTTTTGTGATAGAGTTTAAAAGATAGGTTTTTTTATCTGTTTGTTTTTATACTTAAAACATTGTTTAAATTGACTGCCAAGCAATAATCAGTTAAGTAATGTTTGTTTTATACAAGGTTATTTTTTTAAATTGTCCACCCATTTATTTAACAAGCTGATCAATATGGATCGTTTCATACCAAATACATAATAAATATCTATAGATTTCTTTAATTTTTTATTAAATTCCTGATGATAACTAATCATATTGCCAAAACATGGCATTTTATATAGCCTGTGTCACTTAGGGTCACTTCATCTGGGTTTACTTTGTTCTTCTGTACTTGGTCCGTTTTTGCTCTGGTTTTCGTTTTTTCTTCCCTTGAAAGGAGAAAAGCTAAGTCCAAAACCGAAAACTAAGGACAAAGAACGAAAGAACAAAGTAAGATTAAGATGAAGTGACCCTAGTGTCACTGGAGTGATCAAGACGAATCTTTTTACGTCTCGATCGTTAAAATCGCCTGAGTAGTATAGGCTCCAAAAGGAAACAAACAAACATGCAGATATACATAAAAATTCAAATACGTTAAACCTCCTTCCGCGTTTCTTAGTCGGAAAAAGGGTTATTTCCAGCAAAATTGGCTATATTTATAGTAAAGAAAAGTAGTTTATTGGTTACAATTATCAGTAAAGTAGAAGAAAACCACTGTTTAAATGTGCTGCCTGTATTATAATAGTTTTTTATGCCTAAAAAAAATTGGAGTTTAAAAAACTAATTTTTAAAATAATTAAATACTTAAAACTATATTTCACTAGCCGGTCTTGGAACATGAAAAAAAAAAAACAATTTTTATTTTTTTTTTTTTCCAAAAATATTTATTTTTTTGAAAAAAAAAACCTAAATCATAACAACCAAACCAGTAAACAGCCAAACTTAAAGTTATATAAGCAAAACTTTTAAATTTAAAATAATGGATGTATGATTTAAACAAGTAACCCTATACAAGTATCAGAAGAGCATTTTTTTAGAAAAAAAAAATAAATAATAATTTAATTAAAAGTATTGCATGTTTTAAAATATGTTTATATACACAAAGCAAGCAGTGTTTGCTTAAAAAGGATTCTTTTAGTTCAGTAAATTACCATATTTGTTTTATTTTAACAATTTATTTCAGTTACTTAAAATAAACCCCATGGGGCACAAAAAAATTTATTTTAATCTAAAAATGTATGCAGTTCTAGCACAAATTATAGTTTATAAAAAAATCAGTGTTCCTATTTTATTTTAAAAAAATTTGTGAACTTTATACACAATTTTTTTGTATTTATATTTTTGATTTGATTTAAAGAAAATAGCTCTTCACTTAAATAATTTAGTTGTAATGTGGAATAGATATTTTTTTATTTTAAACTGTTTGATTTGACCTGATATACTGTGTTTTTAAAACTTATATTAAATGTATGCTCAAATCTATCCGACTAGTCTACTTTTGCTTCCATCTTATTACTTGTAAAAAGTCACAAAATCAGTTTCCGTAGATTTTAATCATAAACACAGTATATGATTGAAATGAGATTTTAAAATTAAATTGGACTAACCATACTTGGTGTCTCAGAACTAACGCCTCTATTTTAAGGGGTGATTCTTCATAAAAAAAAACATAAAAAAAGTTCCTATAAATGTATGTCTAAAATCGGGTTGTAAGGGAGTACATATATATATATATATATATATATATATATATATATATATATATATATATATATATATATATATATATATATATATATATCTAATCTATCTAATAATAAAACTACAAAAAAGATACACAGAAAAAGTGAACATCGCAGGTTAGGCCTTATTAAGGTTAGATCACATGCAAAACCTAGTTGCTATATCTCAAAGGGTTTCCGAGTTTAACCGAATTTTCGGATCTCCTTTTAAAGGGGCGTAGCTCCCTTACAACCCGTTTTTGCACATATGTTTATAGGATTTTTTTCACATTTTTTTTATAAAGAATAACCTTTTAAATTTGATTGCGTTAGATCTGAGTGAATCTGTATTTTTAAATATTTAAAACATATATATGTATTTAAGTTTTCAAGTCATTATAATCTATAGAGGAAAAGAATTAATAAGTGAAAAAATAGTTTTAATACTCTTGTTAAAAGAGGATTAATAATATTTTTTGGCTAATTGCTTCAATTATTTTATAATCATATTTCAGTACGTCGTAGTTTATAAGTATTTATTGTTAATGTAATTATAATATTGTGTAAAATATGTTAAAAAAGAGGATAAATTATAGGGTTGTAGAATTACATGAAAATAAAACATCACTCAATGCAAAAGAATAGGCCAAATAACGTCCCTACTCTCAGTTTTTCCTACTTCATAACCTCCATACTCTACTCCGAAACATCCCTACTTCCCAATAACCTTACTCCTCATTGGGAAGTGAGGTTATTAGGAAGTGGGGTTATTGGGGAGTCCCCAATCCCCATCAAAGTATGTCGTGAGATAGATCGTAGGAAGAAGATTTTAAAACATAACTATTTTGATTTTTTTTAACCGATCAATATTTCTAGGAGATATGGGCTGTCTGTAGGCGGGATGGTGTCATTATGCACATGAATCGTGTGTTAAGGTTCTCAGTTAAAAAAATAAAACTTTGTTTAAATTATTAGTTACTTTTGATCTAAGTAACTAATAACTATATTACAGCTCAACAATCAAAATTTGGGTTTGAAAAAAAATATTTTGAAATTTTCACCTAGTGATTTAAACTAAGTTTTATTGAAAACGACTAAGGCGTACTTACACCAAGAAATCTAAACTTACTTTACGATTCTATAAACACCCATACAACTTTTTGGCTTAATCATTAGTTAACGTTTAAACAATTATTATAATAACAATTTAAGCAAGTCTTTCTAGATTAAGGCTAAATTCAAATGCTCACCAGTCAAAAAGACGACAGTTTTGTAACCGATTGTTAGAACCTTGGTATAAGTTCTTTTAGAAGTATTTATTAACAGTCAATATAAATATTAATACTTCCCTATTGAAAATGACTGGTCTGCGCGGATCTTGAGCGGGTGATTTTCATCCGCTCAAGTCCGGTTTATGCACCATTTATATCCGCCCAGACCCGTCATTTTCAGCAGGGTTATATAATTGGTTAATTTTTGGCATCAGGGTTGCCGCCATAAGCAAGAAGGTCTTAGTATCTTTGCACCTTACCTCAACTGTTATACTGCGAAAAAAAGTCTTATATTAAATTTTGAGAGATTTATTCACATAGAAATATTGCTATATCCGCGAATTTTCCGCCGTCCCTGATAAAAAAGTAAACTCTCTCAGAACAACAAAAATGCACATACAACCTTCTTGATTGAAAGGGCAGAGTCGGGGCCATAGCTATGCCCCCCTCCACCTATCTTGAAATAAAAAAAGTTGCATATTTCAGGGAATTAAAATACAAAAGTTATATACTTATTTCACGAAAGGGTGGGACCTTTTTTATTTTTAGTTTAACTTTTTTGTGGAAGTAAAAACTTGCATGTTTCATAGATTTAAATACAACGTTGCATATTTTACGAAAGGGTAGGACCTTTTTTGTTAAAGAAACAAGTTAAATATTTCATGGATACAAAATACAAAATTTCATGGGTTCTATACTCTGTCCAGTTATGCAAGATAGTAAGGGACGCGGCCCGTTTTACACCACAGAGTGCATAAATAGCATAATTATGCATAAATCATAGTGTAGGCTGAAGGATCTAGGTAGATGGCCATTTGTACTAGTACAATAAATGACGTTTATTATTATAGTGTATCAAAGATTTAAAGATGTCGGTACTGTTTTCCTGGAAAGGGCCTATCCAAAGATTGACGTTTTCCTTGTGTTCAATATAATTTACGTTTGTACAATATGTAGAATATGCTAATTTAGTGTGAGTGTATGAAGAATAAACCAAAAAAGTACCTTTTTCAATACCATTTAAAATAACATTAAGTATAACCATTTTTTTATGTAACTTTCTCTTCTTTTATTAGCTTTAACGGCCGTCAATCATTGTCATAGACAAAAAATGTCACAATATTTTATATGTTAAAAGGTATGAGTTTTTAACCAATGATGTAGCTTAAAAATCGCGGGAATTTTAAAGTACTATCTTGCATAATTGGACGGACTATAGTACAAAAGTTGCATATTTCACGAAAGGGTGGGACCTTTTTTTTGTAGTATTAACTTTTTTGTGGAAGGAAAAAGTTACATATTTCAAGGATTTAAATACAAAAGTTGCATATTTCACGAAAGGGCGATGGAAAAAAGATGCATATTTCATGGATTCAAATACAAAAGTTGCATATTTTACGAGTCATTAACTTTTTTTTTTGAAGAAAAAAGTTGAATATTTCATGGATACAAAATACAAAAGTTGCATTTTTAGGCTAAAAAAAGTTCTCATTTTTGAGCTTCTCTCCCCCCCCCACGAAATCTTCTTCTGGCTCTGCCTCAGGTTTACTATAACTTTTAACTAAGGTTACTATCAATTGATACCGCCTGCAAATAAAATTTACTCTTTGGCAACTGAAAATCTGTGGTGATCCTTTATACAGTGCCTGTCAAAAGTCCACCCCTTTCTTTAACTTTTGAATGGCTTAAGACATCAACTTGACATTTGGAACACGTAAATAACAACTCAAATAATTTGTTGGTATGTTTGATATTTTTGGGGGATTTTTTTTTTTTTAATTGAAAGGGGTGTGTGTGATACATTATTTTAAAACTCATAAAATTGTCTATTCGATCATCTATTTTTTATTGCTTTAAACATTTTTTTTTTCGAGGAGGTTAAACAAGTGCTGAAAATAGAAATGTTTATCAAAATTTCTTATAAAATTCAAACAACTTTTGTTTAATGATTAAGTTTATAACACAAAACGTAAAGTATACTTTAAACTGATCATAAATTGATCATTAAATCTAAAAAATCGCATTTTTAGCAAATAACTATACTGAAAATACACCTTCAAAACATAAATTAAAAAGTATATGGTTAAAAAGAAAACTGAATAAGCTTTAAAAATGATGTATCACACGACCACCCATTCTAAATAGATATTAAAATATTAAAGAGAAAATTTAATAAGCTTTAAATGATGTCACACGACTCCCCTGCAATCACTGTACACCTAAAAATATCAATTATTTACCAAAAATTAATTTGGGTTATCTTGAAAGTTCAAAAGTTAAGAGGGGGGCGGACTTTAGACACGCACTAACATTTGTTAAACAAACTCAAAGGCTATTAATTTATTTATTCGCTTGTATTCCAAAGCGACACTTTTCGGTTAGAACTGTTAAGTTAGAAGTGACACTTTTGTTAAGAGTTTCTCTTTTGTTTTATTTTGGCGGGCTGCAGCCCACCAAAGTACTTTTGTGGTCCCTTGTCAAAAAATGCATAGCAACTGTGTTTGTTTTTTTTACTTTGGCGGGCTGCAGCGGTCCCTATGGAAAATTATCAGATAACATTACCAAATTAAAACTAATTTTACTTATTATTTTTAGTTTTTTTTTTGTTAAAAATATGTTTACAAGCGAATAAAAAATAGCGTATGATACACGGTCGAGAAATAAATCTCGGTCTTATGCGGTTTGAATCTCGGCTCAAACATAATTTCTCGTCCTTGGATCATAAGATACTATAGTTTAGCTGTAAGTTTATTTTATAGCGTATGTACGGTCGGTTTTCGTAGCACAATATAGTTTTTAGAATACATTTATACCTTTGATTATTTTTTAAGATATTTTATTCATAATATTAATATGTAATGTAAAGGTATACCAGGTGTTACAAAACCAAGGTACACCCTCTTTTTTCTTTATTTTAAAAGTTTTCAAATTTGGAAAATCTCTTATTGCCATAAAACGTCAACTTTAAACATATAAAGTACATTTATGTCACTTCCGGCTTAACCGGAAATGACACCAACTTTCGATTTTTACTTATTTCAATTCTACGCTTCATTCTGAGAACAATGATACCAAAAAAGTAACATTCTAAATGTCAATTTTTTGTTTATTTTATTTTTATTTTTTTATCATAGGTAGGCCATGATTACTTAAAATTCCTCGAAATGATCTAAGTAGGAAAAGAAAAATAAATTTACGCTAAAAACTTTTTTTTTACTTAAATTTGACAAATAAAAATCCTGCCTTCCTTAGTTTTCAAAAACCAACTTTGTTACTAACATCACAAAAATATGATTTTTAACGTTTATTTTCATTTATAAAAATGGTTGTATTTGTCATAAATAAAAATAAAAAATATTGTTAGATTCCTTAATGATACTTTTAAATGGTACCAGTTCCAATATGCCATTAAAAAAAAATAGTTTTTGAGCAAAAACCATTTTCGCTATCTTTAAGATTGTGCAACTAAGTTATAAATAGAATTTTCAGCGTAAATGTATTTTTCTAGGGTTACTTAGATAATTTCGAGTAATTTTAAGTAATCATGGCCTACCTATGATAAAAACTAAAAATTAAATAAAAACAACTTTGAAATTTATAATGTCACTTTTTTGGCATCATTGTACTCAGATTGAAGCGTAGAATTGAAATATGTAAATAAATATAGGGGGTTCAATTTAAATATCGAAAGTTGGTGTCATTTCCGGTTAAACCGGAAGTGACTTAAATGTACTTTTTATGTTAAAAGTTGACGTTTTATGGCAATAAGAGATGCTCCAACTTTGGCATCTGTAACATTTAAAATAAAGAAAAAAAGGTGGATGTACCTTGGTCTTGTAACACCCGGTATATTACAATGTAATAAAGTTTTATATTACAAAATGTACTATTTTGGCTATTTTTTTTACGTACTTTGTACAGCCATGGCATAAATAAAATTTAATTCACAGAAGATATTTTTTTTTGTCCATACAAATAAAAAAAAATTGAAACTATAACTATATATATATATATATATTATCATCACATAAAAGTTTTAAGATGTTATACCAGAATCTATAGCAAAACATCTACAAGGGCATGCTGTCACAGGACATTCTTGATGTTCACTGAAAAAAAGACAAATATATATATATATTAGTGTACAAGAAATAATAGTAATTATACACCAAAGTAGAGAAGACATTTTTTATAGCCGAGCGTATTAAGAGTGCGAGGTTATAATAGTCGTCTCTACCGTGGTTTATATATTATTTTTTTCACTATTAGTGCATTTATTCTTATTATTTAAAAATTTTATATAAATAATAAACTAAAATGTTTTCTGGATCTTAATTAACCGCGCAAAAACAAGTAGCGTTTGAAATCGCCATTTCTGAAAGCAAATACAATATTCACTGAAAGTTGACAGTTCTAGTGGGTGGCATTTTGATATTTTTAAAATGTGTGAAAACATCGGTAAGTTTTTTATTTACTAAATAATATGTTATATTCTATTATAATTAATTCATTTATAATATTATCCATGCTCATTTTTTATCCAATGGCAAAATATTGTTGCATTTTTTTTATTAAAAATTATAAGCAATGACATGTCTTTGCAGTTCAAGGAAAATCAAGTGGCAGATATCAATTGTTTATAAAATTTACTCCTACTAGGAGAGAAAAAATTATGGCTATAGGTGAAGAAAATTGATTTCACAGTCTGAAAACATGATAAATAATGGTATGTTCTAAAGCTAGTGGAAATAGTAGTTTACGTAACGAGTAAGCGACTTTAGTCCTTAGTGCACGAGAATGAAGTTTTTTTGACGACGCGAAGCGACATTTCAAAATTTTATAAACGTCAAATGACTTTTAGTCAAAATGAAAGCTATGTGTACTCGTTTGGATAAATAAGTGCACATAGTTGTCATTTCATTCAAATATGCACTATGTACTCGTGCGATAGAAATATATCCTAACGAGGATATATAGTGAACATGCATTTTTCTTTATTTCGTGTACACTAGGTCGTACGAAAAAGTTATTTATGGTACTAGTGGGTTAAGTAAGATATTGTCCATGAGAAAATTAACCTGCGAGGCGTGAGCCAAGCAGGTTAATTTTCGAGAGGGCAATATCGGTTTACCCATGAGTGCCATACAAGGTGTTATCCAATAAATAGCTTAGGAATTCATATTTTTATTAAAAATGTTAATGACATTTACAAGAAAATAATTTGACAAGTGACAGTTGAGTGGGTAAAATAAATAATTATCCCCTCAATAAAGTAAAAGCCACGCGGGGGATATTATTGAGTTTATCTATTTAAAATAAAGCTGGTAATTGTCTTATTATCTGTATGTATTGGATAAAAGTATATTACCATATTATTAATATGGTATGGTATATTATACGAATATATTCGTAAACTTTTACTTATTTGTCTTAGTTATATTAGGGCAGATGTTTTGATTAATCCAAGATATTTAAAACATTTTTTATAAAGAAATAATTGCATAGCTCCAGAAAAAAAAATCGGTTTCCAACAGGGTTGTTAATATACATGTTTCCATTTATGTTAATTTTCCTGCAAAACCCAAGGTCCTGAATAAATTCTACCGAGTAAAGGATGTTGCCAGGTTCGAATTCTTAGCCCCCAATTTCGTGAAAAACCTACATTTATTCCCAAAATTCAATATAAAACCTTATACAACTTAAAAGCAAGCGCGGAAACATCAAAAGTTTAAGGTGATCAATTGATATGAAACTATCTGATTTTTAAAGATTTTTGATCGCTTACTCCAAACCTGACATACAGACAGCCGCAGAAATGAGCTATCGAGTCTGGTTTTCGAAAAAAATAATGTCAAAATCACAAAATATTGCGTTTTTAGGCTTATTTTTCTCGAAGATTCGGATTCAGCAGCTCACAGAAATTAATAAATCATAATCCCGCTGAAAACAAAATATCTTTATTTTTTGTGGAGATGCGTTAATAAAAAAGTATCATGCTTCTGAGGAGCACCTCCCCTCCCCCCGCCTTGCCCTATTATGGATAGAATAGCATACTTACTCAAACCATTTTATCATATGTGCAGCATGACCGCCATGCCTACAGGTTTGACACCATGTAAACCAATTATCAAATTCGGAAATTTTAGAATTTGATTCTGTGCCAATATCACCAGTTGT
Organism: Brachypterus glaber; assembly: GCA_958510825.1. Taxonomy (NCBI): domain Eukaryota; kingdom Metazoa; phylum Arthropoda; class Insecta; order Coleoptera; family Kateretidae; genus Brachypterus; species Brachypterus glaber. The sequence continues at coordinate 28,542,975 of OY294044.1, forward strand.
TGTACCCATGTGCATTAAACAAATTGCGCACCTTGGTAAAGGTTTTCGACAGTAAGGACAAGACGAAATCTGAAGAAGAAAGGAACTAAATTATTTCCTTGACATACCGAATTTTTTTTTTATCGACATACCGACATTTTTTTTACGGAAATAATGTTTTTGCATTAAGGCCTATTTAGAAGCTTGTATAAGAACATAACACATAAGAATACGATGTCGTGATTGGCTTATAAGATACATGGCGGCACATCAAGCGAATCACGGCATCGCATTCTTCCCAGTCCGCACATATATGGATGCAACATGTTAAAGAAAGATTTTTTAGGTAACATGTGCCATATTACATGAGACATAACATACAATTCTATGCTACATAACATGCCATATAACAGAACAGAAAGATTTTTTAAGTTACATATGCAATATTGCATGTTATGTATCATATATATGGTATAAGAACATACACGATACATAAAATGTTATGAATTCAATACTAAATATGGCGTCTATATTATTTTAATTTTTATAGGTTAGAATCACTAATATTCTTAAAATTGTTGTTAATAATAAAAGTTTTACCCTTAAGTAGTAGAAACGCATGTATTTTTAGACTTAAACTGATTTTAGATAGTTTTAGACAAAAAATTAAAATATATATATATATATATATATATATATATATATTTTTTTTTTAAATGATAATTATTGCTGTTTTTTCTCTAAACATTGGCTTTTTATGTGGCGCATGATTTTTAAGCCTGGTAGAAATTTTGTTTTCACAGTAAAAATGCATATCGCATAAGAATTTTACCTGATGGATGCTATAAATGAAGATTTTTATATAGGTACTTTATTAGGTTTATCAAAAAGACGTAAAATGTTTTACCATGTCTAAATCTATTATGCACTCCATAACAAGTAACGAGTATTATAAAATTTATTTGAAAGAAATAATATGACTCACAACTGAATAATTTAGTTGGCCATATCCAAATAAATCTTTTTATCACTGTATAATTAATTTTATTTATTTATGAGAAAGTATTCTCGCTCATTAGAGATGGGTTTTTAACCGACTTCCAAAAAAGGAGGAGGTTATTTAAATTTTAATTTATTCTGTCATGTTACTTGAAGTCAAAGAATTGTTGAATTATTTTTACGCCAGTTTAATTTTTCCAGTTATTTTTACAAAAACAAAAAAAAAATAAATTCTAGTTTTTTTTTTAAGAAAACTCAAACTTTCAAGTGGTCCAGGTAGGTAACTCAAAATTATAGGTTTCCTAGATATTCCAGGTCAATAAATCGAGCTGGAATTTTCCCATGGGCACCCTGCTTTTGTGTATTTACTTTTTTCGCGGAAATAAAGTTTTTTGTTGATAAAAGTGGTAGAAGAAAGAAAACTTTTACTTACCTTTAGTTTATTTACTGTCCCACCCATTCTAGGGTATTGTCGACCCCTGTTGAGTTCATGCATATACGCGGAAACACTTTTTCCGCAAAAATTGCAGGAAACATATACTTGTTTTGGTGGTTTTTCTTGAGGCCTGTATTGTGCCAGTTTTATGTCAAAATCAGCTCTCTCGTTCCACATTTTCCACGTGTCCAGTAAATTTCTATAACTGTAATATAGTAATTGTTTACTGAAGATAAAATACTGAGGAGCACAGTTAACAGAATAATACTTCCACCCCCTTTAATAATTTTTTTTTTCCAAAATATACTTTTTTTAAAAAAGTGAAAGTTAATATTTTCTTAATTAAAAAAAAATGTTTTAAAAATGTTTTTATCCGTTTACTTTACCTTGATTTTTAACAAATATAATCCCCGACACACAGACGGAAATATTTTTTTCCACGACTGTCTTAGAATGTTAGTCAAATCGCAAAGAAAACTTTACGGTAAGTATATAGCACATTCCGTAAGCGGATGAAACCTATTGCGGTATATGAAACCCATTAGGCTTAGGGACACTAGATCTAGCTCTTAAGTTAGCAAGGCGACAGACCTTGCTAACTTAAGACCTAGATCTAGTGTCCCTAATTACGCTATATGGCACATTCCGTAATAGGTTTCATGCACTGTAAGGGTTTTATTTTTAGCTAAATCAACGAAATAATAGAAGATTTGCTATAAAATATTAAATTAATAGATGAAAATTAAATTATTTGATGTAAATGATTATTTTTTATTAAAACTTTTTTAGGTTATTTTATAATTTATATAAAAATATGAACTTATAAAACTTCAGTCATAGAAAAAGTAAAGTCTGGAACACGTGTAGAATAGTTATTCGTCACTCGTGGACCATCCCCCACGCAGCTGTCGCGGCTCGGGTGACAAACATCCACTCGTTCGGAATATGCATCATTATACACTTGTTATGGAATATACTATTTTTTGCATAGAGGCTCAAAATAGACAGCCTTAATGTGATGTTTCTATTCTATTCCCGTCAAGGAAAATAGTGGAGACAATAAAATCTGGTAAAAATTGTTATTTGTTAGTTAACTAACCAACCAATTGGTAACTATGTTTTGGCATTAGATGCCGCAAATTACATGTGCGCACATTTTCAAAGAAAAGATTTATTAAATGTTACTCTAAATCGAAAGAAAATGGATTCCATTTATTTAAAACTCTAATTGGTAATAACAGAATGAAGAAAGAATATGATTAGTCCATGAGGGAGAACAAAAAACGTTCAAAAAAAATACGAGGTATGACAAACAAGTCTATCTTTGCATACGGCACTGTAAGAATATGTCATGATTAATAACCTTAAAAATATATTTTGACAAAGAACACGGCACGGATTCATTGTTTCCAGGCTCAGTACAGATTTTTTCCAATATTTTGTATGTTGTTCGTCACATAAATATTTAAAAAAAAAGCTATAAAGCTTGCTTAGCACTTTCATATATTTAAGATACAATCGGACGAGATGGTGAACGTGAATTTATTTGCGAAGTTCAACAATTTGAGCCAGGGTTAATAAGAGCCCGCATTTGCTTCATATTTACTCAAGCCGTTCGTCACCTCAGGAAGATCCATTACGGTTCTTATTGTACTTGCAAAGCAGAACGCTTTTGTGCCCACATCGCTAGTGTTCTTTGATATTTGTAAGGCATGAAAATAAAGTGCCCTATCCAAAAAACAGTCTTCTTGAAAGTGTTTTAGATTGTGCTAATCGAAAGGCTTTAAACAATGTATAGGTTGATAAACAAGTAATATTTTATCCAACAACATTAAAAAGTCCAAACGAAAAAAACTCTGAAGACAAAAACAAATCTGTCACAATTATTTTTCTGATTGCCGCTACCAGAAATCTGATATAATATAATAATATACTAGGAACAAAATCATAATTTATTTAAGTTACCTAATATTAAAAAGTTTTTTTCTGGTAACCACAGGTTACCTTTACCAGACTTCTGGTTACAGCGACCGGAAAAATTCTTGTATCGTATTTAACTATCTGGTTGCCCCAAAAAGGTGTTTGTTTTGAGTGTACATTTAATTTTTGCTATACTGTTTGTTTAAAATCATTATAACTTCTAAGTAGAATATTCTACTTTGTAGATTTATACTAATATGTATAAACCTTTACATATTAGATCGTTTAATATATTTTTTTTAAATCCTCATTTGTGTTGTATTTTCTTTCAGGTTCTTTCACAGAGTCATTATTATATTTGTCATTGAACCTGTTTTTTTTATAATAAAATATCACTGTAAATACATTAACGTTGTTTTGTTTATTAATTTAGTAATTCTAATAGAATTTAAAAAATTATTAGGAGTTTGAGTAAGCAATTAAACTCTATAGTCGCGATAGTGTTTATGTATACATAATACTATGTAAATAAGACATGCACGTCTAATACTTATATATTGTAAATTTCATTAGATTCTACTGGTGTTAATTATTGTAATGGCATATTTTTGATAGGTTTAGTCAAAAATTGTTAAATGTATTTAAGTACTGTGGATGAACGAAGCCCATGCACAAGCCTAGATTCATTGAACAAACATTTATTTATGTGACGAACAACATATAAAATTTTGGAGAAAATCTGTACTGAGCCAGGAAACAATAATTCCGTGCCATGTTCTTTATAACTAGAAGAGGAACTTGGCATATCCGGAAAATGCTATAGCCTTTCAAAAACACGTTTGCGGTTTTGCCATTTCCCTAGATTTTAAATTATGTCTTCACTCTTATTCTTTACGGAAAACGTTAAGGCACTCTCAAGTTTATAGTCGAATAAAATATGGTATACTATTTTTGGGTTGTTCCGGTCAATCCGATAGAGTTTGCAAAAAAAGGCAATAAGAGCAATTGTAGGTGTCTCCAGAATAACTTCATGTAAACCTCTCTTTAAAGAACTGAATATACTTAATGTAGCGAATCTTTTTATATTTGAATCATTGTTATTTGTTAGACAAAATCCTGAGAAGTTTACAAGTCATTCTGATTTTCATGACTACAACACAAGAGGTAGGGATGATCTTTGCCTGCCATTGCACAATCTTGTGTTCTACGAAAAAAATCCAGTTTATGTTGGTACAAATATGTATAGAAAACTACCAGAAGCAATAAAAAGTATTGATAACTTTAAGTTTAAAAACGCTTTACGTACTTTTCTGATACAAAATAGTTACTATAAGTTACAAGAGTATTTAAATAATTTAGTTTTGAAATGTTTAAATAATTAGGTAATTTTGTTATTTTAAGATTATTATTATTGTTATTATTTAGACTTGTCCTATGCCTACTGTTTCACTGTACTCATGACATTGTACACGTTTCATGTATGGTCTTATTGGATAAATAAATAAACTCTACCTCAAAAGATCTGCCGACTTGAATTATGATAATTATTATAATAGGCGCTAACTTGTGAACTATTTCATGAACTAGCTATGAATTCATGGCTATCCTAAAATAATTATTAAAAATAAATAGGCTAAAAAGTTATTAGCTGGTTAACTTTTTACTCATACATACCTTTCTATCCAATTCCTAACCCTTTCATCCTGTAAATCGTTTGTAAATGCCCTTATAGCTATTAACGCTGTCGACTGAATATCACCAGTGGCATCTAAATACTTTTGAAGTAATTTTAAACCATCAGGCCCATTTCCTAAAAGATTACATTGGAAATATGTATACAGGGTGCCCGGGAATAACGTTTGGAAACTTCGGAGCCAAGTCCTCTAACGAAAATAAGAAAAAAAGTTTCTATGGACATGGGTCCGAAAATGCTTATTGACGGAGCTACAGCCCTCCAATGTCGGGGCCCGAAAGAAGGATTTTATGTATTATCTCAGGAACGGTGCAAGATAAAATAATGAAATTCTTCACATCCACCAACTTTTTTATGCTCAATAAGATAGGGTAAAAATTATCTCAAAATTTTCACCAGTGGTGGATCAAACTGGGGGGGGGGGTGTGGGTTAAAAATGACCCTCACTTATTTACATGTATTTTTTTTCAATTTTGATTTGAAATTCTAAAATGTTGAAGCTTTTCACGACAAAAAGGTACTCTTGTTCAACTTCGATAAGATGCACCGTTTTTGAGTAAAATCGAGTTTAACATCTCAATGCATGTCCAGAAATTTATTTAATTTTAGCTGATTTTGAGTAATATTTTACAACTTTCCTAAGTTATTTTCAAACCTATGTTCTTCATATCCACTAAATTCTTTATGCTTAATAAGATAGGGTGAAAATCATCTTTGAAATCAAAATCAGCCAAAATTAAATAAATTTTTGGGCATGCATTAAAATCGATTTTACACAAAAACAGTGCAACTTATCAAAGTTGAACAAGAGTACCTTTTTGTCATGAAAAGCTTTAACATTTTAGAATTTCACATTAAAATTGAAAAAAAAATACATGTAAATAAGTGAGGGTCATTTTTAACCCCCACCCCCCCAGTTTGACCCACCACTGGTGAAAATTTTGAGATGATTTTTACCCTATCTTATTGAGCATAAAAAAGTTGGTGGGTGTGGAGAATTTAATTATTTTATCTTGCACCGTTCATGAGATAATAAATAAAAACCTTATTTAGGGCCCTGACATTGGAGGGCTGTAGCTCCGTCAATAAGCATTTTCGGACCCATGTCCATAAAAACTTTTTTTCTTATTTTCGTTAGAGGAATTGGCTCCCGAAGTTTCCAAACGTTATTCTATTCCCGGGCACCCTGTATATTAACTAGTGGTCGGATCGAAGTATTCAATTACCGGGGGTTAACAAAAATTAGAATTTAAAAAAACAAATTTTTAAAGTAAATTGACAGTATGTTTCACTAATTGCAACATGACCTTTTTTTAACTGACTTCCAAAAAAGGAGGAGGTTTTCAATTCGACGCGTGACTTTGTTTTTTATCAAATTCCGTTCATCCGTTCCAAAGTTATGCGGGAACAAACATAAAAATAAAACTTCCAAAAAAGGAGGAGGTTTTAAATTCGACGTGTGACTTTTTTTTATCAAATTCCGTTCATCCGTTCCAAAGTTATGCGGGAACAAACATAAAAAACAGAATGAATACCTCGATCCAATATAATTTAGTAATCAGATGATGTTATCTCAGCTCACATGCATCAAATTTAAAGTGTGAGACCGTATTTTAAAGGGAAAAATTTTTACTAAGGGCTTCACACAAATTACTTAGCAATGACCATAGATGAATTATAACTTGTCGTTTATTAAAAAAAAAAAAAACGTCTTAGTTTTATTTCCCAAATTACGTAATTTAGTTACCTGTTAAAAGCAATCCATCTAAATTTCCCTCCTCTATTAAAGTTTCAGTGAGTTTCTTTAAATATTCATACAGTTTGTTGTCTGGCAAGAACATGCAGGCAAATGCAACTCTATCATCAACAGTAATTCCAGTTTCATACTAAAATAAACAAAACCTTAACTTAGATACAGAAAATCAATTAAAAAAATCTTACCAAAATGGCATCATAATTATAATTTTCGGCTATCAGAAAGTTAAACATAGCCTTCAAATAAGGTTGTGGTAGTCTAGCCTTAGTAGATAGGCATAACTGCCTCCATGCGCTGTTTTTGTCATCAGTAAAACCAGCCAAAGCCATACCAACAATATTCAATAAGGAACCATTTTTCTTCGATTCTGGCACTCTCGTTAAAACATCCATAGCTGTTCTCAGTTTTAAAGTGAATAAGGCTATAGCTGCCGCTCTGGAATAAGCGTTTTCTCTTTCTAGGTCTTCTAAGAATTTCTGTAAGTTATCTAAAGGCCAGCTGCACAAATAGAGAGCTTTTTCTCTATCATCATGCCTAAAATAAAATGCTCATAAGGTATATTTTGGACTATAATAATAATTAATTGTAATGCATTATTATAATTTACGTGTTACGAATTTAAAATTACAATTAAGAATCTTCCGTTGATCATAACCAGTACTCGGCGATTTCCAGTACTCGCATAGGCGGGCGAGTAAGGTGGGAAAAAAAGTTATCGATAAATAAAAATTAAAAACTTTCGTATTCTTAAAAGATAAAAATCGAATGTCGGTTTTTTCTTTAAAAAACACCGATATACATATGCATAGTTAATATGTATAGTCAATATTGTTTTGTGTAACAAATTAGTCGTCAAATGTTTCGATTTAGTGACCTTAATAAAAATTTCCCTTATAATTCGGCAAAATTATTCCGTAAGCCTATCTTTCTGTGTTTATTTTCAACGTTGATGAGTCATAACTGAGTTTACGCCGACTACTGATCATAACAAAACCTTAATGCAAATGCAATTTTTGAAAGTTATCTGAAGGCCAAAGGTATATATAGCTTTTTTTATCATAGCATGCCCAAAACAAAATAGTCCTAAGGTAAGATTTGACTATACTAAAGCATTTGATATTGTAAAAAAATATAAATTACGTCCTATGTATTTTAAGATAATGTTACAGTTTTCTCTATGACCATGTCTAAAACAAAATGGTCATAAAGTAGATTTTGAATTCTCGTTGTTTGAATTTTTAGTTGCAGTGTAGGCAAAGCCTAAGGGCATTAGATAAATTTAATTTTTTGTGAGTTATGTAAAGGCCACCTGCAGAAACAGAGAGCTTTCTCTCTATCATGTCAAAGACAAAATGATAATAAGGTTTATTTTGATTTTATAAAGGCATTTGATACTGTAGACCATATAATTATAATTTGATTTCTATGAGTTAGGTTATTGTTACAGGTTTAGATATGTTTGTTGATTTAACTACTGGATGAGTAAAAGAAAGATAGATAACAAAATATTTAATTACTTGTAGTATTTTGCTGATCCCTGGCAATTAAATCCTAACTCAGTCCAAGCTACTGTTACACACTCTGATTTGGAATTATTTGGATCTAATTTTAAAATACTTTGAACTCCAGGATGCTTGTTATTTGTACCACGGACTGTACCATCATCGACCAACCTCGCACTTAAATGCAACCAATTCCATACATTCGACAAAACTTCATTATTTTCCACTTTGTTCGCGTTTTTATACAACTCATCTTCAAGTCCATATCTATTTTTCGACCTTTCTTTAATTTTTGTTGAAATATCACACAAAAACGTATCGTCTACACATTTCATCGTTTTTCGTCCGTATGTCCATACCATGTTGGAACTGGGGGCCCAATTTAGGGTGATTCGGTCGAAAACAGTGTAGTCTGTTATTTTTTCTGAGCGAGCTATGGTTAAAAAACGATTTTCGTCCGAAAAATGCCACGAAAATGAGGTGATGGTGGATGCCGAACCTGGTACAGCTACACGTTCTAAAATCGAAGGTTCTACTTCTTCGCTGCCTACTATTGTGTGTTGAATATCGTAGAGGTTTATGACGTTGCTTTCTTTTTGCAATGTGCCCAGGAGATTATACCTACAATGATTAAAATACTGAGCGCTGCCCTATTGTTCAGTTTTACAAAACAAAATTCAAAATACTTTTAATTTTAGAAAATATAAAAGCAAAATAAAAATTAGAAAAGAAAAATCTAGTTAGAACAAAACGATTTGAAAAAAAAAAACAAAGAAAAATGAAATTAAAAATTAATCAAAAATTTTTTTTTCTACGATTTAACAGTAAAGTTAACATTTCTACAAAAACAAATGAAGTTTTCAGATCGCAAAATAACCTATTTCTTAGCATTTTACTTTTCTGCTCGTTACCATGATAGCAAGCGCAAAATTGAATTTGGCGCGCTAAAGTGTAGGCAACCGGCATGTCAATCGTAAAACAACTGTCAAGAATTTGCTACAAGATGTGTTCCGCCATTTTTTTAACATAAAATTATTTTTTATTTTGAATCAAACTCAATTTCGTGTGCTAAATTTTTGTTTTATATTTGTTGCCACAAAGGAATTATGGAGAGTGACAGTGATGAGGATTTTACTTCTAAACCACCAGATTTGCAGAAAATTGTGAGTGCTGCGACTTTGTAAGGTTATAAATTTACTATCTGAAATTTATATATAAAAAGTTCGTAGAAAAAATGTTGTTTGTATTACGAGCGCAAAATGTGATTTCTGCTTTCGCATGATTGCTAGGCTACGCGCCTCGATTAGCAAATTTCACGCTTAAGAAATCAGTAATTTTGCGCTCTTAATACAAAAATAACTATTACAGCACTGTAAAAATACTCATTTATAGTAAAACATAATAAATTTGACCACTTTCCCCACCCCGTATTTTTATCACACACACTTTCAGCCGATAACTTAACCTGAAAAACCCACAGCTTAAAACTTTCAAAAACATTGTTTTTGTGCGATTAAAATTTGAAGATTTATACTTACTTTGTTGGACACCAAGATATTTTGGATAGTGATTTAATATGGGGCAACAACAGTATGGGCTTTTCAAAATTTCTTGTATCCCAAATAGAAACAGTGTTATCACAGAATGATGCTACATGTCTATCATCAGTTGGATTAACACACAATCCATAAACCGCTTTTGTCAAAGCGGAATTTATCCATTTACTTGGATCTAGAAAATATTTCATACACATATTATTCACTGTGGAGATTATACTATGAAATGCGAAGCATTACATATTTTTACGTATTGTTTTTTTATTTTTAGTGAATAAGGCGTAAGCGATTACTTTAATTGTATTTTTTCATAAACAGCGAGTCTTACATCATTAGAGTGGACGCCAGATAAATTGCATGTATGTATTTTGTACATATTAAATTGGGTAAGTAGGCACATCATTTAAATTTCAAAACATGTCAGTGTCATTCACTCATTCGTTTTTGCAAGTTATTTTATTTAAAATGCCTGTACATTTGCCAGAGAATGATAAATTAAGAATTGCGACACATTTAGAAAATGGAAGAAGGGTTAATGATCTAGCTAATGAATTTAATACCAGCGTAGATACAGTCAGAAGAATAAGACGTAAACGGTTAGCGGTAGGGACACTAGATCTAGGTCTTAAGTTAGAAGAATTGCTGAGACTGAACTTGGAAGTTATTTTGCCGCACAAAAACCTTTTTTGTTGGATTGTCATAAGGAAGAAAGAGTAGGTTTGCCATCCAATACTTAGATAACGGTAATTACTGGAACAATGTGGTTTTTAGCGATGAAAAAACCTTTAAATCAACATACGATGGTAGGGTTAAGGTGTACAGGCCGAGAGGCACCCGATATGAAGAAAGATATAAGATATACGGCAAGAACCAGTTTAGGACTTTTTCTGTAAATTCATGGGCTTGGATAAGTTCAGAAGGTCCAGGTGTCTTGTGCTTTGTGGATGGTACACTAAATGCACAAAACTACGTAAGAATCCTTGAAGAAGTAATGCTACCTAGCGTAACGCAAAGATTTCAAAACAATAACTTTGTCTTTCAGCAAGATAATTGTACAATACACACAGCTTGAGTCACTCAAACTTGGTTCCGAAACAATAATGTAGAACGTCTGGTATGGCCTTCCAGAAGCCCGGATCTCAATCCCATTGAGAATCTCTGGGGGTGGTTAGTTAAAAAATTAAATAAAAACAACATTCGACCCCGGAATAGACAAGACTTAATGGATGAAATTTTACAGGCATGGGAAAGTATTCCAAACAATTATTGTGAAACCGCTGTTTCTTCCGTTCCAAGACGCCTAAATTCTATTTTGGAAACCGGTGGATCTATCACAAAGTACTAAGTTTTCTGTTAAATAAATTCTGTTTACGTTTAATATTAAATAATATCTTTAATTTTAATTATTTAAAAAAAGTTAAAATAAATATAACCTAATTTAAAAAGTCATTATCAAAACATACAAAATTAATATATAAGATCATATTCAAACTAAAAAACAGCAAAAGAGTTACACTAAAAAAAGGGCAAAAAGGTGCATGAACTTTTTTCTCGTCTTTTGGTAGGAATTTACCTCCCAATGTTTTGAAACGCTAACTTGAAAAATGGGTCTTGCATATTAGCGTGAATTAAAAACTTTAAATTAAAAAATATCGCTTTATTGACCTAAAGTAGCAAAACCCCTTAGGGACTATCTCAGACCCATATTTTCGAATGGTGTTGACAGTTCTCTTGCCTAAACGATCAACCTCGATTTTGTCGCACAGTGATATTACTAAGAACAATACCTAGTACATTTTGGCTAAAAGATATGTTTTTCGCCAAAAGTAGTATTTTTTACAACTCGTTATATTTACAGTTATGCTAAAGATTATAATCTTTTAGCATTTAAATACTGCATTATTTATGGTTATTAGTATTTTTTTAGCATTATTTACAGCATTATTATTAGCATTAGTATAATGCTTATTTTTGCCGAATTTATTTTAAAATTGGTATAGGACAAATGTGATCCCAGAAAAAAACAATCACTAGAACCTCTATGCGTAATTTTCAAAAGGGTTGCGAATCAGACTTTAATGTTTTTTAATTGCTCTAATATACAGTGCGGTCCAAAAGTCACCCACCCCCTCTTAACTTTTAAACGAGTCGAGATATCGACCTCAAATTTAGAATTCTTAAATAAGACAACTTAAACTATCGTTTAACATATATTTAATACTTTCAGATCTTAAAATGTGGACAGGGGGACATGGAGGGAATTTTTTTTAAACGGAAAGGGGGTCGTGTGATATCACATTTTAAAGCAAATAAAATTACTGGACTATATATATTTTAATTTTTTAAACATTTTTTAAGGTTTTGATTTTTCAATTTTTTGTGCTAAACATGCGATTTTTTAAGATTTTTGTTGTAAATTTTTATCTATTTTATTAAGATTAGTTTAAAAGTATAATTTACGTTTTTTCATCATAAAATTAGTCATTTTTCTTTTATTTTTTTATTGACGAAAATACCCATTTTCAAGCCTATTTTATACCAAAAAAAAAAATAAAAAATAAAAAAATATATGGTTAAATAGAGAATTTTATAAGCTTTAAAATAATGTACCACACAACCCCCCGTTTTATTTAAAAAAATGTCCCCCCATGCCCCCTGTTTTTGGGGTTTCTGAAACGGAATCTAATAATAAAAATAAAAATAAAAAAGTTTTATAATTACCTCTAATATCATACATTCTTATATATTTTAGATTCATTCCACAAGCCAACACTTTACTATTGGAATGAAACCAGTCCATACTGTGGGCAACCTCTGAGTTACCAAACTCCGCAATTGGTTTGACCTGATCAAGAATTTTGTTGTCAGAGTTTGAAGCACACTTCATTATATCCCAAATAAGCACACCATTGTCTTGTCTGTGTTTCTCCAAACCAGTTGCTAGCAGATGGCATTCATTAGGGTTGAATGCCACTGCATTGCATTGTCTTCCATGTTTTGGCACTAAAACAGTGACACTTTTTAACCCTTAATTTGGTAATGTGTAGTATGTAATACATATATACTATGTATATGATACATGTATTTTAAGATAACAAACATAGTTATTTACAGTACAAGTGTGGTAAATAGGATATTTAAAAAAAATTGACTGAGGCATCTGGGCCGAATGGGTTAATTTTTGAGTGAATAATCTCACTTACCCCACGTGTGCTTTACAACATTTTATCCAATACCTCTTAAAACACTTCTCAATCAAATTTACAAATGACATTTCCACTAAATTTATTTGAAATTTTAATATAATGTCAAGTTTCGGTAATTAGAAAGAAGGAGGGTTTTTGAGCGTCGATAAATTTTCCTGAAAACTTGTTTAAATATGAATGTGACCATCCTTAAGACGATGGTGTGGTCTCCAACATCCTAGATCTTACTGTTTAGCTGCTAGAGGGCACTATATTTAAAAACTGAACTTAGCTTAACTAGAATATAACACACATTTTTTATGCTAAACATGTACTAATAGTTATAGCCACACCAAAAGCTTAAAATACAAGACATTATTTCAGCGGCGTAGAAAAAAAGGGCCTATTTAAAAAAAATAATAGAATAAAAATGAGGATGATTTATGTTTATCAAATTAAAAAAAGATAACAGCCCCACCAGAATCTTTATATGTGAAAGCTTATACCAGTGGCGTAGCAAAAAATTGATTCAATTTTGAAAACGGTACACGGTGCTCCTGAAGATAGTTTTAATAAAAGGTTTCATATTAAGCAAATGAGTATAGGTTTTATTCTATGAAGAGTACTGACTAAAATCTTCCTCATAACCGTTTTTGAGAAGATCGATTTTTTCCAAAATTTGCAGCAACAGACAAAAAAAAACTTTTTTTTTCAAAATTATATCGTTTTCCAAAAAAAAAATGTTTTAATGAACGAAGAATTATACTGCCTCACTACGCTAAAAAGCAGCAACTCCAATTTTTGTGGATTTTTCATTAACCTTACTCTTAGTTGTGCATTTTCATGGGCTATTTATTGAACCAATCGAATTTAAGTAAACAGCTTTATTTATTCAGTTATAGACTTATGAAAATTGCAGTATCTCCAAAATAAGGGACTGTTACTAAGCTAAAAAGTAACTCCAAATAAGTTATTTATTACTAAATATATTAAAATGAAATTAGAAGGGTGTAAAGCGTTAATAAAACAGTTTCTTTTTGCATTATTATAGTTTTTGTATGACGCTAGATTTTCCGGATATAACAAAAAAAACTGCTGGCAACAAAATAATACTTACCTCTGTAAGTCTTGATTCATTAATAGTTATTTATGGTAATAGTGGGTAAAGTAAGATATTGCCCATGAGAAAATTAACCTGCGAGGCGTCAGCCAAGCAGGTTAATTTTCGAGAGGGCAATATCGGTTTACCCATGAGTGCCATACAAGGTTTTATCCAATAAATAGCTTAGGAATTCATATTTTTATTAAAAATTTTAATGACAATTACAAGAAAATAATTTGACAAGTGACAGTTGAGTGGGTAAAATAAATAATTATCCACTCAATAAAGTAAAAGCCACGCGGGGTTGATTATTGAGTTTATCTATAAAATAAAGCTGGTAATTGTCTTATTATCTGTATGTATTGGATAAAACAATTTTTTTTCGGAAAACGAAAAAAATTTAAATTTTTTTTAAAAATATGCAATATTTTTTTTCAAAAAACGTTTTTTTTTCGAAAAAGAAAAGAAAATAAAAAAAATAAATGTTTTTTTAAAAACTTGTTTTAACCCTATTTTACCCCCTTACCGATTTTTACCAAAAACAATCTCAGCCTAAAACTTTGCATAATAAACCTATGATCCAAATTTGAAGTCTTTAGTTCAAAGCGTTCTCGAGTTATCCTGGTCACAAATTTTCCGGACAAACAGACAGACCGACAGATTTTTTTAGGAAAATCGTCTTTTTTAACACGTCGAGAAACTTAAAAAAATCAATAAAAATATTTAATTTTTTTCTTACTCACGCAAGACTTTCCTTGGGTCCAAGGGGAAAGTAAAATTGACAGGAAATTTAAAAATATATTTTTTTATATTTTTGGGTTGTTTTCTCTTTATCTTGTCACATGCTGCTTTTTAGTTTAGCGTTGCTAAAAATTTTGACTACGAGATACTAAGCTAAAAAGCAGTAAGTCCTATTTTCTTTTTAAATAAATAATTAATAATTGCGAAACTTGTGTTATAATAAAGGTAAAAGTCCAAACCCAAATTTATACGCCCACTTTCTCAATTCTACCTATAACACAAGGATGTTGGTAAGACGATTTACTGTTTTTGCCATTATCTCAGTTTTATTTAATATGGAGTTGCTGCTTTTTAGGGTAGTAGGGCAGTATAGGGGAAAGTATTATTTAGTTGGCAGCAGTATTTTTTATGCTTTTTTCTTTGTCTATGCCACTGTTTTCCCTTTACCACTGCTTAATAAATAACAAAATCCTTTCTTATGTCTTTAAACCATTACAGCAGTTAACCATTTTATGGTTTTGCTACCTTTAAATGAAAAATACAATCAACGAATGGCACCTGTTGCTGCAAATTTTGGAAAAAATCGATTTCCTGAAAAAAGTCTACAGGGAAGATTTTAATTTTGGTCTTATTTTAGTCAGTACTCTTCATAAAATAACACATATATAGTAATTTGCTTAAAACTATTTTCAGGAGCACCGTGCACCCATTTACAAAATTGAATCACTGTTTTGCTACGCCACTGGTATAAGCTTTCACATTTAAAGATTCAGGTGGGGCTTTTATCCTTTTTTAATTTCGACACTCCCATGCAACAAGGATGTAACTCAAGTTAGACCTATTTTGAGTTATACTCATAGTTAAACGCCTTGAAAAAAGACACACATGGTGGTACTACTCAGATTTCTCCACAGGTCATTTTAACCAAAAGTTTACCTAAAAACACTAAAGTAAGAAATTCTAATTTTGAATATTATCAGAAACAAACAATAAATAAACAATAAATACTTATAGGGTTAAATAGAGAATGTTATAAGCTTTTAAATGATGTATCACATGGCTTTCTTTTCCACTTCAATCGTTTCCTCACCCTTAAATAAGAAAAAAATATATTTTAGAAATTTAGCTGTCGTGAAAAATGACAATATATGAGTTACGGCTTTGTTGCTTGGGGGTATCGATTTGATAAAAGTAAATCATCCTCATTTTTATTTTAATATATTTTTTTAAATATACCGTTTTTTCTACGCCGCTGAAATAATGTTTTGTATTTTAAGCTTTTGGTGGGGCTTTAACTATTAGTACATGTTTAGCATAAAAAATGTGAGTTATCTTCGAGTTCAGCTAAATTCAATTTTTAAATACAGTGCCCTCTAGCGGCTAAACGGTAAGATCTAGGATGTTGACGACCACACCATCGTCTTAAGGATCATCACATTCATATTTAAGCAAATTTTCAGGAAAATTTATCGTCCAAACCCAATAAAAAGGTGCCTCCTTCTTTCATAACACAACTTGTTTACAGGATGATTAAAACGTCATTTTAATTGATTAAAATGTCAAGTGTAAACTAACATTAATATTAATACTAGGTATTGGATAAAAATTATTTGGCAAAAAAATAGTATATTATGATCCAAGGACGAGAAGTAATGTTTCTCGGTCGCATGCGGAGATTCACAACCGAGATTTATTTCTCGTTTTTTATTCGCTTGTAAACATATTTTTAACAAAAAAAACTAAAAATAATAAGTAAAATTAGTTTTAATTTGGTTATGTCAGTCATCTGACAATCTTCCATAAGGAACCGCAACCACTATGCATTTTTCGATAAGGGACCGCAAAAGTACTTTGATGGGCTGCAGCCCGTCAAAATAAAACAAAAGACAAACTCTTAACAAAAGTGTCAATTTTAACTTTACATTTCTAACCGCTTTGGAACACAAGCAAATAAAAAAAAATTGGCAATGTCAGTTATGATACAAGTGTATTAAGTCACGTGCCTTTTTATTAATATTTTTTTTTCATAAATGTTTTACATTTAGGTATCTAAATGTCCCCTTAAAATTTTTTATATACTTCATTCCAAAGAGTGTTTGCCCAATTAAGGGTTAAGGGCAATCTATAAATGGAATCACATATGTTGAGCAGGTGGACATAATAATTATAAATTATGACCATAATTTATAATTATATTTTATAATAATAATTTATAATTATAATTTGTAATATAATAATAATTTATAATTATAATTTGTAATATAATTATAACTCATAATTATAATTTATTATTATAACTTATAATTATAATTATAACTTATAATTATAATTATAATTATATATAATATATATAAATTTGTGAGTATACTCACAAATAGGATAATTCAAGAACACTTTTAGATTTCTTACCCACGTTACCAATAAATTTGTTATTAAATAAATTAAATTTTAACAAACCATTTTTTTAGTACAAATGGACAGTGTTTTGCAATAATATGTTAACCCACGCTGTGAAATGACAGCAGTTTGCTGAACCCTTTACATAATATAGTTTTTAAAAACAAATTAAAATAAATTTTTTATTTTTTTATGATACATGAATATATATCATATACAGGGCCCTAGGGTTATTCACGGAAGTGGCTTATTAAAAGTTTATGGAGAACCAATAATTTTAAAAATCTGATATTTTGCACTTTGGGGTTATTGAATATGGCTAATCGATTAAAAACATTTTAATGCTTGCCCTATTGAAAATGACGGATCTGTGCGGGTATAAATGTTGCATAGACTGGACTTGAGCGGGTGAATTTCATCCACTCAAGTCCGGTTTATGCACCATTTATACCTGCCCAAAACCCGTCATTTTCAGCAGGGTGTGTATAACCGGAAGTGGCACTCAACTTTGAATTTTTAAATGGAATACCCATATATTTTATATTTTTTAAAATTAGCATTAAATTTTCTTTGTTTTGATGTGTAACAATCCATGTCTATCTCCGGTGGTTTTTGAGTTAAGTTTTTAGCAAAAAAATTAGAAAATTCAAGCATCCCTAAAAAAATTAATTTCTCCTTGATTTTTTAAATTGGCGTAAAGTTGTTTTGTGATTTACTTAATGATACTTAACCGAATTATTCTAAGCTGAAACAGAACCCAAAATTTATACAGGATGTGTCAGAAAGCAGGTCAAATCTAACAAATTTAAAATAACTCATTTTTTTTTAAATGGCACCCTATATATTTGGACTTTTTACCCTATACCTAACATTCATCGTTTTCGAGTTATTTGCAAATTATTGTGAAAAAAGGCGTATTTCTGTAAATTTTTAAAGTTGTATTTAATTAAGTAGGCCTGCTACGCACTCAGTTTTATACTATTCACAGTAAATGGTATATTGCAATTTCCCAAATACATACAAAAAAAAATCAAAAAAAAAAAAATCTAAAAACTTTTTTTTTAAGTAAATTTTTTCTTTAAAGTATTTGGGAGTTAAGTTGGGAGCTTAACCAACTCTTTTTTTAAAAAAAGGAGTTGTTTTATTTTTGTAGGTTCCTCGGATTTTTCAAAGAGAATCGACAGTTGCAACCATTTATTCACTTTAAGATTTCACAAGTACTACATCTATCACTACTAACTAAATGTTATAATATATATTGAATGTTACATGCTAAAGACTAAAATATAATTCATTCTTCTGGTCAGTCCAGTTTCCTTATATACTCTTTTGTCAAGGATTAATCTGGAAATGACTTATTCTAGAAAACAATAATAAATGAATTACGTCTAATTTATACATAAGATTCCATGTTATTAAGGTAACATAACTCTTCCCCCCTTAGATGAAACTATGGGAGTTATACCAGAGTTTCCATCTGTAGGTATATCTTCCTCTATAATTGTATCAAGTTTATTAAGTTTTACATTATATTTTGTTTTAATATTTTCATTTTTATTTTTTATATTTGCATTTAAATTATTTGAGTTTCTTTTTATTAAAAGTTTCTTTTTCAGTTTTGGAAGAGTTAATGTTTTATTCTTTAAATAATATATGAGACTTACAATTAATATTATTAATACGATATATAGTAATATTGTCCAAATGCTAACATTATTATAATGAACTGGTTCAATAAGTAATTTTTCAGTTTCTACTTTTTGAGTTTCCAATATACTGTGTATTTTATGTAATTCATTTAAATTAACAGAGTCCAATTTTAATGGTTTATAATTTAATTTCATATTTGTGGAATAATTATATGTTATGTTTAATTTAGGTAAAATTATATTTGAATAGTCAGGTTTTGTTTCCTGATAGCTTTGAATAATAATATTCTTTAGTTTAACATTACATTTAAAATCAAGTTTTAATAAATAAGTACCTTCTAAGGGTATATTTGTAATATTTTTGTTACATGTTTCTACAGCTACAATAGATTCTGGGGAAATGATTAACCATTTGTTTTGCTCTAGTTTTTCAGTTTTTAAGTTTGTAATTTCTACAGGGATTTGATTACAAGTACTTATATTTTTATAATAATTAAGAAGTTGTATTTCACATGGTGCATTTTCAGTTATTTTAAGGGAATTGGAATTTTTACATAAATAAATATTCATAGTTATTAGTTTACATTGATCATTTGTAAGGACATAATTTTGTTCATTCATAATAAGATATTTTGCATTAGGTAAAATTGTATGAAAAGTATTTTTATAACGTACAGGACATGAGTTTAATTTATAATAATTATAAATCGTATTTTCGACAATAGGTATTTCAATTATAAAGACAACTTGATTATTTTTACTGTAACTTTTGATTTCAATTATTTGCTCGTAAAATAGTATATTTTCTAAAATGGGTTCAAAAGGTAATTTATTATCACTCAATATATAGGATTCAATATTTTTAACTTTTTCTAATAAATCACTTGGTTCTATCATTGAGTTATGAAAAATATTTAGTTTTGAAAAGGTAATAGCAATTTCTATTTCTTTTAAAATATCATATAAAATTTGAAATGTGGTTTGTATTTGTGTCACTACAATTTGCATAGAAAGAATATGAATATTTGTTAATTCTTCATATTGTACTTGTTTTAGGATTTCTTCAATTTCTGAAATTCTAGATTCTAAGAGGAGTTGATTATGATAAAGCTTTTGCATTGTCTCATTAAACTTTTTAAGAGAATCATCTAGTATAGTTATTTGCTTTGACATAAGAGTTTTTATTTTATTTTGATTATTAGATAAAGTTTTTAAAGCATTGTCATATTTTTCTGCGTCGGTCTGATCTAAGTTTCCAGTAAATACTTTTATTACAGATCCTAAGGCATTAATTAAACCTCTTTTTTTGACGATTGATATTATATAAGGGATTTATTTGTTTTATTTGAATTTGAATTTTCTTTTCTAGTGTATGGATTAAAGTATATGAATTAAGGAAAAATATATCTAGTTTTATACTTGAATTTCGTAATAAATTCTTGAAATTTGTGAAATAATCTTGTAAATTATTAAATTCTGTAATTACTTGACTTACATCGTAAATTTGTAAAAAGGACCAATGATCAATTTGGTTTTGCGCATTCCCAAGTTTTATGGGTAGAAGACCTGGGTTTTCATTTAAATTACTAAATGTTGAGTCCGCGAAGACGAAGGGAATAATAACTGTCCATCTGAAACAGAAGGAGGTTTTCTTAATTCTTTAATATGTATAATTTCAGTTTTCTGAGTTTTTAAACTTTTTATTTTGACTCTATTATGCGTAAGAAACATTATTATTTTATAAGGACCTAAAAATTTATTACTTTTTTTATTTCTTGTTAGCGGATTTTGTTTATAGACTGTTTGATTTATTTTAAATTCTGTATTTTCTTCTCCATGTGTATTATGTTTATTTATAACTTTATCTTTATTAGTTTCTAAATTGTGATAAACACTGTCTAACTTTTGTTTATGATTTATTATATAGTCTGAAAAGAATATTTCTGGTAAGAAGATTTCACTTGGATTTCTAGTATTTGTATGACCAAAAACTAATTCAAAAGGTGTATAACCTGTTGCTTTATGTATTGACGTATTATAACCTAAAATTGCATAATAAATTATATCTTCATTTTCGTTAGGATATGTTTCTTGTAAAATTCGTAAATGTTCAATAAGTGTTGAATGTAATCTTTCTACTAAGGCATTACTTTCATGGTGATATGGGGTAATAAAATGTATTTTTATTTTATGAATATTTAACAGTTCTTTTATAGTATCATTATTAAATTCTGTGCCGTTGTCAGAGACTATTTTTTCAGGAATTCCATATCTACTAAAATATTTAATTAAGGCATTACTAACGTTAATTGCTGTTTTTCCAGTTATATGTATTGCTTGCGCGAATTTAGTAAAGGAGTCTAGTAAAGTTAGGTAGTTTTTTCCATTATAAGTAAAAATATCAATATGTATAATTTGAAATGGTTTTGAAGCTGTTTCGGTATGTATTAAAGGAACATAAGGGGTTTTTCTTGCATATTTAGTTCTTTGACAAATATCACATTCATTAATATATTTAGTTATTGAGTCTTGCATTTTTTTCCAATAATAATTTCTTTTTAAATATTCGTAAGTTTCTTGTATACCTCTGTGATTTACTTTTCCTTCGTGGTGATTTTTAATTAACATTAACTGATCTACTTTATCAGGGACGGTATTTACTAGTTTTAGACAACGAATTAATTGGGGTTGATTTTTATTAAAATGTTTTAAGTAAGTTTCATTAAAATCAATGTATAATTGGTCAGTTTTAAAATACATATAATAAGTTATTTGCGGAGCTGTGTATTCTTTTAAAAATCGTAATATAAAATGTTCATTTTTAATGGTAGGAATCTTTACTATTATTATTTTTAAATTTTCATACATTTCGTGAGTTACATCTAATTTAAAATAAGGTTGAGGAAAAACTATTATTTGATGTGCTTTATTATTCAAAATATCATTTAAAATTGAAATTCCGTTATTAGTTGTTTCTGTCTGCTGTGAATGTTGTGTTTCATTGTTATTATTTTTATCATTATTTTCAATTATATTTTTTGGTGGTTGTAGTTGTATGTCTGAATGAATTATTATTTTTGGTTGATTAGTTTGACTGTTCTGACTAGTAGAAGGAAGATTTGTATCATTTAATTTTTTGGTGTCTTCTAATAAACTTTCTAAGTCATTAAAAAGTTCATCTGGTATTAATTCTTCTTCTTTATTTTTTTCTTGTGGAGTTTGAGTAATTTGAGTTAAATAGTCTGTTAATGGAGTTTCGTAAGGTAAATTTAAGGATTGTTCATTTTCATTTGCATATTGTTCTAAAAAGTCAAGAATATCATTTTTAATATCTCCGGGATTATTTATTAATGACTGATTTTCTAGTTCGTGTTGTAAATAGTCAAGTAAGGCGTCATTTTCTTTTTCTTCGTGTAAACTTAAAGGATTTATATTTATATTAGTGTTAGACTGATAAGAATTGAAAATATAAATTTGTACTTTTATTGGCGTATTATTAAATACTATTTTTAACATATTGTATACTATTTTCCAGTTTAATTTATCAAGTCCGCAACCAATTTGTGGCATTGAAATTTTATAATCTCTGTTTTGTAAACAAAGTTGTTTTAAATTTAAAAGTGATTTAAATAGATCTTTGTAAAGTGGCTTATCATAATAGTTTTGTTTTGTTATTAAATAGTAAATATATTTATTTTGTAATTGTAAATATGCGACTTCTCCTACGTGCTTATTTTGTTTTTTTAACTTGTTTACAGAATTAAATCTTTGTTTAAATTCGAAAGCAATACCATGATTCATATGAAAATCTGTGGATACACAATGTACTAATGAGTTCGTGTTTTTTTCAGTAAATATGTTTTCATAAATAATTTCAATATTTTCATTTTGAGATATTTTTGTACGTAGTAAATCTTTGTAAATAGTATCATTTATTTTTATTATATTGTTTTTGTTATTAGTATTATTAGTTATATTATTAGTTATATTATTTATTTTAATTCTAGAAAGTGCGTCAGCGTTTGTATTTATTGTTCCTTTTTTATATACAATATCGTACTCAAATTCTTCTAATTTTAAACGCCATCTTATTAGTTTTGAATTTGGTTCTTTTAAATTAAATAACCATATTAAAGGACGATGATCAGTATATATTGTGAATTTACGACCAAAAAGATAAGGACGAAAATGTTTACATGCCCAAACTATTCCTAGCAATTCTTTTTCAATAGTACTATATTTTTGTTCAGTTTCGTTTAAAGTTCGTGATGCGTAACTTATTGGTTTGTCAGATCCTACAGTTCCCTGTGACAAAATGGCACCTAAGGCGAAATTTGAAGAGTCTGTGGTTAAAATGAATGGTTTCGTAAAATCTGGATATTGTAATATTGGAGCGTTCATTAAAAGATTTTTACAAGTTTGAAAAGAATTTTTAAATGTATCATCATGTATTATTTTTTTATCTTTTTTCAAACATTGAGTCAAAGGTTTTGTAATTTTTGCAAAGTCTTTAATAAATTTACGATAATAACCTACTAATCCTAGGAAACTTTTTATTTCAGTCACTGTTTTTGGTAAGGGGAATTTTTTTATAGCTTCTAATTTATCAGGGTTTGGTTTTACTCCATCTGGTGTTACAATATGTCCTAAAAATTTAACTTCTTTTCGTAAAAATTCAGATTTATCGAGCTGTACTTTGAAATTAGCATTTCTTAATCTATTAA
This sequence comes from Brachypterus glaber, assembly GCA_958510825.1. Lineage (NCBI taxonomy): Eukaryota > Metazoa > Arthropoda > Insecta > Coleoptera > Kateretidae > Brachypterus > Brachypterus glaber. The sequence continues at coordinate 28,566,614 of OY294044.1, forward strand.
ATACTTTTTTTAAATTTTCAATATGCTCCTGTAAACTACTACTAAAAATTACTATGTCATCAAGATATACTAAACATATTTCATTATAAAGTCCGCGTAGAATATTGTCCATAATTCGTTGAAATGTGCTCGGCGCGTTTTTGAGCCCAAATGGCATTCTTTTGAATTCATAGTGTCCATGCTCTGTCGAAAAAGCTGTTTTTGATGAGTCAGAAGGTTTCATTTCGATTTGATGAAAACCGTTGGCTAAATCTAAAGTTGTAAAATATTGACTCTTTCCAAGCTTATCTAAAATTTCAGTGATATTTGGAAGGGGATATTTATCTCCAATTGTTTTTTCATTAAGTTTCCGATAGTCAATAACAATTCTCCACTTTCTTTTACCTGATGCGTCCATTTTCTTTGGAACTACCCAAATTGGACTTGAATAAGGTGAAACTGAGGGTTGAATAATATCTTGATCTAGCATTTTTTCAATTTGAGATTTAACTTCTTGTTTATGAATTTCTGGGTATCGATAAGTTTTTGTAAAAATAGGAGTATCGTCTGTTAATCGTATTTCATGTTGTATTTGATTTGAAAAACTTAAAGGAACTTTTTCACAATAAAAAATATCTCGATATTCGTAACATAATTTTCGTAATGCATTGTATTCCTCCTGATTACAATGATCAGTGCGTAAGTTTTTTAAATTAGCTTTTAAATAGTTATCGTGTTCAGTATCGTTATTATTTCTAAATTGATTAAAATTGTTTATATTATATATTTCAAATGAATTAAATGGTTCAATATCAAGTGGTTCATTTATAACTATATTTACAGGTTGAATACTTGAATTTAAAATGTTAGTATAAGCATAATTATTTATGATATTCACAAGTGCTTGCGGTGATTCTACTTTTTCTTTAAACTTAATATATTTTAAGATACCAATACCTCTTTTCATTGTAACTGGCAATTTAGTAAAAATTTGCGTTCTTGCCGGTATAGTTATTCTGTAATTTAATGGTTTTGTTAATGTTTTATTTAATGTATTGTTATTATTATTAGTACGTGCTTTATTACTTATTTTAAAATTTATTGCTTCATTGAGTATGAGCGGTATTTTAGTATGTTTTGTAACTATACATTTCTTTTCTAAATCTATTTTTGCATTTAACTGACGTAACAAATCTAAACCTATTAATCCTTCATATTTATTATTAAAATTAAATAAATAAAACTTATGTATTTCATTTGTTTTGAATATATTGAATAATGGTATTTCCATGACTTCGTGATGATAACTTATATTATGTGCAGTTTCTATATTAAATGGTTCATTATATATATATTTTTTATAAAATTTATGTGCGAGATTAGGATTCATTAAGCTTCGTGTACTACCCGTATCTATTAAAAATTTTGCGTTCAATTCTTTAATTAAAATATAAGGTAAAGTTTTTGTTAATTTATTTAATTGTATTATTTCCGTTTGTGTTGAACTAGTTACTTTATTTGGGTTTGATCGCGAGTGATGGGAAAATTTGGTTTCTGAGTTTTTCGTTGTTCATTTCTTTGATAATCATTATTATTTTTATTTAAATTATAAACTTCTTCTGCTATAAATTTAGGATTTTGATTATTAGTGGTTCTTGGTTCAAAATAATTACGAGGATTACGTGGGAAATTTTGATTTATGCGCGTATTACCAGAGGATGTATCCATAGGTTCTGGATAAAACGTTCTTCTTTGATTCAAATTAAATTGTGGTTTATTAAATTGATTAAATTGAGGTCGTTGAAATTGAGGTCTTTGGAAAAATTGTGGTTTATTAATTTGTGGAAAAGTTTGTCTTGGATTATAATATGGTTGAAAGTTTTGTCTTGGAAATTGAAAGTTTTGTGGTTTTGTGAAATTAAAGGGTTGCTGAAATTTAAAGGGTTGTTTAAATATATTTGGGGTTTGTTGAAAAAATGGTTTTTGTTGAAATTGATTAAAATTAAAGGGTTTAAATGGTTTATCGACTGTATTTATAAATGAAGTATTTGGGGTTATTCTTTCAGTTAATTTGTGATTAAAATTATTTAAATTATTTTCCTTCTTTTGCGCATAGAGAAAATTTTCTTCTTCAAGTACTAATGCCATTGCTTTTTCTAATGTTTCAGGGTTTCTTAATCTTACGTTACTCTGTAGTTGTCCTGTTAAATTTCTAATGAAAGTTTTTAATGTCAAATTTTCGTATTCCTGCATTTTAATTAATTTTGCAGCTAAAGGTATGTCTTCTAAGTTTAATTTCGACAATACTAAACTTCTCATATTTTGCAATCTAATTCCAAAATTATAAGGGGTTTCAAATTTATTAGGGGTTAATACATACAATTCTTGAACAAGACAATCTAGATTTCGTTGATCTCCAAAACTTAATTGTAATATATTTTTTACTTCATCCCAAGTATGCAAATTGACACGTGAACCTATCAAATTTAATGCTCTACCTTGTAATTTACTTATTAGCGCTTTTAGAATAAAACCATTTAATTGATTGTCTTCAGGGTCAGAAAACAATTCTATGAAATTTTCACAGTTATTAATAAAAATATTTAAAGTATGTGAATTACCATCATACGGTGTTATAGTATCTAAGTGCAGTTTTAATAATTGATAATTTGCCATGTTTACTAAGTGATAACGAAATGTACAGTAAAAATTTACAATATTTACAATAGGGGAAATTTAAATTAAAACTTATTTTACTAAAATAATATTGTTAGTATTAAAAATACTTTTATGTTTATGACTACTTCAATAATTAATATTAATATTTATAAAATGTTATATATATTTTTTTTATTTTTAAACTTATACTTATATTTCTAAAAAAAAACTTATTCTTTATATTTAATATTTAATATTTCTTTTTCTTAAATTTATATTTAATACGTATTATTTCTTAATATTTCTTTTCTTGTAATTACTTATTTCTTCAAATTTTTACTTAACTAATTCAAATAAACAGTTTAATAACTTACAATAGAATGACTTGGATTCCGAGTTGATTGAAGAACATACTTGTTGTAATTTTCATCTACGTTTCTGTTACTCTGTGTTACTTGAATATCGGGAGGTTGGCGATGCTTGTCCGATTACCCGTCGTGAAATCTGTGAATTTTGGTTCTAATGGTCTTCCAAAAAATGTCGGCGATGCTTGTCCAGTTTTCTTTGGGATTGACTCAACTTGTCCAATTATTTCTCCAAACTTCAGAAGATACTTGCTTCAGTTTTCTTCCAGTTTATTTTGAAAAATTTAAATATCAGGGATTTTTCAAAACGAAATATCCGAACGACTGCGCCAGTTAAGTTGGGAGCTTAACCAACTCTTTTTTTAAAAAAAGGAGTTGTTTTATTTTTGTAGGTTCCTCGGATTTTTCAAAGAGAATCGACAGTTGCAACCATTTATTCACTTTAAGATTTCACAAGTACTACATCTATCACTACTAACTAAATGTTATAATATATATTGAATGTTACATGCTAAAGACTAAAATATAATTCATTCTTCTGGTCAGTCCAGTTTCCTTATATACTCTTTTGTCAAGGATTAATCTGGAAATGACTTATTCTAGAAAACAATAATAAATGAATTACGTCTAATTTATACATAAGATTCCATGTTATTAAGGTAACATAACTTGGGAAATTGCAAAGAAAAAACTTTGCTTAAAAAAAAAGTTCTTTTTGATTTTTTTTTGGAAAATTGCAACATACCATTTACTGTGAACAGTATAGAATGGAATACGCAGCATTACATATCTTTACGGCTTGTTTTACTCTAATTTATCACGACAATTACAATGACATTTAAGTTAAGCCGGTAGGCCTACTTGACTAAATACAACCTTAAAACTTTACAGAAATGCGCCTTTTTTCACAATAATTTGCAAATAACTCGAAAACAGTCAATGTTAGGTATAGGGTATTCTATATTCATTTTAAAGCAAATTTAATTCTTCATTTAACTAAATAAAATAATACATAGGGTCCCATTTAAAAGAAAAATGAGTCATGGCTATTTTAAATTTATTAGATTTGACCTGCTTTCTGAGACACCCTGTATACATTTTGGGTCCTGTTTCGGCTTAGGATAATTTGGTTAAGTATCATTAAGTAAACCGCAAAACAACTTTTCTCCTATTTAAAAAATCAAGGAGAAATTAATTTTTTTATATTTTTTTTAGGGGTGCTTAAATTTGCTTATTTTTTACTAAAAACTTGAATAACTCAAAAACTAATAAAGATAGACATAAAGTGTTACACATCAAAATGAAGCGAATTTTAAAAATTAAAAAATATATGTGGTGTTCCATTTAAAAAATCAAAGTTGAGTGCCACTTCCGCTATAACCAGAAGTGGGACAAGCATGAAAATATTTTTAATCGATTGGCGATGTTCAAAAACCCCAAAGTGCAAAATATCAGATTTTTAAAGTTATTGGTTCTCCATAAACTTTTTATAGGCCACTTCCATGAATAACCCTGTATAATAATGTATAATATAGATTATAAATAAAAAATAAAATAAAATAAAATAATATATCATAATATGATATAATATATGATATGATAATATATGATTTCTAATATATGATACATGAACAAGTGAAGCAAATGCTTAATTAATAATTATAATTACTTAAGTAATTTAGTCAAAACATTTAAAAGATATTAAGGAAGAAGTTTAACTACTTACTGTCCTCTCACAATGTGGGTCTACATGCTTAAGTTAATTATTTTTTTATGAAAAGTCAAAACACTATCAGTATTTTTTCCCACAAAGCATTCCAATTTTAAATAGTTTTGATAAAGGCAATAATTTCTGAAATTTTATTCAGCCTAATGAATGAATAATAAAAATAAATAACAAAAAAAATCAATGGCCTTCTAAAAGTTTTAATATATATTTTTTTATTTAAAACTGAAACTCAGTTTTATATTTGATGAGCCTTGACCCTCAGCCCCTCCTGGCTATTTATTAGGGATCAGATAATCCTATACATACTTAGTTAATATTTTAATTATTAAAAGACTGTGGGTTAACCACAAGGGAAATCTTTTGTACACCCTTCAGGAATTCAGTAGGAATTCAGGAGAATTCATGGGGAATTCAAGAGGAATTCACAAGGAATTCAGGGAAAGTCACAAGGAATTCAGGGGAAGTCACAAGTAATTCAGGGGAAGTCACAAGGAATTTAGGGGAAGTCACAAGGAACTCAGGGGAAGTCATAAAGAATTCAGGGGAACTTATGAGGAATTCAGGGGAATTCATGCATTAGGGGAACTCTTTTGTACACTTTCCTGGTAGCGGTTAATCCCCCATTAAAAGATATATATCTAATTTTGAATATAAGTTATAGAGTAAATGATGATGAAATTAAAGCAATTTTATAAATTAATAATTAACACTCTCACTGCCACAGGCTGAGGTTCTGAACAAAACACTACTTGGTGTATCATTTATGATACACACGAGGGGTTTATTTATTGGACTATCCTTGTACACCTATCCAACAATCTTCTACAATCCTTGACAATTCCTTCTTTCACAATCATCTGCAATCCTCCAAAATCCTTCACAATCATCTACAATCTTCCACAATCATCTGAAATCTTCCCACAATCTTTAACAATCTTCATTAAAATTTTGTACAACCTTTTTGACAATCTTTAACAATCTTCCACAATCCTTTGATTCTCACAATCCTTGTACACTTTTTTTCAATAAATAAACCCCTTGGATACACCTGGTGTTGAGTGTGTTAATTAATATATATATATATATATATATATATATATATATATATATATATATATATATATATATATATATATTTCAAACCTAATTCTTTTCCTGGAAATCCATAATGATCAAATTCTGAAGGACCAAATGTAGATAAAGCGATCCTACCATTGGATAAACCAACAGCCAACAAGAGATCAGATTCCGATTTAGGATAAATATCGATACTCTTTATATAATGTATACTGGAATTTGTTGCTAATAAATGTGCACATAGTGTATTGGAAATCCTTAAATCTGTAATAAGTAATAATTAAATTTTATAGAAATGAAAAATACCGCAACATTAAACCTTGTGTATTTGAATCTCTTATAGGTTGGACTTCATACAGACAAATATCTGAGCCCCATGTTATAAATTTATTATTTATAGGTGACCACTGTATTTCTAATTTTCCGGTCATATTTATTAATTTATTCGCATGAATTCACGTATTTTTCCACCAAAATGCACAAACAGACCATCAAAATAAACAATAGATTGAGGTTATGTAGTAGACTTCAACTTGTAGTTGACATCGAATTCTCATTAGATAAAAAATAAAACAGTTAATAACTAAAATATAAAATATGCATTATTGTACTAGTTTATGTAAAAAATACACTAATATAATCTGTCTTGAATTCTAGGTTTTAAGCGAATAATTCTATTGTATAAAAATATTTTTGATCATGTTTTTGAAGAAATGAGAATTCGGTATAGTCTCGTGGAATTTGTGGAATTATGGAATTTCCTAACCAAAAAAGTTTTTGTTTTGACTCATACGGAAATGTGTGTTTAAAAATAGTTTCGGCTAACAAAACATGAATTAAACTTAATTTTTAAACAAAATCGTGGTTTTCAAGTAATAATTAATTATTTACAAAATGTAGTTTGTTTGTAACCAGTTAAATGTTTTCTAACATCTCATCAAGTATTTGTATTCCAATTTTAAAATAAATATTTAATCTAAATGCGTAAAATAGGTTTTTATAGGATATCACAATGACCACATTTTTTACGACACAGGAAGGCCCTGTAAATGCCTTAGCTTTAAACAGGGACAATACACAGGTTGCTATTGGAGGACGTAATGGTAATAAATCCTGTAATAATATTTGTTAAACTTGTTTAATTGTATTTTATCTAGTTTTCAAGGTTTATGTTATTGAGGATGATAAATTTAAAGAGGTACACAATTTAAGGACTTCAAAACATCTAAATCTAAGTTTTTCATGTAACGATGTCTCTTGGAGCTCCACAGATGGTAAGTATCCTATTTTTGATCCATAAATAATAAAAATGTTTGTATATTTATGGTGGTCACACAATGGTAAGACTGAGATTTTAGGGAAATATCAGAGAATTTTATGTATCAAGGTAAAGGTAGGCAATACTAGGCAATTGCTCAGGGCTGCAAATTTTAGTTTATTTGTCTGACATTCAAGGCTCATGAGTGTAGTGGATAGTCCTGGCTATTCTGTTTCAAATTACTATTAAAGAGAAATTGAATGCTTAAACACAAAATTATTTTTGAGACATTTTTATCCTGTGATTTTTTATAGTTTTGTACTTGTTAAATGCCAGTTCTTTCAAGACAAGATTTTTTTTTGAAATCCTTCATTTTGTCCTTAACAATTAACATGTTATTTGTAAATACCCTTGTTGAAAAAATCCTCAACATTTGATTCTTTATCCTCAACCAGTTGGGTGTAGTTTTGAAAACAGAGCCGGATTAACTATGGGCCAGGTGGGCTGGCAGCTCAGGGCCCACCACCAGAGGGGGCCCACCCAAGACTGTTTGGGTAATAATTTAAATATGGGGTTTTCCATAAAATACGTCAAGCAAATTTACCAAAATTCATACACTTGATACCCCGTTTCTCGCATTATTAAAGGTTGTAGAGATTTCCCCCCCAGAGGGGGGGCGTTGAGGATTTTTTTGACTAGATTACCCCCAATATCTTTAAAAAATACAAAATATTTGTGTTGTAACAGTTTTTTAAGAAATTAAAACAAGCTTTAAATATTATTAATAAAAGAATTTGTATAGACAACCAGCTGAACAGTTGCAAGCACCTTGTCAAAACATCGGCACTAGGCACTAATTTGAAACATTATGAAATAGGAAGTTGTATAAACAACCATTAATACACCTGCATTGTTTGAAAGTCTGTATCTCCAAAACGTTATATTCTAGCTAAAACTGTAGACAACATTTTTTTGTAGGGCTTAAAAAGAGTTTTCATTTGAAATATATATTTTTTAAATCAGTTTATAAATGAGTTATGCTAATAATACATTTTACTGCGTTAAACGCTAATATCCTGAAAACAATGTATTTTAGGAAAAATAGTTAATAACATTTGTTGAGTAATTTAAAAAAATCTTTCATTTTATAATTTTTTTTTATAATTTTTTTTTTATATATATTTTTTTACCACCTTACCAACCTTGATTTATTTTATTTAAGTAATTATTTTATATATTGTTTGTATTTATAGGCAGAAAGACCTCGGTCTATAGCCATTTGGTTTACCCCAATAAAGATTTATATTATTATTATTAACTTAATTATAACCAAAAAAGGCAAAAAATAGGCGTTTTCCCCCATTCTTACCCCCTTACCCCCAATTGTTTACCCCCAAAATCTAATCAGCTTCAAAATATGATAAGAAACAATATTCAATAAACCACTTGTCAATATATCTTTTTTGAAATGGAGTCAGCGAGTTTACACCCAGACAGACGGACACAATCTTTTTTTTACTGATGTCGACTCAGGAAGGTCTAAAACGTCGAGAAATGTGAAAAAACATGGTCAAATATTTTGACTTCGGCAAAGATTTCAATACATCAGCATACTTAGTAGTACTAAGTGCCGATGTAATATTTGTGGCCATGGCTCTGACACCCTGAGATAGGATATTGTCATTGATTTTACTAAGGCATTTGAATATTTTATTTTTTAGATCATTATTTGGCCACTGCTGCCACAAATGGGCATGTTTGTGTTTGGAATCTCACCAAAATGGGTAAAGCAATGCAAGAGCAAGATTACCAGGATCACAAAAGAACAGTCAACAAAGTTAATTTCCATGCTTCTGAACCTTACAAACTTATCTCAGGTTCTCAGGATGGTACTATGAGATATTTTGATATTAGGCTTAAAAGTGCTGTATCAATATTTTACAGGTAAAAGTTTAAAAGTCACTCTCCCCTGTTTTCTTAACTTTTGAATGAGTTGAGATAATGACTTCAAATTTGGAACATTTAAATAAGACAACTTAAACTATTTTTTGGCATATATTCAATATATTTTTAGCTTTAAAAAGTCAGGGGCATTAGGGCATAGGGGGTGATTTTAAATGGAAAGGGGGGTCGTGTAAAACATCTTTTTAAAGCAAATAAATTTCCCTATTTGTCCACATATTATTATTACTACACATAGTAAGCGGCATAACTGATGAAACTATATAAATTTACTCAAATCTACTTATTTAAATTTGAAATATACAAAAGTACTAAATATCACATAAAATATCACAAAAAGTATCACTACAAAGGATAATGAATCAGTTGTCCAGACAAATTTTCAAGTTCATTGTCTAGTCGATTCTTAAACTAGTTAAGATTTACAGCAGATACAGTATAAATGCTTAAAATATTCCACATATAAGCGATTTTATTGGTAATGAAGTTTCTTCTTGGCAACTTGTTACACCTTTCTTTCTGAATTTTCTTATTGTGGCCTCTTAGGTTGGGATTACTTAGTTGGTAGATTTGAAGGTCAACACTGTAGAAGTTGTTAAGAATCTTATAGGTTTGGATATTTATTAATTTTTTAAATTTTTTTTTAAGGTTTTCATTTTTTATTTTTTTTTTTTTGCTAAAAATGCAATTTTTTAAGAATGTTTTTAGTGAAATTTTATTTATATCATTAAAACTATATGAGTATAATTTACGTATTTGCATCATGAAATTAACTATTTTTCAAAAATTGTTTAGGAGTCGTCCATAAAATATGTCACGCAAATTGATCAAAATTCATACACTTCATACTCCGTTTATCGCGTTATTAAAGGCTGTAGAGATTTTATATTTTGACTCCTCCCCCCCCCATTGGGGAAATTTTGACAAAATTCCTATTTTCAACCCTATTTTAATCCCCCAAAAAATGTATTTGCAAATAAAAAAATATGTGGTCAAATAAAGAATTTTATAAGCTTGCCCACATTTTAAAAGTTAAAAATATCAAATATATCCAAATTGATGGCATGCATTGTTTTATTTAAGTGTTCTAAATTTAAAGTCAGTATCTCACGTCTTTCCAAAGTTAAGAGGGAGGAGGGTGATTTTCGGACTGGCGGATTTAGAAATTTTCTAGGAGGAACTGCAAAAAAAAACATACCTACTAGTTATTACTTACATAAATTATATGTAAAATTTACAACTGGGGGGGTAACTCAATTTCACATTTTCTGGGCTTTATAGGAGGAATTATCTGCCTTTATTTAATATATCAATGATAATTAATAAATAACTACTGTGCGATCCAAAAGTCACCCCTCCCTCTTAAATTTTGAGTTGAGATATCGACTTCAAGTTTGGAACACTTAAATAAAACAATTTTTTTGCATATATTTGATATTTTCAGCTTTTAAAATGTGGGCAGGGGGGCATGGGGAGACATTTTGTTTAATGCAAAGGGTGGTCGTGCGATACATCATTTTAAAGCTTATAAAATTCTTTATTTAACTATATATTTTTTTATTTTTTTTTGAAGATTTTTATTTTTTATTTTTTTTTTTTGCTAAAAATGCGACTTTTTAAGATTTTTTTTGTAAATTTTTATTTATATCAATTAAAAAGTAGAATTTGCAATTGCAACATAAAATAATTAATTTTTCAAAAATTGTTTTATTTTTTTTATAGAAATTTTGCTCGAAATTTTGACGAAAATACCCATTTTCAACCTTATTTTAAACCCCCAAAAAAATGTTTAAAAAATTAAAAGTATTCTATCAAATAAAAATAGGCTTTAAAATCATGTATCACACATTTAAAAAACAATCTCCCACATTTTAAGAGCTGAAAATATCAAATATATTTGAAAATTTGGGTTTGGACTTATGTAAGTTTTCCAAATTTGAAGTCGATATCTCAACTTGTTCAGAAGTTAATAGGGGGGGGGTGACTTTTGGACTGCATGGTATAAAATATTTAGTCGTGTTTAGTTTAATGTTACATGTTTGTTTAACCTCGAACTATTCTACTTAATTAAGAATCCCCTAAGTCCAGGACTTATGTGGGCTAGTAGTAGAGAGAACCACTGGCTTATACTGACTTTCGAACCAGTTTTCATAGGAAGGGTCCTCTTCACTTACGCCTTCGCCAAATTTAAATTATTAATTAACTGAAAAAGGCAAATTGGCGCCAGTGAGAATCGAACTCACGCTAGTTGGCTAGTAGACTTGTCATGTACAGACGCGCTAGACCACTACACCAATCCTCCCATATGTTTTTTGATAAGCCCAACATTTTTTTCAAAAAACTTAAAGAGAAGTTAATCATGAATGTAGAAATAATTCAATGGTAAATATAGGTATATTTGATTGTTACTATAGTAATATAGTAAGTTGATTTTGTTACATAATATAATATATTTTGATTAAGTTATTATTTTGAAAATTCAAATCGTTAGTGATTTTTAAAGCAGTTATTATAGAGTTGGTATTTTCGATCATGCGCATTTTTGTGTAGACGAAAAACCGCGCTTCGGTATGTCGGTATCTTTTAAAATCGTCGTTTAATATTCGAAAAGTTGTTAAATATATTTGTCGTAAAACCTATTCGTGGAGGCAAAATATTATCGTTTCCATGCACCATTTTTATCCTCACACAACCTCAACACAAAGACGCCACCTGTGCACAAGAAAACCTGATCAGCATCAAACCCAAGGTTAGTGACATCCCTATTTCCCTTCTACACCATTATTTACAAACCCCTACGCAGTCCGCTATCGCTCGTTTCGTTTTCTTTAATTTAAACTCGCTATATGCTAGGTTGGAGAGTTATCGAAGTTATACTTTTTTTTATCTAACCTGGACATATATTTTGGCCTTTCAATAACCGGATCTATTAAACCTTTCGGTTTTCGTTTAATTTGATTTTTTAGTAAATAATCTTAGGCCATTTCGTTCGTTGGACTCTCGTCGTAAAAAATTGTTTATTTAAAAATTAAAAACATTTTATTAAATTCGTAAAAATTGTTCGGTTGGTTATCGATAAAAAACTCTGTAAAAAGGCCGATGTATCTCATCTCCCAGATTTCAACGTTCATCAGAACTTGTTGGAGTTAGCATTTAAAGTTTGAAAGAAAAAGAGTGAAGAAATTCTGGAGTTGAATTCCAGCAGCGCCGTTGCTATTACCGCGGATAAAAAGAAAGATATTGAAAAAGAATTTAAAACACATTCCGCGTTTCACGACACGTATTGTAGGTTTCAAGTTTTATTTTCGGAACTTTTCGGAGTGTCTAAATTAGATAAAAAACTATGCCTTCGATAACTCTCTAACTTAGCATATAGCGACTTTAAATTAACGAAAACAAAACGAGCGATAGTGGACTGTTTAGGGGTTGTAAAATAAGGGTGTAGAAAGGGAAAAGGGGATGTCACTAACCTTGGTTTGATACTGATGATCCGGTTTTCCTGTGCACAGGTTTCTTCGTGTTCAGGTTGTGAGAGGATAAAAAAAGGTGCATGGAAACGATATTTTGCGGCCACAAATATATTGAACACTTTTTCGAATACTAAGCGACGATTTCGTTAGATACCGACATCTTTTACGATAGTTTTCTACGAACCCTTTCTTCGCGGCAATATATATCTAATCTAATATCAATGCGCATGATTGAAAATACCAACTTGATAATACTTAATTAAAATCACTAACGATTTGAATTTCAAAATAACGTATAAAAAATATAATTAGGTAAATTAAACACGGAGATAGTTAAAATAGGGACACAGGTTCAAGTTCAACAAGTATAAAATTACCAAAAATAAATATTCCAATTTTTCATGGAAATCAAAGTGAATGGACCAGTTGGTTTGAGCTATTCCAGTCGTTAGTTCACTGCAATAACCAGTTATCTCCTATTTAAAAATACCAATTTTTAGTCAGTTCTGTTAGGAATGAAGCGCTCTCTATCGTAAGGGGGCTGCCCCTAACTTCAAATAATTACGCCACTGTGTATAATCAGTTCGCTTCTCGTTATCAAAATAAAAGGTTGCTAGTATCTGCATACTGGAATAAAATATGTAATTTGCCTAACCATGTTCCAGATACTGCACCAGCACTTCGTTATTTAATAAATATTTTGCAAGAAAATACGGCAGCCCTAGCTTCTCTAGGATTGCCGGTTGATGGGTGGTGGAGTTTTGTATTGTATGATATAATTTTTAAAAAATTGGATACTACCCAGGAAACCAAATGACGTCCCCGACGTACTATCGACGTCAGTTTTAGTTCATATTTGTAACGTCATCATACGTCGCATATCAGACGTCTACAAGTCGTTAATTTTTGGTCAAATCTTGATGTCATCAAAATTGTACATCGCTGAGACGTCAATTTAATGCTGAGGCTGTAGGTAGCGCCACATATTGTTTTTTACCACTAAAAAAAGTTTTAAATTCTATTTATTGATTAAAGATTGATGAATTTATAAAGTATTTTTCTGGAATTACGTAATCTGAACAGTACAGTAAACTGAACAGTACAGGAACTATTCAGTCGCTATAGCGACTATAGTTAGCCTGCTAGTTAGCTCTTATGGAAAACTTACCCTTTCCTTGACTTTTCTGGTGCGGTTTATATAAAAGCTAGTAAGCTTCGTAATGGTAAGCTTCTTAAAGCCTACATTTGTGTTTTTGTATGTATGTCTACTAAGGCAATACATTTAGAATTTGCAAGAGACCTTTCGTCTGAGTGTTTTTTAGCCGCTTTAAAACGATTCGTGTCCTGTCATGGAAAATTAAGCTGTTTGTACTCGGATAATGCCACAAGCTTCAGAGCTGCTCATGGAGAGCTTATTTCGTTGATGAAAAACGTTGCTAAGGATGAATGTGTCTCGTGGAAATTTCTCACTCCTAGCGCACCTTTTCAGGGAGGTATTTGGGAAGGAATTTAATTTAATTTCGTGTAATCGGGGATCAAATCTCACTTACGAGGAGCTTTATACCGTTTTGACTTTATAGAAGCGGTTTGTGATTCGCGCCCAATTTCGAGCATTTCGTCGGATCCTAACGATATTGCGGCTTTAACTCCAGGCCATCTCTTGACCTTGGCGCCTTTGAATAGCGTCCCTGAAGGTGATTAGCTTGAATGTAAGTTAAATTGGTTGTCTCGATGGCAAATGATACAGCGTATGCATGGAGAATTTTGGTCTATTTGGCATCGTGATCATTTGAATTCTTTGATGCTACGCCATAAATGGAATTCAAGTTGGTCGTTTGGTCCTTAGGGGTCGTCCATAAAATACGTCACGCAAATTAACCAAAATTCATACACTTCATACCCCGTTTCCCGCGTAAATAGATAATAAAAAAAAATAAATAAAGATATTAGACACAACCAAATAATAATAAATAAATTTTTCGCACTAAACGTATGCATAACCCACAAACAAAAAAAATACGCGCTCAATTACACAGCCACAAAAAAAAAATAATATCCAGAGACTAGATCAATGCATTTATATTTTCGGGGTCGCTGAAACCTCAGAATTGCTCTATCAGATCGTAATTTTTTACACTTAAAAAAGGGGTGCGAAAATGCCCTAGATCCAGATGTTTTTAAGTGTAGAAAAAAATTGTGACGTGATGGAGCAATTCTGATCAGATTCGATTTCAGCGACCCCGAAAATATAAAAATGAGTTGGTCTAGTCTCTGGCACATAATTTCTTTTTGGGTGAATGTGCATAGCCAATAAAAAAAAAGAAATTTATGTGCCAGGGACTAGACCAACGCATTTTTATATTTTCGAGTCGTTGAAACCGAATCTGACCTCAGAGTTGCTCCAACTGGTCACAATTGTTTATTTACACTTAAGAAAGGGTGCGAAAATTCCTTAAATTCAGATATATTTGTGTTTAGAAAAAAATTGGGATCTAATGGAGCAATTCTGAGATCAGATTCGGTTTCAGCGACTCCAAAAATATAAAAATGCATTGATCTAGTCTCTTGATATTATTTTTTTTTGTGTGGCTGTGTTATTTGCCGAAAAATTCGCTGCAGCGCGGTAAAAGTCTGGCATGGTATATGTTCACGCGGAAAGTTTAGCGCGGTCTTTTGTCGCAAATCTTTTTCTAAAAAATCTTATTTATTTTTGTAGTAACACCGAAAGTGTAAGAGATGTACAGTTTAACCCCCACAACCCCTATACATTTGCTGCTGTATCAGACAATGGCAGTGTGCAGCTATGGGACGTGAGAAAGACAGATAAAATGCAACAACAGTTTACAGCACACAGCGGGCCTGTATTTGCTTGTGACTGGCATCCAGAAACCACGTGGCTAGCCACAGCAAGTAGAGACAAGACCATAAAGGTACAGTTTATTTTCTATTTTATTATTTACTTAAGTAAGTCGAAGATATTAAAAGAAAGAATAGTCATAGTTTATTTGACTAGAATTTGGTTTATCAGTAAATGACATGCCAAAATTTGAGAGGTGATTCTACATCAAAAAATATGAAAAAAGCTTTTATAAAGGTTTGTCCGGAAATGAGCCCTAAAGGGAGCTACGGCCCTTCGAAGATTACATATTGGACGGGGAACAAAAAAAAGCATCAATAAAATTTTAATGCTGTGATTCTTCATTTAAAACTGAGCAAAAAAGTATTCTTCACCAAAACACCTAAATTTAATATTAAAGGAGTAATAGCCTTTTAAAAAAGTAACGTTTTTGGTGGCACAAAATGTTACTTCTTCTTAATTGCATTTTTTTTTAAACGCTTGCTCCTACAGTGTGACACTATATGACATTTTTTATGTATTTTTACACAAGGAATCCATATTTCTTACGAAAAATCCAAAAAAAGTACAAATGAAAAAGTTTGGGGCAAAAATGTGTTAAGCCTAATACATTTTTTCATCTAGGGACGCCTCTGGATAAATTCAAAAAAATAAATTAACATAAACTTATTGCCCTTATTAATACTAGTATAAGTGCAAAAGCTTGTCGCTCTAGCCTAAAGGGTACCAGAGTTATTAATTAAAAACCTTATTTTTATTACAATTTTAAAGGGGCGTAGCTCCCTTAGGGCTTGTTTCCGGACCAACCTTCATAGGAACTTTTTTTGATATTTTTGGATGCAGAATCACCTCTTAAATTTTGGCATGCCAGTTATTGATCACCCTATATACAACTGAACTTTTTTTTCAAATAAAAAACATATATTTATAAATGAAAACAATCAAACAAAAAAAAAACAGGTATTATTAAAAAATATTTTATTTAAAATCAATGTGTTTAATTTTCTTGCAAATTAACTTACGTAAGTTGTACATGAAATTTTATACTTGTACACAAAATGTATTAGAAAAAGGATGTTTCTTATCGAAAACGGTCCTCTTTTATCCATTTTTTCGCAAATATAGATATTTTCTATGAAGATTTAGTCTGGAGCAACCATCACACTTTAATAATTTCTAACCTTTGTAACTTGTCAAAAGTATATGTTTTTTAACATATATTGAATGTTTTAAGTGTTTTTAGTAGTTTCTCACTGATATATCCATAAATTAGCTTAAAAACTGCCAAAAACTCTCTCCTTGTTAACATGTTACACACTGTACTACAGCAGGCAACCATATTTGATTTTATTTGAACGGTAAAGCTCGGCAAATTCCGTAAAATTTTACAAAGTTTATACAAAATAGAATCAAACTACCTTATAAACAGTTTATACAAAATTTATTCAAAACCGGTGGACGTAACCTTGCACAAAATTCGTTTAAACACGTCGAATCTAAACGTGTTTGATACAATGTTATTTATAAAAATAATAAAAATACTTATTACTTCGTTTGACCTCCTTACATCATTCATGTTACATTGTAACATAACCTTAATTTTTACCGAAAAAAATCTCAGCCGCGAACTTTAAAACCTGTTGTCCAAATTTGAAGTATTTAAAAGCTTTCTCGGGTTATCGTCCTCACAAATTTTATAAATAAAATCTATCGGAAGCATAGCTTAAAAAAAATATTTTTTTAATTAATTATTTTTTTTTAGGTTTGGGATTTAAGTACCAACAGACCAACCTTGGAACATACAATTCACACAATAGCGCCAATCGGGCACGTAAAATGGCGGCCGCAGCGAAGATATCACATAGCCAGTTGCGCCCTCGTTATTGACTGCAGCATTAATATTTGGGATATTAGAAGACCATACATACCTTTTGCCTCTTTCAACGAACATAGAGATATAGCCAGTGGTGTAGCTTGGAGAAATGATCCACATGCTTTCCTTAGTACAGGAAGAGTAAGAAACTAGATTATTTTATATAGGGTTATTCAGAAATAAGTTCCAGAAGTTTAAGATGCAAATTAAAATTTAACATTATATACGATTAAAAAACATAAATATTCACGACTTTTTCCAAACTATACTAATAAAAGAGTACTTTTACGGCACAAAACTATCAATGATTGTAAAGTTGTTGCTGGAGCACATCCGCCGAGCCGGTCTGTTCGCGTCAAATAACTTCCAAAGACTGATTTAAATATTACTTTATTCAATTTTGGCGATATGCAAGTTTGTAGCAAGACAAAAATGATCAATATACACCTAACTTGGATCAATTTCAGATAAAAAACACCTCGGTCATTCAAACACTGCTTATTAATGAATGCGAGGAGCTCGGTTTATTGTTCTTTTGCAGAGTTTGTCTGGTCAAGATAACTTTCCTTTATTAAAAGAGCTCCAACTGTGGCGGGATATAGTGATCAATGAAAAGTGTTGAACTCGATCTTAAGAACTGTTGTACCCAAATTTTATTTCACTTTTACCGCCCAAAATATTTCTGTGATAACCCTTGTTCGAATGATTTAAGCCCTCTGCAAAAATAATTATTTGGCTTAAATTATAAATATGTAATGTTCTTATTTTTTTTTAGGACTGTACGTTGTACCAACATGCTTTTAATGATGCTACTAGGCCGGCAAGTAATGCCAACCCACAAAGTATTTCATTAAACGCACGATTGGATGTTTTGTATGCACAAAAGGTCGTTATAAATAATATTAGCATAGTAAATAACGTTCTGACTAAAACGTTTATCAGGTAAGTGAGAAAAATACTTAACCGCTCCTAATGTCTATATATAGTGTCTGCCACTTATACTATTGTTTTAAAATTTCCTAAATCGTCAAAAACCGCCCAGACAAAAAAAAATCTATGTAAATATACTTTTTATCGAATTTAGAAAAATTCGTTGTGTGTGTGTGTGTAGGAGAAATTCGGGTAACGGTGCGCACCTAAGTGAAACTTCATATGATTGGCACCTTATGGATATTACAAAAAAATATAAGTGGCAAAAGAAGCCTTACTTATTAGACTATCATTACGTATCATCAAAACTTAAGTAGCTTTTACCATAAACACAATAAAAATGTAAAACTACAAAAGGGCAATTGCGCACAATTCCCCACCACAAGGGGCAATGGTGCGCACCTGTTGGGGAATTATGCACAAAAAATAAAAACAAAATAATGCAAAAATATTAATTAAACATAAGATATGTATACAGGTTTTCAAAAACTTAATTTAAAAAAAAAGTTTTGGAATTTTTGATCGTTTAAAGAACGTTTCGAAAACCCTTCTTTCAAAAATATTGTTTTTGATCATTTGTATAATTATTTTGTTTTCTACTTTTTAGTCATACGTAACATGTAATTATTAGAAAGCTTTAACTTTAAAAACTTGTTTTTTATTTAATTTTATTACTATTTAACTGAATGAGGAGAATGCGCATCATTACCCCATTCTGTACTTATAAATAAATAACTACATGATAAAAACTATTTAATTAAATTTAACAAAATTGCATGGATAAATGCAAATGATCATATCCTTCAAGAATATATTTTAGAATAATTGGTCAATAATTATGAACTTACCATCCTATTTCGTACACGTGCAAAATAATAACAACAAACATGAATTCACACATATTCAAATCTTGTGAACAACTTTCATTTGTCAGTCGCAGTTTTTAATGCTGACGAATTCTTAGACACGCCCCTCAAGCATGGATGCCAGAGATGTCTCAGAATACCTCGTAATATGACTTTTCGGTGGTGCGCACGGTTACCCTACTTTCCCCTATATCACGTTTTCTGTTAACACGATTATTCAAGAACGAAATATCCAATCGATTTCAATTTTTTTCCTTGTTTTCTTCTAGGAAAATATCTAATACACAAGCAATCGATTTATTTCATCAGGTGTCAAGTTCCTTGCAGCTATTCGTCACTAGAGCACAGGAAAGTCAGCAAGAATCGTACAAATTTTTGGGCCTGGCTAAAAATTATATTTTACATGGAAGAAGCGTGTCAGAAATGTGTGAACATAACTCAGTTGTGGCTGAAAAGTTTGGAAAGCCTCATGTAAGAAAATCTATTTGACTTTTATAAACCTTATAACTTTTGGACGAAAAAAAAAAAACTATTAAATAAATCGTTTACAAAATGGTTCAGGACTTTTTTTACTTTGCGTCACGTCAAACAAATTTTTATTAGTTTCCGATAAAGCTATTGAAAAATATTGTCACTTTTCAGTCGTTTTATTGTTTTATGTAAGGGGTCGTCCATAAAATACGTCACACTTTTTTAGGTGATTTTATACACTGAAAATGTGTGACATGGCCACCCCCATGTCACACATTGTCCATTTTCCATTCCTGATCCCCCTCCTCCTAAAGGTGTGTCGTATTTTATGGAAAACCCCTTACATAAACCTTTCCTGAATTAATTTATATAATTTGTTAAGAAAAACTATCTTTTTTAGTTATCAATAATTTGGAAAATAATTAAGACTTTGTATGGAGAGGAGTTTATGCAAAATTCAATAAATTTAAATAGCAATAATAGAGATGACATATCTCACAATAATATGCCTTTGAACAATATGGTTGCTTCAGTTATTGATAATAATATTGATTCTGACCAAAGATCTAGAGGTGAGTACGGTATTAATTCGTATAGTAGGTACACTGCAGGGCAAAAGTCAAGAAGCGACGGTTGTCAAAACACCGCTGCCGGATTGAGTGACCCTACAAAATATCAGTTCATTAAATTTGCTTAGAAATTATTATAGCGTACCAAAAGGGCATTAAGGAATCAATAAATAATAGATAGATTTTCAATAAATCTTTGGGCGGGACTTCTTGTAAATCGAGGGGTACCTAATTTATATATTATTAAAGAATAAAATTTGTTTTTGTTTTTAATTGGTTTAATTTTTACTCCATAAAATAAATAAAACATTTGAACACTAAACACTAAACCAGTGAAATTTAGGTTGGGTAAAAACCATTATCGTATTTATTGAACTTTTTGGAATATTTTATAAGGAATTAATTTTTTTTATTATAAATCCTTTACTTTTAACTGAGTTTCTAAATTTTCAGATGTTCTTAATTTTCTGCATTAATCAAGCGATAAACAAATAGTGAATATTCTTTTCTTGTTTCTGCATACCTTTTTTTATTATTTTTATATCAATTATTACATTTTAACTATAAATCCATAATATAAAGAAATAACTCAAAAGTGATTTTTACAAATTTCTAATTTGACATTAGTGTCAAAGTGGCTTTTATTTATGTATCGGTATGGTTGCTTAGTTACGAATTATGTAATTATCTCACGTTTTTAGGTGTATTTAACACTTTTTGGTAACTTTCATTTTTTGTCTATTTTTTTTCATTGCTAGAAGATTCTATGGTTTCCCGCTCCAACGCGATTTACCGGAAACCCTGTATATATTTTTTATTTGAAAGGATCATTGATAAACAATATTTTTTTTACCAATAATTACATTTAAAAATAGGTGGAGAAACCCCGGCTGCTCAATTCAGTGGTGGAGATGACGAAACGGAACACGAAGACCAAGTTGATCACATAGGATATAATGGCTTTCCCACTTATCTTAATTTAGGAACGGGTCTTCCAAAAGGAGATTTTTCCTTTGGGGAAAATGAATTGGATATGGAGCTGGACGGATTAAGTTCTGGTAAGTTCGATAATCACAGAAATAAATAAATAAAGATTAAGGTAAGTGAGCCAAATATTGCCATTTATAGAATTATTAATTTGAGCCATATCGATCAAAAATCTAAAACAGAAAATAAAATTAAAATGTTCTTATCAGGCGCACCTATTTCTAGATGCGCTGGTAAGGTATTGCGTTTAAAAAAATAATTATCTGCTTCTTCTTCTTCTTTAACGAAATCTTATTAGTCAATACCTTACCAAAGTTTAAAAATTTTGCCTAAATAAAGAGTTTTTAATAAAATTCTTGATAAATCGTTAAAATAATTAAAAAAGAACAAAAAAACTGAATAAAAGTTAACTTTTAACGTTTCGGGATCTAATCTGATCCCGTTTTCAAAGAAAACTATTAGGGTTTGAAATAATTTGTGCAATATTTGGTTTTATCAATCAAAATATGACGAATGTCAAAATATGTAATTTCGAGGTAATTGAAACAAAGACTTTTAACAATAAAAAGGCGTAGAGAAATTAATTAATTATAGTACTCGTAAGCTAAGCATATTGGCGGGGTGGGCTTGTCTCTCCAGAATGGACCTCCTGCTCGTGTTAATTCTCTCACTTGTTCTGTAATAGGATTAGGTTTTATCGCCATCATTTTACCCACGTATTTTTGTACTAGTCGCTGTCTCCGTATATTCGCCACTTTCTTCCAGGACCAAATTTGTTGGGGTTAATCTCATTAACCCTAGTGAAATTCTAAGTTCTTGCATCTGAACTTTGTCCAATTTGCAGAGATAGTCCTTTGGGGTTCTACTATATAGGTGACTTCCGTAGTCAAGATGCGGTCTCACTGCTGCCTTGTAAAGGGTTAATAGGAATTGTGGGTCGGCTCCCCACCATGTTTCGCATAATGCCTTTAATATGTTTACCCCCGCTAGTGCCTTCGAGACCTGTTTGGATATGTGTAGCTTGAAAGACATTGAGTAATCTAATATAGCTCCTAAATAATTTACCGATTTTTTCCATGGACTGTTGTTGTTTTGAACATTATTCTAGGGAGTGGAGAAAGTCCAAACCATTTTTAAAAGAATAGTCTGTTCGTTTTAGTCGCGGTTTAACTGCATTTCAGCGAAAACAATAAAAAATAAAAAGCTTAAAAAACCAAAATAAATAGTCCCAGCAACGAAGGCTTTTTGCCTCAAAAAAGCCAATAGTTATTATAAAAATAAAGTGTCCAGTTTAGATACAAAAAGTATGCCTTCGATAACTCTCCAACCTGGCATATAGCGACTTTAAATTAACGAAAATGGAACGAGGGATTTTACTCACCTTTTTTCGAAGCTTCGATGTTACTGTGCACAGGGCTGGATTCTTCTTGATGATGATGTAGTTAGGATAAAAAATGGTACAAGGAAACGATAATATTTTGCGACCACGAACAGGTTTTCCGACAAATATATTTAACAACTTTTTGAATATTAAACGACGATTTTGAAAGATCCCGATATCTTTCACGAACGCCTTGCTAGTTACTTCTCGACATCTTCATGTACAGAGAGAGGATGCTATGGCCGCAGTCAGACTGCAGCGAAACAACTACCTAATCTTGGGTAACCTAAGTGGTCACACCAAAATCCTAAGTGAAATAAACATAGGATACCTGACACAACTAGCGACATCATGACCTTACGGTATGATTTCGATCGCAAGTTTGAAGTGGTAATTACGGACCGCCGAACTTGGACATCAGGAGGACCAGAAATGGAAAATGGGACGATCTGTTACTATACAGATGGGTCCAAAATGGAGTCAGGAGTTGGTGCGGGCATACATGGGCCGAGATGCCAACTATCGATACCAATGGGGAAAACTCCATCCATTTTCCAGGTGCAAACATACGCCATAAAAATTTTTGCTCAAGAATGCCTGAATAAGGGCAAAAGAGGGCAAAAAATATGCATATTCTCGGATAGCTAAGCAGCTTTAAAGGCACTAAGTTCATGTATATTTGGGTCAAAGCTTGCCTGGGAATGCTACGAAACCCTCAACCAACAAGGTTTCCTTGATGTGGGTACTAGGACACGAGGGTGTTGAAAGCAATGAGGCTGCGGACTCTCTCGCGAGAGAGGGAGCATGCACTCAATTTATTGGCCCTGAAACTTTCTGTGGCTTTAACAAAAGCCATCAGGTAGAGGCAATTAAGGGATGGGAAACCAAAATCAAAACTCGATATTGGAAAGACCAAAACTTAAGACAGGCCAAAATATTCATAAAACATGAACCTGAACGAACAAGAAAGTTACTCGATCTCAGCAAGGTGGACCTAAAGACCTATACAGGGCTGTTTACCGGACACTGCCCGTTAAGATATCATCTTAAAAAAATGGGAAAATCTGAAATCGACATTTGCCGTCTATGATCAGAAACGGCCGAACACATTATGTGCTTTTGCGAAGACATTGCTCGCAAAAGGCTACAATATCTAGAACAGGTATACCTAAGGCCTGCAGATATATCCCAAGTAGCCCCCAAAAAACTCTTAGGCTTCTTTAAAAGCCTAAAATTTGATGTGGACTAAATTGCAAAGGGGATTCACAATAGATCTCATTGGTCGCAGTGATTTGAAAGGCAGTACCATGCCTCACAACCCCACTTATATTGTATTGTATTGTACTTCTCGACATTTTTCAGCGAACTCTTGCCTCGCGGCAAATTAACCTAACCTAATGCGTGGTTTTCTTCTGCACAAAAATGCGCATGATCGAAAATACCAACTCTATAATAATTACTTTAAATATCACTAATGATTTGAATTTTCAAAATAATAACTTAATCAAAATATATAATATTATGTAACTTAAACAGAAAGCTTATAAAATTCTTTACAAAATACTTGATTAAAACTTTTTTTAACTTACTTAGTTTTTAGAAAATGAGAAAGTGGTCAAAAATTGTGCCGATATCTTGGTACTCCAAAAGTGTATCTCTAAATCATTATAGTACCCATTCAATCAATTGGGACTTAATACTTTTATCAGGAAGGTCCAAACTACTCCTTTATCGAATAATAAAATTATTAAAGGTAATCAAGTTTTATTTGACACCCAAATAGCAAATAAGAGATTCCGGTCTTGTTTTAAGAGATAGCATAAACTTTGCCAAAGCAAATATATTTCCAAATTTAGGTATTTGAGTACGCCTATTAATGTTTCTACAATTTAGTTTTTGTTTTTGTCATAAGTTTTGGATAATTTTTTTTATCCTTTTAGTTTATGTTTTCGTTTTTATTTTATTTTTTATTTTTAGTTGTTTTTTTTTGTTTTCAAACATTTAACAAATCAAAAATTAGATTCCATTTCAGATCTGCGCAACGGTTTCCGTGGAAGTTTTACACCAATAATTCAGCATCCGTTGGATTGGGTGTTACCCAACGAGGCGTTTCCAATTAGACACGAAATAATGGACAGAGCATCACCACCTCAACATTTTCCGAATAACCACTCCCCAGATATCCACGAAGATCTTTCCCATATTAACACCCAAGTACCAGAAGATCAATCCATAGGTTTGTTAAACATATGCAAGCAACCCAAAAAATCTGACTGGGATCCAGGTAACATAGTTGTTAAAGCCTTAAAGCACCACGCCAATTCAGGTGACATACAGTCCGCAGTTTGCATTCTTATAGTCTTAGGAGAGAATAGAAAATATCTGAAAAAACTACCGGAATTTATACAAGAACACTGGCTTTCTGAGTATATAGAGTTATTAAATAGATACAAGCTATGGAATATTGCGGGTCAGATCAGAAAATTATGTTGGCTGCCCTCTGTTAGCCAGTTAAGTCAGCAAAGTACGAGAATTAATAGTAATTGTAGTAAATGTACAAAACCTTTGCAAAGAATGGGCTGGGTCTGTGATAGATGTCATTCTTCTGAATCAGCGTTGTGTAGCATATGTCACCAAGTGGTGAAAGGAGTGTACGTTTGGTGTCAGGGATGTTCCCATGGGGGACATTTAGCCCATATAAAACAATGGATGGCTTCAAATACTATGTGTCCCACCGGATGTGGGCACCAATGTGAATACAAGCAAAAATAGATATTAGCTTTTTCCAATAAGTAGACAAAATTTTATTTAATATGTATATTAGGTATACCTAGTATTTTTCGGTTTTCTTTTTTATTTTTTTAATATTGTGATATTATTTATTAATTTATAATAAATATATTTATTTTTAAGTAAATGCCTTTTCTTATATTTTTTTATCATTAATAAGTATTATTACCTACTACTAGGTACTGATCAAATAATATTGGTATATTATTATTATTAATATTATTATTATTGAAATGATAAGGGCAGAAGATAAACCCAAGTGAATACAAATATACAAATATAGAACATTTCGAAGTTAATTACAATAATATCCTGCCACCACCATATGACTTCCGGACCACTGACATATGTTTTTAGATAAGTACCAAAACCTACACTTTGGTATAGTTAGTTTGCAGAAATAGAAAAGTTCTGTGCAAAATGCTTAAAACTACTGGACTATTATAGTCCATAATAGGCCACAGGGTTCAAAAATAAAACTTATGGAAATGAATCACATATGCTTCATGAACGTGTGGAGTAAACGTATCATGCAACATATGTGATTCATGGGTCTGGTAACGTGTTAAAACCAACTTCAATATAACTTTACAAATATTATTACCCGAATAAATACTTTTGCACCATTAATTATACAATTTCTGCATTTTTTTCTACAAAACCTGTCAAATCTTGTTTACGAGTAATTTAAATAATCTAAAACTTGTTTCATTCGATCCAGCATACAAAAAAACATATAAAATGACACCTCACTCTACTTATTGTACTCAACTTTAATTTTTGAAACTTATGCAATAAAAGTAAATAATATTACCTCTTTACCTACTTCTATTGTTTTCTAGTGAAGATTAAAACATAAATAAATTTATTTATTCAATTTTATTAATCATATAGATACATATACACTAAATTATTAAGTATACAACTATATTTTTTGGCATGTATCTCCTAATAGGATCTATGTTTTCAAAGGAATAGAACATTTTAATTATTATAAATACATTAAATTTTAACTTCTTTGGTTATGCGCAAATAATATTTTTTTCCTGTGGAGGAGGAGGGAGTTTATTTATGGGTACACAGTTTCAAACTTAATGTGATTATATACAAATTGTTAATTAAATATACATACATATAACTAAGTTATTATCACAGATTTTAAATTAAATAAAAATTCTATCTACATTTATATTTTTGGTTGGTCTACGATTGACTAGATAAATAGTTATAATGTTAATTTTTTTCTATATACAATATTTTTATTTGATTATATATGATATGCCTAATATTTATTATTTTTACAGCTTTGTGTATAGGATGATCGCAATGTTTTTAAATTATTCAGCTGGGTACTAATAAATTATAGAATAATTCTTCATATACTTTTCTGGGGAGAACCTTTTATTAAAATATATATTTCATTGAAGTTAAACATTTTATTATGTTTTAAAGCACTCAAATGAAGGATTTTTATAAACATTAAAGATTCCATTCCAAAAAAATATATATATATATATATTTTAATTCTGAAAAAATAAATATATTACTATTAAAACTTATTACTGCAAAGCATGTTTATTTTTTTCTGATCACAGGAAAATATGTGTAGGTCCAAACCAATTAAAATAATACTACGCATACAATGAATGCAAGTAGTTTTAGGCATAAAAAATATAAAAATAATTAAAATGTAAGTTCTTAAGATTTTATGGGCTCAAAGTATAAAATCTTAAAAATTACAATTGATAATAATAAGCAACCAGGGAGATTTAGGTATTATGGACTATATTATATGGCATCTTTTTGGCGGTCTCAAAAGGTCCATCTCGTTTATACATTTAACAATTAGTAAAGTACAGAAGTTACAGAATACATTTTACATAAAACGCATATTATACTATACCTATACCATTAAAATTAGTTACGTAAAAATAACACAGGGAAGCAAAAATAGTATAATGCACCTAGTGTGCGAACTGAGTCTAGTGTTCGAGACTGAAGTTGTTTTGCTGAGACGGAGTCGAGGCAAAAAATCAATTGAGAACACTAGACAGTTCGCATGCGCATAGAATGTTTCTACTACCTAAAACTAGTAACTTCAAATATCATATGCGACCCTTCACAAAAAAACCACCTAGTGTCAAAACTAATTTTCTTAGTAAAACGCGTTTAAAGTTTTGCGTTTGCTTTTTTACAGGGTGGGGCGGTGAAACGGCACGATTTCAGATGTGGCTGGCGGGCTTGGTGGGGGTTATGAGAGTGGTGGACTTGACCTTGGTGGAAGTTTTAGTATAGGCTAATTCGTTATAGTGACTGATGCTTAAAGCGCCCTCCCGCTTTACGCTTTCTTTCCCGAAACGCCTATACTTGGTCTACCCTCTTACGTTTCGTTCCCCACGCGGACCTTCCCAGGTAGCAAAATAACATGACATTCACGTGAAAGTCACGTTAATATGTGACATGTGATGTTAAGATTGTAGTCTCATTTAACAAGAATGTAGCATGGTGGGGATGTCCTAAGTCCGCCCCTAATAACATCACACAATGACATCCCGAAAATAACGTGTTTTTGACATCATAATGTTATACATTCCTGTTATATCTAATATCTTATGGATGCCGTTACTGGTACTTTATTATTTAAATAATATTCTAGGATATTAGCTTTTTCTAAATTAAAACCATTAAAAACGCTATAACCCTATAAAAAAATCGGATTTAAAATCAATCAGTAATTGAAACAATCACAGATTGAAACAGATAGATTCTAAATACGAAATTGCAGATTAAGCGGAGAATATATTCCTTTAATCCGTGTCCATAGTCTTGAGAAGCCCGGCAGAGCCCCTTATCCATTGGAAATCGTATAATGTGTATACAATTTCATTATAATAATTTACTCTATCAACATCATCTTATATCGATGACATGACATTCACGTGAAAGCCACGTTAATATGTGACATGCGATATATTCACAGCGTTGCTAAATATTTGTTATTAAATAACATGGTTGTCACGTCACACGTGTTATGTTGCAAAATACATGTTATTTTTCAATATTATGTGATGTTATGATTTAGTTTAAAAATACACCCAAAAGTGATGTTAATTTCTTGTAATATAACATCCCTTGCTACCTGGGTTACTTTCAATATGTCACTACCACGTATAAACGGATAAAACTTTAGCCATGGAACGTTGGTCCAGTGCGCAACGCGCAGGCATATTACAAGCTCCGATAGTTTTGTTAGTGCTCAACGTGCTTTCCGTCGTGAGTTTAATTTACCCGCAAGGGCTCCCGTGCCATCTAGTTAATCTATCACCAAAGGGGTTAGAAACTTTGAAGCCACTGCAAGCATAACAAAGAAAAAAGGCGGTAGTGAAAAACAAGCCGTACCCCGGAGAAGATTGATCGTACGAGTGAAGCTTACGTCATCTGAATGACACCATCTTCAAATATTGATTATTTTTTATGTAAAGTAATAATTTCCGCTTATGTAGACCTGATTTATTTATAATAAAACAACTTTTTTTAAATCTCATTTTTTTTGCGATTTATTTAAATCGTGCCGTTTCACTGCCTGTATATAAAAATCCGAAAAAAAGTGAAATACGTAAATTTAACACACTAGGTGAGTTTCTTTGTACAGGGTCGCATATAGCTGTAAGTTTATCCCTTAAAGTTTTTAGTATTGCCGTCGTTAATAAACAAGGATTGCTTAATAATGATAACGGTATATAATAAATGATTCTATTCATTTTATTGGTTGTCAATGTAAACAATAGTTGATAAGGTTTTATAAAATATAAGCTAGTTCTTGAATAGTAGTAGAAACAATTAGTTCTAATTAGGTCCTGACAATAATTTTCGTAGCTGAATCGTGATGCGCCAAATCTGTAATCAAAATTGGATTCAGCGACACAAAATCTAAAATAATTACAATTTCAGGTCCCAGAACTTTAAAATTCTATTTATTTTTGCCCTGTGTAATTAATGTAATATTAATATTGACAAATACAAAGTTAAATATATACTAAAAACGTTAATACCCTGCTTAATTTCTACCGAAAAATATGAAATAATAATATAATGTAAACAATATGAAAAAAGTCTCTAAAATAATTTTATCTATATGCAAAAAAAGATGATATCCGCGGTTCTGTCGGTCTGACTATCAGTTGGTCTATATGTCCTGGAAATTTTTGACCTTAAATTTGGACTTTAGGTTCCTTAAAAAAAGTTCTTGTTAAACATTTTTTGATTTTTTTTTACTTTTTTTTTCATTTTTTTTTTCAAAATTTTTGTCTTTGGACAAAACACGTTTTTCAAGAAAATTTTTGATTTTTTGTTTTTATGAACCTTCAGTAGTTTTCGTAACTTTTTAAATTATTTATCAAGAATAACGCCTTAAGGGGTCTTTCTACATTTAAATTTAAAATATTCTTTTTTTAAACATTTTTTTATATAGAAGGAAAAAGATATCACTGTGAAATTTTATAGGTACATATGTTTATTTATATTCAAAAAATACAATTTTTTTTTTTTAGATTTTTAAAGTTAAATTTTTTGGTTCCGACCCTTTATTATTCAGTATTGAAGTCGCTATAGCCAAAAAAATTTAAAAAAACATGTGCCATTTTGTTATTTTTGGCCAAAAAATAATTTCTAGTTCGGGCAATAGTGACTTCAATACTAAATAATATTCCGTTTTGTTTTTTTTTTTCAGTCGAATCAAACGGCCGGAATCATAGCGAACACCGTTTTTAGATTTTTTTTTCAAAAAATTTTTATGCCCAAAAAATGGCACTTTAAAATATAATTTTTTTGTATTCTTTGTATATAAATCATACCTACAAAATTACACAATGATATCTTTTTCTTTCTATATAAAAAAAAATGTTAAATATAAATATATACAAATTGAAATATAAAATTGAAAGACCCCTTAATTTTCTGACCTATTTATGAGTCACTCTATGTATGCATGAAAGTTTTTGTTTTGTTTTACTTTGCTAGACTAAATATCATAAAAAATTGATAGAATCTGTGCAAAAAAAACAATTTATTTAAACCAATCTTAAGTCGAAAAAAGATAAATTGTTAGCTATTTATAACACTTGTTGTCATTTGATTTTAGATTAAACTTTAAATTTTTAAGAAATAAAAGGATTTTTTAGTACTTAAGATAAGATTTAAGACTGTATTTATTTAAATAATGTGATTGTTTATTGTTTTTTAAAAATATTTAGTAAGCTAAATTAGTAATTAGTCATAATTTGATGGTAATTGGTAATGATAAATTTTTATTCACCTCTGTAATGACGATAACTCCTGATGATGCCTAGTGAGGCGAAACATGTAGAGTAGATTATAAAATTAAAATTGTATCCAGTAAGTACTAAAAAATCCTTTTATTTCTTAATTATGGAACTGGATAATGGCTTCTCGTTAAAAAATTTTACTTTAAAGTTTTGTTATATTTTTTAATTTGGAGTCTGGTATATAATGTAAAATTGAATAGACTTCGTGAAGCCTATTTAATTTTATATTTTTTTAAATTTTTTATTTAATTTTTTTTTCAATTAAAAGAAAATAATATAACACCATTTCGAAAAAATAATACTACATAATACATTTGTTAAAAAAATAATTGTTATTTTTACACATTTATAAAAAAATACGCGTTGTAATTAAAATTTAAAGCAATAGAAAAAAAAGCTAATAATACAATATATTTAAAAAATCTATCTTGAAACAATCTAATATTAGTGAAATTTTACCTTCTTTAGTTGGCAGATTATATACAAATTAACAGAACCAACATGGTCTTTTCTTTCATAATATGAACCGTGTTTTGCAATAACATATTAACCCACATTGTGAAATGGCAGTTTATTGTTAAACATTTTATATTACATGTTTTAAATGATTTACAAAATTTGTATATGTTATGATACATGATCAATTTAATTTAAGCGTTTTGGACAAACTGTAAAATATATTAACCCAAGCAACAAAACAGGTAAAAAAGTGGAAAAAAGTCTATTATTAATCGACTTTTTGTCCACTTTTTTACCTTTTTTGTTGTTTGGGAACCCCTTCCGCTCCATTTTATCCACGAATGCTTATTTGTAGTTATAGCGAAATATAGCACAATATCCACAGTAGCATATTTGTTTAAGCGATTTTCCATATACATTTTAATCTGGTATAGGGACCTGTACCTTGAAAAACCGGCTGGAGCGGAAGGGGTTAAGAAACAAGTTTTACAGTCATCTCACAATGGGTTAACGTATTATTGCATAACAATCCATATAATATATTAGTTGTTTTTTTTTTAACGTCTATAGAATTCTTTCAAAATTCTGAAATTAGGAACTGGGCTTAAATCCTAAGGATTCTAATATCATCCTTTCGATTTTGTACAGATATAATATTTTTTCTATTTTTCTACTGTTATAAGCTTATCACACGCATTTTGCGTGTTTTTATAGGCCCATAAGAGGTCTCTACTTTTGTTTTCGTTTGGGTTGGCAACAGACAAAAGCCTATCGCTTGAAGTTTTCCGTGCAAATGCCAACGTCACTTTAAAGTTTAATTTTCTATAAAATTTTGTGTTTACGTTATTTTTTATCGTGTTGAAATTGTGGCTTAGGCCAATTGGTTGTGGCAGTGAAAAAGAGAAGACATGACTATATCAAAATATCATTTGTTCTTAGAATTTTAAACGTGGCGAAATCTGTAATGCCAACTCGAAACAAAAGTCCCTAAATCAGTCGTCAATTTAAATGTAAGTTTTTTTTTTAATTTTAGAGCAAAATAGAAAAAAAATTATAAAGCACTAGTTTCATAACACGTTTTTAGCGCACTAGTACTTTAGAAAACTCGCCGCAAGCGGCTCGTTTTCTAAGCTTGTACTCGTACGCTAAAAACGTATGTTATGAAATTAGTACTTTAATATACTATAAGTAAGGACAGAAATTTTTAATTTTAAACAAAATTATAAAAATATTAATTTATTATTCCATCAATCTATTTTCTAATCATCGTACAGAGTGATATTGGTAGACTGACAGTTTCGGGCTTCTGGCCCTCTTCAGTACCAAGAGTCAACTCTGCACGCTGATTAAGAAAACGTTTTTAGACTTTACTCGCAAAAGGAATATAGCCATTAGATTGATGTAGACTTGTGCGCCATCTATTTCTAGATGTAGACAACTACTCATACCTCTCCTAATCTGGAGACTTTGAATGGTAGCAAGTTGAAGACTTGTGTGTCTCAAGCACATAGTACCACTAACGGGTGGTTAGACGTAGAATTCGTAAGGACAGAAATTTTTAATTTTAAACAAAATTATAAAAATATTAATTTATTATTCCATCAATCTATTTTCTAATCATCGTACAGAGTGATATTGGTAGACTGACAGTTTCGGGCTTCTGGCCCTCTTCAGTACCAAGAAACTGTCAGTCTACCAATATCACTCTGTACGATGATTAGAAAATAGATTGATGGAATAATAAATACTATAAGTAATCACACTGTTCCTGATTTTAAAATAAAGCTTCCATAGTACAGGCTCCAAATAAAAGACCAATTAGGTACTCTTATAATAGAAAAATATAGTCTGGTTAAGAGTAAATTACATTTGTTTTTTATTTGTGGGCCTGTGTAGTTGTTTAAACAAATTTATAGACTAGTAGGTTGAGACATTAAGCCATTTTTAACGCCTCTCTGTAATATTTCCCTACTTCCTCCCAAAGACGTATTTGTTGTTCTACTAGTCATGGTTATTGACGTGGACGCATCTCCCCTACAATCTCCCTTATTCACCAAAGGCCCAATGTCACAATCATCATCCTGATTGGGACATAGGGAAGTCGCTCTTGTTGCTCTAAATCTCTCACTGTTTTGCTTATTTTTCCGCGGAAAAACGCTGTTTTCTAATTGAAGCTGCGCATTGACATCTTTGTTTGCTGCGCATGTGCAAGCTTTTAGGAAGCTCTTTTTAAAGTTGTCGCTCAAAAATGCGTAGAGAATTGGATTTACAGCTGAATTTGAATAGCTTAGAACTGATGCTAGCAGATGTAGAGTTGTGTAAAACCTGAAAGAACAACGGAAAATTAAATTAAACAATACATCTCAAAATTATTTGTTTTATACTATAGATTTTTTAATTTCATAAATAAACACATACATGTTTACTTAGAGTGTAAACATGGCTGCTTGCCTCCTATTTTGAATGCTTAATATTATTTTAATATAAGATTACATCTGAAAATTTATTGTTGTGACTGTAAGAATTTCTGGGATTTTATTTAGAAGCTCATTTTGATTTAAAATGTTACCCTTTTTTATTTTAAATTCTAAAACTTTAAAAGGATAAGACCATACACTTTATTGGAAAGTTTTGGACCTGTACATTTAACTGAAATAATATGTTGCTTGGTTTGGACCGAGTCTCACTTTGGCATTTAAAAACAAGTTTGCACAAATAAGTTTACTATTGCATATAGTAATGTAAAAAACTATTATTTTAACATGTTTTATGATATTTGTATGTTTTTATCTTATGGAGAAAATAAAATTAAACTTACGTTTGTTTCGCTAGATCCTCTGAAGCATCTTTCATCCCCAACTGCATTATCCAATATGGTAGCCAGCATATAACATAAACCGTTATAACAGTCAGAACCAAATTAGTAACCTTTCTATGTGACCTCTTCTTTTCCTTAGACTTATTCTTTGGCCCCACGGTTTTCAGTTTTTTAACAACTTGAAAGTAGAACACCAAAATCAGGCATAATGGCACGAAAAAACTACATATAAATGTGTAAGTTATAAAAATTGTCGCTTGGTGGATTTCTGTTTCGGAAATAGTACCATTATCAGGCAAAGACAAATTTGCCATATCAGAAGTGTTTATATTATAACCGTCTTGTCCATACCATTCAATCTGGCAGGACATGTGTCCTGTATTGTATATATCTACTTCAGCTGCGTGTTTAATGATTGGTATGATCAGCAAAATACTGGTTGTCCAAGCGAGTAGAGATATAAACTTAGAAATCAACGGTGTCCTCCATCTTGGAGACGATATCGGATGACAAACGGCTATATATCTATCAGCAGACATAATACATAGGAAAATACTGCTCGTGAATTGGTTTATACTTGTTGAAATCATGTATGCTTTGCATGCCATATGTCCGAAGATCCATTCTCTGTAAAACAAAATAAAATTTGATATCAGTGCACCGCTAGTGGTGAGTAAGATGATAATTTTTTTAACCGACTTCCAAAAAAGGAGGAGGTTACAATTCGACGTGTGACGTGTGATTTTTTTTTGTTTGTTCCCGCATAACTTTGGAACGGATAAACGGAATTTGATGAAACTTTTTGCAACTTAAAGAGGACATTCATGAGGTGGTCTCGTTATAATTTGACGCTCGGATAATGCCGGGTAAGCCGGATAATTAAGATAAATCTAATCGTTTTAACACAATTTCACTTAGAACAGGATTAATTTGGTTGTAATACCAACCAAATTTTTATAAAATGATCGTATAACTCGAATAAGCCGGATAACTTGATTAAGGGGTCACTCAAATATTACGGCAGGCTAAAAATCTTTTAAATGGCGCTAAACTTGATTCTGTGTTACAACGCACTATTAGTTCATTGTGACGTCAGCAGCTTGCCGAGATGGACATTACAAATTTACAAATTCTGTGTCTCTAAAAAGTAAAAAATAAAACCTTTTCGCAAAAAAAATGAACCGACTTCTGTCTCTAAAAAGTAAAAAATAAAAAATAAGTCGGTGCCAATTTAACAACAAAAATAACTGTTAATTTAATTTAGGGATTGGTGAAATTGGCACCGACTTATTTTTTACTTTTTAGAGACAGAGGTCGGTTCATTTTTTTTTGCGAAAAGTTTTTCTATGTTTGCTTATAAAATGTTTGATATTTAATAATTTAAGTTAACCCTTAAGGCTGATTCAGGCATAGTTATCACTAACTAAACTAAGCCGTTCCGTAATGTTTATTATTAAAGGATGGCTTAGTTTAGTTAGTAATATTTATAATAATGCCTAAATGCAATGTTTTAAAATGTTGCTAACAATTAAATATGAAGGTTTTTTACGAGGTTGTTTACCTCTCGGTATTAAAAACTACAAATAATGAAGTCAGGCGGATCCTAACTTAACCCCTTCCGCTCCATTGTATCCACGTATGAATTGGTTTTAGGTATATCAAAATTTACCACAATATCCACGGTTGGATATCCGTATACGCGATTTTCCATATAAATATTAGTCTGGTATACCGGGCTGGAGAGGAAGGGTTTGACGCGGCATGCGAAGAGGGGACAAAACTTTCAAAAAACGTGTTTTTTTTTAAATACTCTAATTCTCATATAATATGGTTTTTATCAGCACATCTGGATTTCCCTATTTATCAAATGAAATTTGATGAAAGTTTCTTTACAAATGTGTTGATATCCAAATTATGGATATTTTTTAATAAAATCAGAAAAATATAAAAAAATGCATTTTTCCTAACGAATTGTTTAGACGTCATCGTTAAATGACATTCGTGGCGTTTTTTTTTTTCAAATTTGATTTACAAATACAAAAAATGACTAAATTAACAAATTAGAATTGATTAAAACAAATATAGTGCAATATACTATGTGTATTTTTAGTGTAACAAGGCGGAAACAGTTTAAAAATTTAATTACTTACCTATAGATGAATGTTGCGATAAGAAATGGAATTCCGATCAAAAAACATTCATCAGCGATGGCTAGATTTACGATGTACATGTTGGTAACCGTTTGCATTTTTGAAAACCTCATTACCACGTAAATTACCAAAGTATTTCCTACCAAGCCTACTACGCATACTATGGCAAAAAGAATGATTTGAATTGTTTGGACGGCCACATTGAATGACATTCCGTGGCTTTCCTCCGGAAAATCTGTTATGTTCATTTTGGTGGGTGTGTTGTTACATTAAGGGTGAATCATTTATCTGAAACAAAAGGAAATGTAAATATTAAACTGTACCTAAAATAAACTAAACAAATAATTTAATATAATTATTTAAAATTAAATATACAGTGCATGTTTAAAGTCCGTCCCCCTTTAACTTTTGAACGACTTAAGATGTAAATTTGAAATTTGGAACACGTAAATAACATAACCCAAATCAATTTTTCTTATATATTTTACATGTTTAGGGGGCACAATCGTGGCAGAGGGCAGGGCGGGACATTTTTTAAATGGAAAGGCAGGTCGTGTGTACATCATTTTGAAGTTTATAAAATTCCCCATTTGACCACATATTTTTTTATGTTTTCAGAGCAATTTTTGGGGGTTTAAAATAGGATTAAAAATGTGAATTTTAGTCAAAATTTCTTTACAAGAATTGAACAATGTTTGTAAAGAATACCTACGCCAGTTATAATTTTAAACTAATTTTGGATGGCGTAAATAAAATTATAATAAAACGCATTTTTTAGCCAAAAACATTGAAAAATGTATAAAAAATAGTGAATTTTATGAGCTAAACACTCCTTAATTAAAAAAAAAACATTACCATTAAAAAAACAAAATAAAATGTAAATATTAAAATGTACCTAAAAGAAACTAAACAAATAATGTAATATAATTATTTAAAATTAAATATACATTGTATGTTTGAAGTCTGCCCCCTTTAACCTTTGAACGACTTAAGACATAAACTTGAAATTTGGAACACGTAAATAACATAACCCAAATAATTTTATGGGGCACAATGGTGGCAGGGGGCCAAGGAGGGACATTTTTTAAATGGAAAGGGAGGTTGTGTATACATCATTTTGAACCTTATAAAATTTCCCATTTGTGCACATATTTTTTTATGTTTTCAGAGCAATTTTTGGGGTTTTTAAAATAGGGTTAAAAATGGTAATTTTCGTCAAAATTTCTTACAAAAATTGAACAATGTTTGTAAAGAATACCTACGTCAGTTATAATTTTAAACTAATTTTGGATGATGTAAATAAAATTTTACAAAAAAATCGCATTTTTTAGCCAAAACCATTGAAAAATGTAGTGAATTTTATGAGTTTTTAGATTTGGGTTATGTTTTTTAAGTGTTTCAAATTTCAAGTTGGTATCTTAAACCGCTCAAAAGTTAAAGGGGGCAGAATTTTAACACGCTCTGTATAGTACCTACCCAGTAAACACAAGCTTCTATTTTTTGATACATTATCCGCTTAGTAAACTTTTTTTTGATTTATGTAATTTATGTTTATTAAAATTTTAATAAGCGTATATTTTATCAAAAAATATACCTTGGTGTTTACTGGTTTACGAGTAAAAACGCATGTACCGAAAGTACATGGAAATTCCATGATAAAATGGTTTTTTGAGAGCGTCTTGCAAAATATACTCGTTTAGCAAAGACGCTTTTTTTGGTATACATAAATAAGTATTACAGAAATTTGGGGAAATGCATGTGACTGTTTTTTTTCTCTTTATACCTATCTTATATGCAAAGGTTTAATACTTAAAACTTATTGGTTTTAAGCTATTTGGTATAATGCTATAAAAATATAAGTAATCACCTTATTATCTCCGAATTTGTCCTATTAAGTTACGGTAACTTAGTTATCTACATGCAAACATCGAGTATTGTATAAATCTTCCAAAAATTGTTTGCGAAAACTCGCATACAATGCTTGTTTATTTGGACTTTTTAAACCATGAATAAATTTTAAAAATATCGAGTTAATTCCATACTTTTTTGCACACTCTGGATTAATATAACGGTAAATGTTATCAAAACAAAGCAGTCTAAACCCAATCTAGTTATTCAGGTTGACTATAAACTGCAGAATTCAGATTCCATAGAAATTTCTCTTCTGTATGCTCCAGACTTGAATTTAGTGGCGCTATAAGTATGGACTGTCTGGCTTAGTTAAACCTAATATATGTACCCAAAATGAAGGAAGATTAGCATGTAAATTGTCTATATTTGAGTCAATTGTCTTCTTTGACTATAGTTAACTATACAGGGTGTTCTGTATCGTTATTTTCAAATTTTGTCAGTAAAGAGTAGATTTAATTCTAAGACAATAAAACACAAAAGTCTAAGTTGATTTTTATTCGTAAGGGAGCTACGACCCTCCTAAGGGTACATCTTATCTGTACTTATTTTTGAAATTTTCTCAATAAAATGGAATTCTTTAGTTAAAAATACATTATAAAGGTACTCTTAGTGTAAAAAGTTTCTATACACCTAGGTTTTAAGAGTACTACCGGGTTTTAAAAAGTAACACTTCCTAAGTGGGCGTAGCCCCCTTAAAATCCATTTGTGGTCATTTGTGTATGCACTGTAAAAACTGCATGTAAAATAATGTAAAAATACATGAATTTACATAGTACGGAATAGTAAATTTACTATTCGGGACTATGCATAATTCATGAATTTATGTAAAATAATGTAAAATAATGTAAAATAATGTAAAAGAATGTAAAATGATGTAAAATAATGTAAAAAAATATATTTACATTGATTTACATATGATTTTACAATGTCGGGTTATGTTATTTTAAGACGCGCGTGCGCTTTGGACAATAACCAAGAAGGCGTCGCATCATAAGACGGACCGTTTAATATTATTATTATTATTATTATTATTATTATTATTATTATTTATTACAACAGTAAGCGGCATAGCCGATGAGACTGTGTCCCTAACAAATAAATAAAATAATACAATAACATATTTCTAAATACAACTCTTGCTTTTAATTCTTCTTTATATGACTTCATACTTCAACGTTTTTGACATTCATTTTATAAATAATATTAAACATTTAAATTTTTACGGTTTCTTATATCTTCATTACTATGTCTACAAGAGGTCTTCATTATTTGATTTGAATTCAATTTTTCTAATTTTGCGTAACATAAATGATCAAAAATTGATTTTTTTCAGGACGTAAATTTTGACATTAATTTTGGCAGTAGTTTTAGCAAAAATATTGTTATTGTTAGGGAGATAGCGACGCATCCTGCTAGGTTAAAGTGTTAAAAGTGTAAAAAAAGGTAAATATTATTTATGTACGATGCTTTATTTGTGGCCTAAAATTTACATTCATTATAAATTACGATCTTTATCAACCAATAGAAAGATATACTCGTATTAAGGGTGCAAATCGTTTAGTTTATTAAACCAAATGAACTTTACGCTACGATATTTCAAAAAAGCTTTGACACAGAGACTTTTGGAACATACATTTTCTAATTAGCAAATATTTCATTTCAAATTTCAAGTCTCTATCTAAAAAAAGTCCAAACCATTCTACTATGTAATTTTTACCGTTCCGGTCTATGCAAAATATTACCATTATGGACTATGTAATTTTTACTGTTCCGGTCTATGCAAAATATTACCATTACGGACTATATAATTTTAACCATTCCGATCTATGGCAACATATTACCATTTACGGACTATGTATTTTAATGTAATTTATTTTTACCGTGTGGGAACATTTTTTATAGTTTTTGATGTAGAATCGTCCTACATTATTAAAATTTTTATTTGCGCAATTTTTAGTTCCTAGTTTTGATGCCCAGAACGTGAAAAAATCTCTTTGACTGCAATTTTCTCGAAAACGGTTGGTTCTACGGTGTTACACTAAGAGTACCTTTTTTTATTTTATTGAGAATATGTCAAAAAAGTACAGAAAAAAGTTTGGGGCAAATTTTTTTGCCTCAACTTTAAAGTGACATCACACCTCATTTTGCACGTCCCTGGTTAAAATTATAAACTAAAAATTATATAAAAGATAGCCTTTATCAATATTAAGGCATGTGCAAAATATCGTTACTGTTGTTCATGGGGTTCCAGAGATATTAAATAAAAACTACTTCTCAGATATACCCTTAGGAGGTTCGTAGCTCCCTTACGAATAAAAATACCTACCTCTTTCGTGCTTTTTTGTCTTAGAATTAAGTCTACTATATACTGACAAAGTTTGAATATGACGAAACGGAAAACCCTGTATATGAGAAAATACCAGAGAACAGGAACCTCATTGTGGATCGATACGATTTTAGAAGAACGAATGGGGGTTTGGTAACTACGGCCGCAGGTATGTATACATACAGTAGGTAATGAATAAAATATGCTTTGTAGAAAATTATATGGTCTTTTTTTGGCTTTTTTTATATCATAATGAATTAGTAGGAGAGACTAATAAAAAATATCGTTTTATCACAGTTTTTGAAACTGACGGCGGGTTTGGGTAATAAAAACTTTTTCGAATTTTTATTGATTTTTTTATTTTTACTTTCGAGCGACCTCGGAGAGAAGAAAGTCTAAGTATTTATGGATAAAGAAAAGATTCCAGATTTTGATGTATTTAAGCGATTTTTCGATGTTCGTCCATCCTCTGTCCTTTTATCGGTCCGTCCGTCCAGAGGCTTACAGGCCATACCTTTTAACAGATCAAAACCAAACTTAAAGTTTTTAGGGGATCGTTTAAAGTGGTTTTTCTTAATTTTTGTCTACTTTGCCAAATAAAGGTAGTTTACTGATAAAAGAATATGAAAAAATGAAATTTCTAAAAATGGCTGTAACGAATTTGCTTAAGTTTTGTACGATAATAGTAAATTTCAAACATAACAACTAAATACTAGTTTTTTCACGAAAACTACCCCCCGCCTCTCAGGGGATGGAGTTAGAATATTTTTATTATCAGATTCACTTTCACCTTTCACCTCGAAAACCCCAGTATACCAATTTTTACGAAAACTACCGCCCGTCCCTCATGGGTGAAATTAGAAAACATTTATTATCAGATTCAGATTCGTTGACCCCAAAAACTCGTACATGTATATCAACTTTGACGGCAATATTGAAAATATTTACCCCTCACCCCAGCGGGGCAATTTTTAATTTTTTTGTAAAAAAAATGTATTTTTCGCCATTTGCCCCCTTTGCCGCACACCAATGTTCACGAAAAACAATCCGGATCGAGAACTTTTGGTAACATACCTGTATGCTAAATTTCAGGTGTCTAGCTTGAAGCGTTCTTAAGTTATCATGCACACAATATTTCCCGGACAGAACGACCTATCGACCGTCCTACCGATCGACCGACCGACCGACAATTTTGCTCGAAATTGATTTATATCGACATAAGCGCCATAAAAAAAAATACGCAAAAAAAATGTTGAACATTTTTTCAGGAAATCAAGGCTTTTCCACAAGGGCGTAGATGTTTTTTTTTTCTATGGGGGTAATACCAAGATCTTGGTCATTTTTTCCGGCATTAAAAATGAAAAAAAGGCAAATTTATATTAATTTTTAGGATAACGCTTGCTTTCCCAAAATTTTGAAAATTTTCAAAACGGGAAAGCAAAATAACAAAATAATCAAAATTTTAAAACGTATCCGAACTTTTTAGCGAGAAAGTAAGTGCGGTGAAACCCTTCCAGTTTATTATTATATACATTTATAAGCTGTGTAATAAAAACCCTGTTGTATAATACCCAACTTTTGTATTACCCAACTTTTGTTTTTCTGACAAAAAAAAGTAAAAAAAATAATAAGTAGGTACCTGAACTAGATTTTCATTTAAAAGCGAGTTTAAAGCGATGATAAATTAGAGACCAATAAAATATCTAGTTTCTGTGACAAACAGACAGACAATAGAGCATCCCTATAAAGGATCCTTGTTATAGAATTTTTATTCTGATGAACTATAAATATTACTTAGGGTGTTCTGGATGTTATTCTGATTTTGATGAACAATAAATATTACTTACCTACTTATATATATTACATGTTTGTTTAATTATTACATGTTTGTTTAACCTCGTACTATTCTACTTAATTAAGCATCCCCTAAGTCCAGGACTTGTGTGGGCTAGTAGTAGAGGGAACCACCGGCTTATACTGACTTTCGAACCAGTTTCTAGGGAGTGTCCGTTTCACTTATCGCCTTCGGCAAATTTCAATTATTAATTAACTGAAAAAGGCAAATCGGCGCCAGTGAGAATCGAACTCACGATAGTAGACTTACTATGCATACGCGCTAGTCACTACGCTATGCCTCCCATAAAGGGATCCTGTTTTAGCTATTGAGTAAACACATTACAGTAAGAAATTTTAGTGTACTTTGTGTGTGTGAAAACTTTTATTATAAATAATTGATATTTCATAATTAAATGTTAAATTTTTGTGTTCTTTGGTTGAAGGTTTTGACGTAGTTTTTTATATGTAACCATTTGAAAATGATCGAACGGTCGAAACGCGTCATGGTGCTTTAAGAATAAAAAATTAATTTTTTTTATCCAGATTTTGGCTTTTGTGCCATTTATACATTACAGTAAATCATTCAAATATTTTATAAATAATATTAATTTAATGTCATTTTCCAGAAGTAATTTTACAGGCCCACAAAAAAAATAAAAGAGGCCTACGCCATGGATAGGACCAGATAATGTATTT
Source organism: Brachypterus glaber (assembly GCA_958510825.1). Lineage (NCBI taxonomy): Eukaryota > Metazoa > Arthropoda > Insecta > Coleoptera > Kateretidae > Brachypterus > Brachypterus glaber. The sequence continues at coordinate 28,609,356 of OY294044.1, forward strand.
TTGCCCGCTGAAGGTGAATCAAAACTCAGTTTAACACATACACGTCTGGATTTTTCTCTACAACAGCACTATGCTACAAACGGGAAAAAAGTGACCAAAATTATTTTATTGTATATTTACCGATATTTCAACTTTAAATAACTAGTGAGACATAAAAATTATGTTTTTTTATTTTTTAATATTTTCCATTGAGGAATTTAGAGTAAAAAGAAAAAAACTGGAAGTAAGTAACCAAAATTATTTTATTGTATATTTCAAACTTAAATTATTATTATTATTATAAAGAGATAAGGGCAAAGGAAATCCTATTATGCCCAAAGAATATACAAATAAATGATAATAAACAGTAAAACAAAAAAAAAATTAAAAAAAAAATTGAAAATTGAAAAAAGCCTACTTAACTAAATTAACCTAAATAAACATATTAATAAGCTTAACTAACTTATCTAACTTATCTAAACATAATTTACTATTTTACAATAAAAAGTTTCTGATCCAAGTGTCGTAACGGTTTTTAAAAGCATTAATAGACGGATACGTAACTACACTATCAGGCAAATTGTTCCAAAAGTGGAAAACTCTATTGGGCAAGAACTGCTCGCGAACGGCTGTTTTAAAGTTTTCACGATTGACTTTTAAACTGTGACCACGAAGTCTTACATCACTACACAAAGAGTACAAGTTGTGAAGATCGGTGGAGTAGGTATCGTTTAAAATACGGTAAGTAGTTATAAGATCTCCACGTTTTCTTCGATCTGTTAAACAAGGAAGGTAAAGTACATTCAATCGCTCGTGACAGTCAAGGTGAGACAGCCCATGAACCCATTTGGTTAATTTTCTCTGGACACTCTCCAGAAGCTTAATGTCCCTAACGTACCTCGGACTCCAGACAACGTTGTTGTACTCAATCAACGGTCTAATGTATGCTTTGTATAGAGCAAGAAAAAGCTGAGGGTTTGGTGAGCAAAATGACTTCCTGATTATGTATGAGGTGGAGTTGGCTTTTCTCACGACAGAGCTAATATGCTCTGACCAACAAAGTGTGCTGTTAATAGTTACACCGAGATCGACTTGACTGTGTACTGGTTTTACATTGATTCCACCTAAGGTGTAGGTATGGTGTGGGTTGTTTTTACCAATGTGGAGTATTGAGCATTTTGATGGATTTAAAAGTATTAGCCAATCTGTGCACCACTGCTCTATGCTATTGAAGTCTTCCTGTAGTAGCAAAGCGTCAGCCAAAGGGTTACAAAACAGTTTTGAGTCATCAGCGTAAAAAGCGCAGGCAGTCTTGAGATGATAAGGTAAGTCGGCTGTGTATATAAGGTATAAGATGGGTCCCAGAACTGAACCTTGTGGAACACCTGAGACGACAGATCTTGTGGTAGCATTACCGTTACCGACCCTTACTGAAAACCTCCTATTAGATAAAAAGGCTTTAATCCACTTTAAAAGTTTGCCTCTGATACCAAAATGTTTAAGCTTGTGTATGAGTCTTCTTCGTGGAACTCTTTCAAATGCTTTGGAAAAATCTAAATATCCTACATCTACAGGTAGCCCTTTATCAAGTGCTTCAGTCCATGCCTTTAAACATTGTAGGAGATTTGTAGTTGTGGAACGACCGGGTAAGAAGCCATGTTGAGGGTCAGATACAATTTTATTTGACATTATAAATTCTACAAGTCTGTCAGCTATAATTCTCTCCATCATTTTTGAACAGCTAGGTAAAAGGCTAATTGGGCGGTAGTTGTTGGCATCTAGCTTATCTCCTTTTTTAAATATTGGTGTTACAGAAGCAGATAACCATTGATCGGGAACCGTGGAAGAATTAAAACAAGAATGCATTATTTTGGAGAGAGGTTTGGCTAAATGAATTGCACAGTTCTTAAGAGTTGCGTTGGATATGGTATCTGGACCAGGAGCACTGGAAGTGCATAGTTTGTTAAGCTGCTCTAGAACAATGTCTTCGGTAAACAAAATGTTTTCCAAACTACAAAATGATTAGTAAGACATAAAAAATATGTTTTTTAATTTTTTAATAATAATAACAATAAATTCTCCAATAGAAAATATTAAAAAATAAAAAAACATATTTTTTTTGTCTTACTAATCATTTAAAGTTAAAATACACAATAAAATAATTTCAGTTACTATTTTCGTTTTTATTTTTCTTTTTTCTCTAAATTTATTAATGGAAAATATTAAAAAAAATAAAAAAATAAACATATTTTATATATCTTATCTACTATTTAAAGTTAAAATACACAAAAAAATAATTTTTCTCGTTTGGTAGCATAGTGCAGAGAAAAATACAGACGTGGGGTTAAAGTGAGTTCAGATTCGGTTTCAGCGGGCGAAAATACATAGGAACATATATCCATGGCTCAGACCACTTTTATTTTTTAGTTTTAGTTTTCATCGCATTTAAAGATTAAGTTGAAAACGGAACAACAGAAGGATAAAATACTAACATTTTTTAAATTGAATGAAACTAATACATTGCCACTTTATACCACCTTGAAAAAGAAGTTTTTTATTTTTATATAAATGGAATTCTGTAAGTTCACTTTAATTTAATGTACCTGCACGAGATTGTGCATGGCACTTACTAATCTAGTACTTTGCTATCCATTAAAAGTAAGTGGGAAGTTATTGCCCCCCCCCCCTCAAAGAGATCTAGGTTTTAGGAAAAATATAAATAAGAAAATAAATCTGCCCTCCTTAGTTAAGACGTCCTAACTACATTTTTGTTCATTTTCGGCTTATCTGCATATATCAATGGCGCACCCAGGGGGAGGGGCCGGTAACCGCCCCAAGCCCTCAAATTCAGAATTCTTTTAAATGCGTTTTTAACTATTTTGCTTGTAAGCTTTTAAAAAATGTTCGCTTTTGTTAATAGATATTATGAAAAAATATGAGTCATTAAACTGGAAACTGAGAAACATCAATATTTCTAAAGATTTTCTCCTGCGGCGTCAAACATGATAAGTTGTATTTTAAGAGGTTTCCTCTTCCCATTTAAAGTTTTATAAAACAGCTGCTTATCCAGGAAGAACTGTTAAAATTTTTGCCTGCGCCGCTAAACATTTTATTTGCAGTTGTGTGATATTACAATTTTATTTAATAGATTTTATAAAATTATTTACATGACAACTTTAGAGGTGTTTGGAAAATGCAAAAACTTAAGAAAACCAAAATATTCTTTCGCGGCGCTAAGCATAATAAGTTATGTTTTAAGAAGTTTCACCTACTTATTATAAGTTTTATAAAAATAATTTGCTTCTCGAATTCTTAGAAATTATTTGTCCTGAAAACTGTAAAAAAATTTGCCTACGGCAATAAACTTAATTGTCAATGATGTGGTATTACAATTTTAATTAAAAATTTCTATAAAATTACTTCCAAATTCAGATGTGTCTGGGATATGTGAAAAATTAGGATTTCTAACAATCTTCACCTGCGGCGCTATATATGATAAGTTTTAAGAGATTTCCTCTACCCATTTGGAGTTGAGAAAAATAATTCTTTTTGAATTCTTAGAAATTGCTTATACGGACCAATGGCATGGCATTGATAAAAGCTATCATTTTATGTAATTTTTATTTGGTAATTTTAACCAGGGACGGGCAAAATGGGGGCGCTATGTCACTATTTGGCCCCAAACTTTTTATCTGTATTTTTTTGACATTTTCTCAATAAAATATGATTCTTTAAATTGCAGTTAAAGATATTTAAAGAGATTTTTCACGTTCGGAGGAGCATCAAAAATAGGAACTAAAAATTACCGCCTATAAAAATTTTAATATTTCAGGGCGATTCAACATTAAAAACTATAAAAAAAGTTCCTATAAATCTAGGTTCGAAATTGAGTTTTAAGAGTACTACCGGGTCTTAAAAAGTCACTCTTCCTAAGTGGGCGTATCTCTCTTAAAATCCATTTTGATCATTTGTATATGAGAACTTTTTTTATAGTTTTTAATGTAGAATCGCTTTGAATTATTAAAAATTTTATTGGCGCGATTTTTAGTTCCTATTTTTGATGCTCAGAACGTAAAAAAATCTCTTTACCTGAAATTTTCTAGAAAACGGTTAGTTCTACGTTGTTATACTAAGAGTACCTTTTTATGTATTTTTAAAATCATATTTTATTGAGAAATGGTAAAAAAAATAGGTAAAAAAGTTTGGGGCAAAAAAGTTACATAGCCCCGCCATTTTGCACTTCCCTGGTTAAAATTACCAAATAAAAATTACATAAAATGATAGCCTCAGTGTTAAAACATATGCAAAATTCGTTGCATGGTTTAATAGGGTAAAAGAGATATTAAATAAAAACTCTTTTTTAGGGACACTCTTAGAAGGGCTCGTTTCTGGACCAACCTTTATAGGAACATTTTTTTCTTATTTTTGTATGTAGAATCACCTCTAAAATTTCTCTACGCGAGTTCTGGAACACCCTGTATATTTTTGTACCCTTAGGGTTATATGAAACTATTTATAAATATGTCATTAACCGTTTTATATGAAAACAAATCTAGTTATTTTACTGTAAAATTAAATGAACAAAAAACATTACGTCATACTATTTTTGTCCTTTCTGACCCCCTCTTTCTTTACCAACCTTCGCCATGCTGAGTAACACCCCCTCCACCATCCTAAATAACGTCACGCTACCCTGTAAAAAAAGTCCAAGTAGAGACCAGTAAAGACCGGTAAAAAACCAAGCCATCCAACTTTGAAAGGGTGGAACATTGTTTAAAAAATGGTTTAATGTGGTTTAATCGGGAAAAAAATCGTTTTTTTTTTAGATAGTTCAGAGACTATTGCTAATGGATTTTTAAAATTTTGTACACTATTATAATACTAAAAAACAGTTACTTTCACACAATCGGTTAATAATTTGTTTAAATAATTGCAAAAAAACAATAAAATTTTCAGTATTTTCAAGTAATTTTCATTCTTCGGGAAAAGAACCTTCACAGTTCAAACTTTCAAAAAATAAGCCATTTATAACCCTTGAGAAAATCATTTTGAAAAACATCAAAATTGATAACAAGATTGCAACCTAAGTCAGAACAATTAATATTAGCACCAATCATTAAAATCAAAAGCACTAAATAGTTTGGTTTGCTATCAATATATATATATATATATATATTTTCTCTAAAACGCTTAAAGTTTCCATCGAGTTGACTGAAGTTATTAAATACATATACAAATATATTTGTTTTGGTGTTTTAACAAATGAATGATTGAACGCATAGATTTTCTTAAATTTTGAAATAATGTTTTCCTGGCTACAAAAGCAAACTTTTTTATGATATATTATTTTTTTTTCGGATGATCATCACTAAACCTATAGTAATTACGTACACTTATCCCAGGCACAAAATTTATGTTGACTTGTGTAATCACCGAAAATAAATGACATACAAAATAACAACAAAATAATCGAAAACGTTGAAACCTGTTCGCGAGAAAGTAAGTGCAGTGAAACCATGCCATTTATTAAAAATATTGTTGATAAGGGACAAACTTGTGAATATTTAAAATCTTTATAGAGATGAAAAAAAAAATACGAGGAAAAATATTAAGAAAAAGTTTAGGAAAATATCGACAGAAGAATGTAATAAATAAAAAACTATGCTAATACTTCACTCGCTTTTAAATCAACTAGAAGAAAATATTTTTCTAGAAGTTTCAGCGTAAATACTAAAAAATGAATAAAGTTAGAACAAATGTTTGCATAGGTATAAAAAAGTTTCGCCGTAGGAATAAGTGGCGAAAACTTTTTAAGATAAAAATCATAGGTGTTTACTTTGATAATATTTGGACTGTTTTATACTTATAACTTCAGATTCTGTTTTACTTGGTATTTTTATTTAAAAAAGTATAGATTTTTATCAGGTAGCAAAAAAATAGACAAATATTAGGGAAGACGAAGAAAAAAGAGGATTAACCCAGATAGCACAAAGTGATACTATGGACGTCCAATGGATGTATGTTGATGGACGGCTGTATATCCATAGGATGCCCATTTTTCTCTATGGACATCCGTTCAGAGTCCAGATGACACAAATGTGGACATCCATAAGGTGTCCGTTCAAACTAATCAGTCAACACAAATACATAGCAGGTACATAACCACTGTTCTATGTGATGTTGCAGCCATGTAATTTTTATAGTCCATGTATAGTTCTTGGACTTTAACAATTCCGCCTCAAGTTATGTGTCAGTTACATAACATGCTACATATCAGTTACATACTAGGTACATAACAATGAAAGTAGGCGTTTCCGAATTCTACTTGTAGTTTTTTCTCTTTCTTTCAAATAAATTTTATAATACTCGTTACTTGTTATGGAGTGCATCATAGATTTAGACATGCTGAAAATTTTTACGTCTTTTTGATAAACCTAATAATTAAAGTATATAAAAATCTTTATATATAGCATCCATCAGGTAAAATTCTTATGCAATATGCATTTTTACTGTGAAAGCAAACTTTCTACCAGGCTTAAAAATCATGCGTCATATAAAAAGCCAATTTTTAGAGAAAAAATAATAATAATAATAATCATTTAAAAATATATATATTTTAATTTTTTGTCTAATTATCTAAAATCAGTTTAGTTCAGTCTAAAACTACATGCTTTTCTACTACTTAAGGGTAAAACTTTTATTATTAACAACAATTTTAAGAATATTAGTGATTCTAACCTATAAAAATTAAAATAATATAGACGCCATATTTAGTATTGAATTCATAACATTTTATGTATCGTGTATGTTCTCATACCATATATATGATACATAACATGCAATATTTCATGTTATGTATCATACATATGTATGTTACATTTTATGTAATATGGCACATGTAACGTAAAATATATTTCTGTTATAGGGCATGTTATGTAGCATACATATGTATGTTATGTCTCATGTTATATGGCACATGTTACCTAAAAAATCTTTCTTTAACATGTTGCATCCATATTTGTGCGGACTGGGCATCCATCCAGCTACCATAAGACTTGCTTTTTTGCTTACTTAACTTGTTTTTGCGACTGTGAAAAACTGTTATTGCAAGTATGTTTGTTGTTGTTTGTTTGTTCAGGAAAAATCTGCCAAAGGCTTTTTCGACCACTTAGAATATACTTAGTAAGCTAAAATTTGGTGCACATGCTCGTCTGACAATACAATTTTATATAAAACTTACCCCCCAACCACCACCCCTAAAATTAAAAAAATCCATTTATTACCCACGAGATAATTTAAAACTAAAATTAGGTTACATACTCATCCAGTGATAATCAAATTTTAAAATAAATTTTACATCCCCCCTTATCTTCCCATCACCCCATATGTGTATAAGGCTAAGTTTACCCTCTCTCTGTTTCACCCACAGAATAAACGTAGAGAGCTGAAATTATGGGCGTAAAATGGACACTGAATGGACGTCCACTAATAGTCGTACAAAGGATGTAAATATATAGACGTACCGGGTGATCCAAAGTTCCCGACCCAATCAGTTTTCTCCGAAACGGTAAAAGTTATCGACAATTTTTTTTTGGGTTTTTCGATGGGGTCACCTAAGCTACAAATTAAGGTGGATTGAAGGTTTTCAATTTAGTGAATGATGGGCGTAGCGATAGTCATTTTTTTAATTTTCAGTGGCAAGTATAGGAAAACTAACTTAAATCGAATAATATTTTAATTTTGTATATTTATGACACAAAGTCTTTAATATACATACAAGCGTTAAGAAGTTATTTTCTAAACAATATTTTTCACCTTAAGTGAAGTTATTTTAAACGAAAAAACATGCAGTCAGTGGTTCAGTTGGTTTAGGCAGTCAAAATATACAATGGTCTGGGTTCAAATCTCAACAGCGGAAGTACCTTTTTTATTAATATTATTTAAGTTTTTGTTATTTTTTTTAATAGTATTAGTTTTTTTGTGGTTTATTAATGTTCCATTAATTTTATTATACAGGGTATTTGTAGATTTTAAAACACAATAAATAGTTCAATCGTTTTAAATATAAAATTAAGAGTCAACACAATTTAAAATTTTAATTGACCACTAAAATTAAAAGAACTTTTACTTTCGGGTTTAGACCGTGTAGATGGGTTGTTAGTTTTATTTATAATAAATTCTCTATATTTTTTAATGCATTTTAACGCAAAAAAGGCCTAAGTAATAACACATAATTTTTGTATTGAAATAAATGTTATTAAACAATCCTAATAAGATATTATTTGGAACTTATCAATCACCTTTTTAAAAAGCATTCTTTTAAAAAAAGCCAAGTGCCCCAAAACGGTGTTAATGTTTTTTACTTAGAACAGTACGGACAACAAATTTTATAACAAAAAAGGGGTGTCTTTTTTTCTTTATTTCATTTATTTTAGGAGTGTCGTGTAGAAGAATTTTCTCTTTTGAGTTTAGACCTTGTTGATGGATTTAATACCACGACCAATAATCGACATACATGGTCTAAGCCCCAAACTAAATTATCTTTTAACTTTAGTGGTGGTAAAATTTTAAAATTATGTTGACGGTTCATTAGGATACCTAGAGTTCTGTTTTTTTTTTTTTATTTTAGAGGTCTTATCCCCCAAAGTTGTTAATTAGGCTGAATAGATTACCACCCTATTTTTTCAGAATAAAAAAAATAGAGGTGGCGCACAGCCAGGGCTGTAGCTATGGAGGGATAGGGGGAACCACACTCACCTATCTTAAAATTATAAAACGTTGAATAATTTATGGGTTAACACTTTTACTGCCAAGGGGAAATTAGTTGTCTGTTCGCTGACACCATGTTGCGTAAATTAATACAGTTAAAACGAGTATTCTCGTAGTGAGCCTCCAGCAACATACTGCCAACTAAGAATTAACTTGTATTTGGCAGACAACATGTTAAAAATAAAAAAGTCGTAATTTTAGCTGTAGTGGAAACGTTCTTTTTTTAGCCATCAACTTTTTTGTCGAGGGAATAAAAGTTTTAATTTTAGACTAAAAAATTAATTTCTAGCTTCTCCTCCCCCCCCCCCACACTAAATCTTCTTCGCTAAGGCCTTGTAATTTTAGCAGTAGTGAATCTTGAAATTAGAAAAAATTGCATATTTCATGGGTTAAAAATATAAAAGTTGTAATTCTAGCAGAAGTGGGAACGTTTTTTGTTAGTCATAAACTGTTTTGTCGATGGTCTAAAAGTTGTAATTTTTGTCAAAGATTGAATTTTAAAGAGGTGATAAGTTCCAAATACATAGCTTATTAGATTGGTTTAATAAAATTTATTTTAATAAAAAAAATTGTTATCACTTAGGCCTTTTTTGCGCTAAAAGGCATTAAAAAATATAGAGAATTTACTACAAATGAAACTAAAAATCCATATGCACGGTCTAAACCCGAAAGTGAAAGTTATTTTAATTTTAGTGATCAATTAAAATTTTAAATTGAGTTGACTCTTAATTTTATATTTAAAACGATTGAACTATTTATTTTCTTTTAAAATCTACAAATACCCCGTATAATAAAATTAATGGAATATTGATAAACCACAAAAAAAAACTAATACTATTAAAAAATAACAAAAACTTAAATAATATTTATAAAAAAAGTAGTACCGCTGTTGAGATTTTTGGAGGTTAGCAAATCTAACCTGCCTAAACCAACTGAACCAGGTAAAAAATATTATTTACAAAATAACTTCTTAAGGCTTGTGTGTATATTAAACACTTTGTGTGATAAATATATAAAATTAAAATATTATTCGATTTAAGTTAGTTTTCCTATACATGCCACTAAAAATTAAAAAAATGACTATCGCTACCCCCACCATTCACTAAACTGAAAACCTTAAATCCACCTTAATTTGTAGCTTAGGTGACCCCATCTAAAAACCCGATAAAAATTTTCCCATAACTTTTACCGTTTCGGAGAAAACTGATTGGGTCGGGAACTTTGGATCACCCGGTACACAGTACATCCATTATTAGTCCGTGGACCAATGTACTTAAAAGGGATCTAAAATGGACGTCCATTGGACTACCGCTGCTATATGGGAATGGATAAAAAAAATGTACGAGTCTTTTTCCTAATAAAACAGAAATCAGTTTTTCGTGTACAATAATTATTATTATTGATCATGATGGAAATAATTTTCGAAATATTTATGACGCTTCGCCATGCTGGCCGGTGCCCCCTAAATAATTACGCCACGCCATAAATTATCTCCTCTTAATAAATAAAAAAAATTAAAAAGGTCCATCATCTTTTTCATTTTTGGCTAATAACTATTTTTAAATTTTAAACCTGCAATAGTATTTTTAATTAAAATGAATAGCGTAATGTCAAGGGGTTATTAACCCTCCCTCCTTATCACACTTTTTCACGCTAGAGCTAACCCCTTCCACTACTGCGTGACGTTATTAATGGATGGTCCCTTACACATTCTTGCGAAAAAACTTATAGCCAAGAGACCTAATGATAATAAATATTATTCTTATTTATTATATTATTTAAAAATTGTTAAAACCCCTCGAGGACCCTGTAGGTAAATTTATTAAAATCTGCATATTTTAATTAATTTTTTACTTTGTAGTAAATATTTTAAAAAATATTGTATAAATTTTACATAATTGTATTAGTTTTAAATTAAGTTTTTTTTAATAAAAAAATCTTAAAAATAAGTAAGATAAAAGTTAAATTGACGTTTTTAATTACCCACTGGGATACGATTTTAAATGATCGTTAAAAAACGCAATAAACTTTTAATTTGATTAGATCTCTTTTAACGCCAGATAAACCAATTTAGTGATTTAATAAAGCTCTATACAGTATTTATTGACAAAGAAAAAAAAATTGACGAGAAAATATTTATTTAGCTTTTGTCAACAAGAATGACACTGGCATGCCTAGTATGGAATGAAAGTAGTAGTAGTAGTAGTAGTAAAGGGTGGGTAGGCTCCAGCGTGACAAGTATGCCCAATGGCCCCTTTTGTCTGCCCAAAGAAGACCTACCCAACCTGCTGCCTATCCTCCCTCTTCCTGAATCTGCCAGACCTTCGGATGAAGTTCATGACATCTGACCAGGCTAGGAGGCTCAACTATTTCTTCGATAGTCTTACCACTTCGAAGATGTCTTGTATGAGCCTGCCTAAAGCCTCACGGTGTGAGGCTCACACTCTCCTATCAAGTGGTAGGACGTATCATCGTCCATCCCACATCCGGAGGGAATGAAAACATTGCAGCGTTTCCATTTTCAAGGCATTGTTTGGAACTTCAGATCTGCTTCCTAGTTTTGGAAAAGGTGATTCCAATATTTACTTTTTTTTTCTCTTCATGTATTTTATATATTTTATTAAAAAATCTTAATTAACCCTTCAGGGGTGGCGCTATAAGCATATGCAAATATCGCTCTATACGTTGCAGATCTATATTGGAGGAGTTGCCCTTTACACAATGCCTTATTTAGACTGGATGATTCAGTATGTCAGAAATAGTCTCTGAGTGTGTGCTCTAAAACATCTAAGCATCATATATGGTTGTGTATCAGAATTCCAAGAGTATGCATCCGTTTTGAATTTACTGCCGCAAGCAATTCCCTTATCGCCAACCTCTGACGTTGCCCGATGGACCGAAACCGAACCTTCGGTCGGACAACTTGATTTAACCAATACATATCTGTAAAATTTATTAATTTTTACTAGAAATAGTTACGTGAGAATTATTTTTTGCAGATTTTAACTAATGGATGGTTTACCCAGTCATTAACACTAAACTAATTTAAGTATTTAACCAATAAAATAAAATGTGTCAAATAATTCTGACATTTCATTAGTCCAAAGTTTAGATTAACACTAAAGTCCAAACCATATAATCATAATCATAATCATAATCATAATCTTTATTGGTTCTAGCACAATTACAAAATTGTTTACACAAGTCAGTGTGTGAATAAATAAATAAATAATTTAAAAAAATAAAAAATAAAAAAAAAATAATATACAAAAGCCTCACAATTCCCCTAGTTCTTGAGGCACAACCTTCTGCAGAAACTCCTCTGCGCTGTAAAACGCTTGAGAAAGTAGCCATTTTTTGACATAGGTTTAAAATGGGTTCAAAGGCAAATCTTTAATATTTTTTGGTAAATGATTGTAATAGGCAATGCCATAGTAGTTTGTGCCATTTCTACTGGAGCGAAGCCTCAGAAATTCAATTCTTATTTTATTTTGGTAGTGCCGTAATTATGATAAGAACTATTTATGTTGTATAAGTGAATATTTTCATGTATATAAATTAAGCAATGTAAAATATATAGTGATGGCAAGGTCAAAACTTTATATTCAATAAATTTTCTTCTGACATCATCCTGATATCTTACCTATGATGCGTATGACTTTTCTTTGAAGTCCAAAAATTCTTGACATACAAGAGGCATGACCCCAGCTTATCAGGCCATATGCCATCTGAGCTGAGAAGAGCGCATGGTATGCTGTTAAGAGTATTTTCAAGCCTACTGTACCAGAAAGCTGCCTAATTAAATACACATTTTTATTTAATTTCTTTGCCAGATATTCAATATGTTGAGACCAGGTGAGTTTTGGGTCTAAATATACGCCCAAAAACTTTGCTTTTTCAGGATTTTCAAAATTTTCTGTCAGTCTGTGGGTAAACAGCACTTTGACAGTTTTGGTTTCGTTGAGTGCTAGGTGATTTGCACCAACACAATATAAAAAATTTAACGGGCGCCCGTATATAAAAATATATTTTACTAATGTTAGAAAACTGTATAAAACTACGTTATAAAATATGTGCAAATGTCCCGCTTTTTAAAGTTAGAATCAAACGTTAGTTACAAACGTCAATCTAACGTTAGATTTTTCAAGTTAGAAATACGTTATAAGTACGTTTAATTTCTAATTTTTGGAGGGGGCGTGGCCAACTAGGAAATTTCTACCTGCATCATAAAATGGCAGCTGGAGACAAATTTATTCATATAAATAAATCTTAATATATTTTAGCAATCATAATATTTTTAAACATAATTTTGTTACATTTATTAATAAAATAGAAATCTTTTTGGTGGCCCTAAATATTTTTCGTGTAATATGCTGTTACACTTCGATAAATACGTTTACCTCTCAGAAAAACTTTATATTTAGTTAGTTAATATTTATTTATACATTCAGAATCTTAAAATATGTTTTCAATTCTAATACAGCATTGCCAGACTTACTATAATTTTGACTTTTGGGGGATATTTTTTTAAACTTATTATAGAAATAGTAAATAATTATCAAACCTAGGCACATAGCTGTCTGAAATGAGTATTTTCTACTATAGCTTACGTATTAATAATGGAAATTTAAAAAATATTTAAAGTTAGAATAAGGTTAGAAAAAGGTTAGAATTTAGTTGGGAAACTAACGTTAGATTTATGTATTTTATAACGTTTTTGTCAAACGTTAGTTTTTACGGTTAGATTTATATATTTTATAACGTTTTTGTCAAACGTTAGTTTTTAAGGTTAGATTTATATATTTTATAACGTTTTTGTATAACGTTTGAGACTAAACATAAAAATGTCACCAATCTAATGTTATGTTAGGTTAGATTTATGTACTTTTCTACCAGGGAAGATTTTTTTACTAGTCTGTAGAATTTACGGACGACGCGAAGAGGAGTCCGGAAATTACAGACGAGTAAAAAAACATATTTCCTCTGAGTGAAACATACTATTTTTTATTCAAGTATGCGACCTAAATAATATCCTTTATATTAATTGATTTGATTGCATTTAATTTATTCATTAATAAAGTATGTTTTCTATGAAAATAGGCCAATACAACACTTTCAAAATAAACTTAAACCTTCCTTGGCCCATTAAAAAAAATCTTAGGCTGAATCTTACACACGGCGTCTTTCTTTGTGGATTTAGTTTTATCATCTTGCAACCCTATTTATTTTTTCATAAATTCATTAAGATCACCCTATTGAATATTTTTATATAAATAAAAAGAGTCTACCGGACATTCTTGGTCCTTGCTAGCTCTTCTAAGGCTTCTGCACACTCCCTGACTAGGGAGTGTGCACCTAGTGCTGGGATTGCACAATGCCTTTAGAGCAGCTTGACTATCCGAGCATATGTATACATCGTGCCCCCGGTACTGCATTATTTTCCTGCAATTTGCCGCTTTTCTCTATGGCCTCGACCTCAGATGGAAAGCCTGTGGAAAAGCAACCAAGTGGAATTTTTTTTTGCAAGTCCAGGTCCTCCTTTGGATGCCTTCCATATGCGAGCCGTCTGTATAGCACACCAGAGCATTTTGCGCAAATTGTATTTCTTTATTCTCCCATTCCTCCTTTGTTGGAATCCTGAGAGAGAAGCTTTTATCGAACTTTAGTCGGTCCTCTGCCTCAATTACTCTGATAATACCAATTGGAATGTCCCTTTCGAAAATATCAGCGATTTTGCCACCAGAGTCCCTAAGCCTGAGAAAGCTAGCCATTGCCTCCTTTTCGATCCAGACATAGAGTGGCGGCAGTCCCAGTAGGACCTCTAGGGGAGCTTGGGGTGTTGTCCTTATTACTTCACTGATTCCAAGACAAGCTAGTCTTTGGATTTTTCCCAGGTTCTGAGAAATTGTGGTTTTCCTAACACTAGGCCACCAGACCACTGAGCCATATTGGACTCTTGGCCTTATGACCGCTGTGTAGATCCATCTAAGGACCTTGTGTGTAACACCTCAGGTTTTTCCCACAACTCGATGTATTTGCCAAAAGGTCGATGTAGACTTGTCAAGGACTTTATCTACATGATCCTTCCAGCTAAGCTTGCTGTCTAGGGTTACTCCTAAGTACTTTACCTCCTGAGTCAATTCAAGTATTTTTCCGTACATTGTGAAAGCCCTAAATTCCTCTATGTTCCTTCCATAGGGATGACAATTTACGTACTACTACTACTACCTACTTGTCCCTATTACGCCCTTGCTGTACTGACTGTGCCTGGCGCTGATATCAGGTACATTTTATGTAAAAAAGAAAAAGAATTTAATCGTTGTATAGAAATCTCATACTACAAATTAGGTATTAAAACGTAAACTGGGCAATGTCAAACGAGAAAATTGGGGGAGAAAATCTGATTTGCATACATAGTAGGCGCTGGAAAGCGTAAAGCTCACTTGATAAACTGACCTGCTCAAGAAGATGCCCTGGAGATGTTTTTTTAACAGATTGCAAATGGAATCTGTAACAAAAAGATAAATGTTGGGTAGTTTAATTTTAATAAAAACGTTTTTTATTGAATAAAAAAATTAATTTCAACAGGAATTTTTTTTCATGGAAATAGTATAATATAATTTATTGTTATACCTTTATTTTAATAAAACTATCGAGATTATTAAAATGAAAAAAAAATTATTAAACTCTTCAGAGCGCGTAAGCGCGTAGTTTAGAATTTAACAAAATAGTCTGAAAATGTCTGTCCGTCCTTTTTTGTAAACACGATAACTCAAGAACAAATTATGTGACTGATTTGCCATTTTCAGTAAAAATCAGGTTCCATAAGAGGACGATCCTTATTTTTTTGTAATTGCCTTAAAAACAAAAAAAAAATATGCATTTAATTTTTTAAAAAATTGAAAAAACTAGAGAAAAAATCGGATTGGAGTATTTTTTTCAGGAAAAATTTCTCTTATTATTATGAATCCAACCAATAAAAAAATCCATTTAAAAATAAAACAACATAACTAGAAAATAATGTTAACTAAATAAAAATAAGTGAATAGAAACGCCGATATCTGGTAAATCTACGATTTTAATGTTTTCTGCCTCCATTTCCAGTTCGAATCCCATCACCGGTTACCACTTGTTTTGTTTCTTTTTTTTTTACTTTTTTATTTATTTTAAGTATTTGGAAAAATGCAATGGGGTTAATTCCAGGGTTGCTTACGTTACATCTTACGCCTATTTTACCTTTTAGACGTATAAATTTGTCAATTATATTAAAAAACAATAGTTATTTTTAGTTAAGAACAAAATAACAAAACATATGTCTATAATTCTTATATTATAATAAGTTTAATTTGTGATAAATTTGTAATTTAATGTAATGTTGCTTACGTTATATTTTGTGACATAGATTTTGACTTAAGTACATGTATCTTTAAATTTCTGTTTTATTCCAGAATACGAAATCTAGATATCTTTTAAAAACTAAATGTGCATTTGAAAATGTTTTAGAAGTCAGACTAAAATATTTTAAACAATTGCTGAATTATGTATTAAAAGATGAAATTTATGTTACTTACGTTACAAGGGAATTCGTTGCTTACATTAAAAATCCCTATATTTTTTGCATTATAAACCGATTATCTTGACAATGTATTGCAATACTGAGAGTGTACTTCGACTAGTACACTCTCAGTTTTTGTCCCAGGTATTGCTTTCCCCTTTCTCATGTTTTCAAAATTTAATTTTTTTTGCGTACTGTTTCGTTTTATGACGTTTTATGTCGATATAAATCAATTTCGAGCAAAAAAAAAATTCCGGTCGGTGAATCGGTCGGTCGAACTTTTGGTCGATCGGTCGGTCGTTTTATTTTTGTCGGTCTTTCTGCAAGATAAATCTTGTGGGCACAATAACTTATGAACGCCTTAAGCTAGCTAATAATCGGTATTTTATTTAAAGCCAGTCATGTCACGATTTCCTGGAATAACCGATTATACCATCGCATAAAGATTACAATGGAATGCGTAGCATTACATATCTTCACGACTTATTTAAATAATCATTATAATAGTAAATATGTCTGCTGTAAATGTGCTAGAAAATTGTCTAAAGCTTTTATTAAAAAAAATAGATAATAAATTAGTTTCGTAAGGGTTAAGAGAAAAAAGTTTTAATTAATTTGTGGAAAGGATTTTTTTCTTGGTAAATGTAATTTTCCTTGGCTTTGCTATATGTAGTGGGCGTATAGGGATTAGATATATGGTTCCATAAATACAAGATAGTAGTTAAAAAGGGACGTGTAAGACTTATAAAGAAATATCATTGCCAGAAGTTATATGAAATAACAAATTGATCAATATATTTTTTATTGAATTTGATTTCCAATCAAGGGAAAAATGAGCTTTAAAATCTGTGCCAGATGATGTCACAGGTCTCTCTTTAGAATCCAAGCGTGTCGACAATATTCAACAAATTCTTTGTGATTTATCACTGGAAATAAATTGGATTTATTTATTTATTTAATTTAATTATTTAGTAGCGTAGCGAAGGTTTTTTTTTTTTTAATTTGAATTGAATGAAATTAAATCGGACAACAGAAAAAATCCTGGAGGGTTGGGGTAATTAATATTAAATATTTAGATTATTTTTGTGAAAAATGGTATATAGGGGTTTTTGAGGTTGCTAAAACTGAATAAGGAGGAGCGGGGTCTAATTTTCGTAAAAATTGGGATTTTTGAGGAAAATTTTCGGGTAAAAATGTTCTTACTTTACCTCCGCGGGAGAAGGAGCAATCGTTTTTAAATATTTGCAGTATTTTTGTGAAATTTGGTATATAGGAGTTTTCGAGATCGCTAAAACTGAATCTTGGAATATTGTAAATATTTAAAATTAATTATACCGCGCCCTCCGGGGTGAAGTTAAAATTTTCATACCCCAAAAGCCCTATACCGGGTGTCCCACTAGGTTCTTGACAAGCTATATCTCCGTTATTTGAAAAGATAGAATTTTTTGCAAAAAACAGCGTAAAATGGGAGGCATTGTAGTTTTTATTTACGTATCCAAAACCACCCATGGCTTACCAACCTTCTTTAAACTACCCCCAACTTCTGTTTTTCAAATAGCACCCCCCATTTTTATCAAAGAATATGAAAGTAAATTTTAATATAACCCCCTATACCAATTTTGACGAAATTATTGAAAACATTTAAAAATAATTACCCTTGCCCCCGGGGGTGGAGTTAGAAAAATTTAGTTTTACCCCTTCACTCCGGCCCAGATGGAGTTTAGATTTTTTCTTATCAGATTCAATTTCAGCAAACTTAAAAACCTCTATATAGCAATTTTCAAATTTTTGTAAAAAAAATATTGTATTTTTAGTTTGATATTTATTAAACGAAGGCTTTTCCTTAGTTTAAGCGGGGAAAGCAAAACAGCAATACAGAGCTTTAGGGCCCATTCTATGACTCAAAATTGGCTATTATACATATTTTTTATTAAACCAAGGCTTTTCCTTAGTTTAAGAGCAGAAAGTAAAACAGCAATACAGAGCTTGGCCTATTCTATTACTCAAAATTGGTTATTATGCATATTTTTTATTAAACCAAGGCTTTTCCTTAGTTTAAGCGAAGAAAGTAAAATAGCAATATAGAGCTTTAGGCCCATTCTATTACTCAAAATTGGCCATTATGCATATTTTTTATTAAACCAAGGCTTTTCCTTAGTTTAAGCGAAGAATATAAAATAGCAATACAGAGCTTTAGGCCCATTCTATTACTCCAAATTGGCCATTATGCATATTTTTTATTAAACCAAGGCTTTTCCTTAGTTTAAGCGGAGAAAGTAAAACAGCAATACAGAGCTTTAGGCCCATTCTATTACTCAAAATTGGCCATTATGCATGTTTTTTAATAAACCAAGGCTTTTCCTTAGTTTAAGCGGAGAAAGCAGAACAGCAAAACAGCAATACAGAGCTTTAGGGCCAATTCTATAACTCAAAATTGGCCATTATACAAGCTTGCTTATTTTAAAGCTACTTGACTTTAGCCCAAATGACCGGGTTTTGATTTGGCAATCTAGGTAAAGATAGCAGGTTTTGATCCAGCAGAAGTATTTTAAATGTAAATTAAAAATACTTAAAGTGCCTTTTGCCACAATTAGTTTTGTAGAATTATTTATTGGTACCCACTAATGCCCAAACCACCAATAACTAATTTAAAAAAAAATTCAGATGTCCGGGTTTTGATCCGGCACTCCTCATACAAACTTCAATTAACTATTCCAATTAGTTTATAGGTTACGTTATAACCTATAATATAAATATTCAATTGATCAAGTAATAAATTGGAGTTTGTATAAGTTACCAGTCGTTATGTACAGAGTTAATTAGTACAAGGAATCGAAAATAAATTTATTATAATATCTAGAGGGTGATCAGTAACTGCCATGCCAAAATTTAACAGGTGATTCTACATCCAAAAATATTAAAAAAAAGATTTAATAAGGTTTGTTCGGAAATGAGCCCTAAGGAAGCTACGGCCCTTCGAAGATGACATATTAAATGGGTAACAAAAAAAAGCATCAATAAAATTTTAGTACTGAAGGGTAATTCTTTATTTAAAACTGTGATAAAAAGTATTTTTCACAAAAACACCTAAATTTAATATTAATGGAGTAATAGCCTTTTAAAAAGTAAGGTTTTTGGTGGCACAAAATGTTACTTCCTCTTAATTACATTTTTTTTTTAAACGGTTGTACCTACAGTGTTAAACTATATGACATTTTTTATGTATTTTTATTCAAGGAATCTATATTTTTTACAAAAAATCCAAAAGAAATATACATAAAAAAGTTTATCTTGGCAAAAATGTGTTAAGCCTCACATATTTTGTTCGTCTAGGCACGCCTCTGGATAAATTCAAAAAACATAATTAACATAAACTTATTGCCCTTATTGATACTAGTATACTTGCAAAAGCTCGTTGCGCTAGCTTAAAGGGTACTAGGGTTATTAATTAAAAACCATATTTTTATTACTATTTTAAAGGGCCCTAGATTCCTTAGTGCTCATTTCCGGACCAACCTTTATAGGAACTTTTTGATATTTTTGGATGTAGAATCACCTCTTAAATTTTGACATGCCAGTTATTGATCACCCTGTATAGATACGATCTATAGACACGATTCTCTACGTTCATGGATTTCGAAATTTTAGGGCGATATAAATGGACGTTCAGACGGACCAACGGACATTTTAAAAGTTTAATTAGAATTGAATATAACGCTTATTGGGACAAAAAAAATTTAATTTGTGACAGAATTTTTCCTTTTTGGGGGTACGAAGTACCTAAACGTACAATTACAAAAAAGGTCTACACAAAAAAATATCTGCCCTAAGATTCTAACCCATCACCATCCCTATGTGTTTTTGATGCGCTGAAACCAATTTCACCAATAAAAAAAAGGTTCATCGCGCAGTTTTTTCTTGTGAAATCGGTTTCAGCGCATTAAAAAATATAGGAGATTGTTACGTAACGATAAGATACTAATTATTAATTAATTTATATTTTTCTTACTGTTTGAAAACTGACATAGTTACCCTCTTTTACCCTAAGCTATATTGCTTACTTTTCGCATACATGAAGTGCAATGTGCGCAACTACAAATTAGTTCAACAAAATTAACATAACTCAACACACGAGCTTCGCTCGTTCGCTTTAAAATGCACTTATGCATCTAGTGACGTTTCACAAACCGCTTACGCTAAAGGGAACGTTTAAGTATTACGTAACGCAAATTTTGATCATTTTGGACCCCCACCCTGTAACAATATTTTCGTTTGGACTTTTATTTTATATTTTCCTATACCAATAACACTCCAATAACACTCCAAAATGACCCCCACCCCCCTAGGAACGTTACGTAATACTTGAACGTTCCCAAAGCATACACTCATATGCAGCGCATCTCATTACGTCCTGCAAGCAGCATCCATAATCATTGGTACCAATGCAACGCTAAGATCACATCACACAAGGTTAGTGTACACTGACTTCACGCCATTTTGTAATATTACCATTTAACCCAACACCCATTATATCCCCAAAAGTATCGTGAAACCAATCAGCGACCTATTACCTATTTACCTATGATTTTACCATCAAACTACAGTTCACAGTTAATTTTGGTCCTTCGATCCGGATGGGTTAGAACCTTAGGACAAAGATTTTTTTTGTAACACTTTTTTTGTAACACCTTAGGGAACGTTAAAGTATTACGTAACGCAAATTTTGATCATTTTGGACCCCACCCCCCCATGTAACGCTATTTTCCTGTACCAATAACATGAGCGTAACACTCCAAAATTAATGAAAGGATGGGTTAAAACCTTAGGACAGAGAATATTTTTGGTAGACCTGTGTTATTATACTTCTCTGCTTCAAGAAGTATTATAAAATCTACAAACGTTTTAATGACCCTTTATATTAAAATATACCTACCTACACAAAAAATTATAACTTGGTTATAAAGTCACAGATATCCTAATTAAATTTAATCCTATGATATATGACAAACACGTCTAAACGGAAATGCTGTAAAAGCCGTTTAAATGGGGCAAAAACCTTTTACTACACTTTAAGGAGCAACTTCAGGATTTAGCACGCATATTATACAGCCTATTTGTCTTGCCAACATTTGTAAACGTTGAGTGACATAAAATAAATGTGTATTCATGGTGGTAATAGTTATTTATGGTACTAGTGGCTAAAGTAAGATAGAATTAACCTGCGAGGCGTCAGCCAAGCAGGTCAATTTTCGAGAGGGCAATATCGGTTTACCCATGAGTGCCATACAAGGTATTATCCAATAAATAGCTTAGAAATTAATATTTTTATTAAAAATTTTAATGACATTTACAAGAAAATAATAATTTGACAAGTGACAGTTGAGTGGGTAAAATAAATAATTATCCACTCAATAAAGTAAAAGCCACGCTGGGGTTATTATTGAGTTTATCTACTTAAAAAAAAGCTGTTAATTGTCTCATTATTTGTATGTATTGGATAAAGGGCATTGTTTCTTGGTTTAAAAATTTTGTACGGCGTGTATTTATACACGATGTCCCACGGTAGAAATCAGTCAATTTGTGGCGTTACTACTAAATAAATATTTATATTAAAGTAAAAATTTTACCAGTAAATATGGTCCTAATTACCTACAATTTCCTCTAAACTAAAGTTTTCTACTCTTTGTTTTTGAGGTAGAGCTCCACACGTGCCTCTTTTTTGGCATAAATGCCAAATTTAAAAAACACATTTTTTTTTGTATAATACCTAGTTGTTTTTACTAAAACATTAATTTTCTATTAAAATTTTTAATTTTAAAAAATCTTAAAAAATGTTACTTTCATTCTGGAATGACGTTACCGCATAAAAATAGATTGCTGTGAAATTATAATTTTCAAATACGATTCAAAGATAGAGTTAAATAATGACAATCAATGTTGCAAAACTTGAGTGATTTGGGCAAAGCTTAGATATACCCATAAATGCATGGTATTTTGTAGAAATATTGGTTTTAATGGTTTGGCTCTAAAGTGGTCCATTTAGATTACGATAGAAATAGTAACTAAAATTGCTTTTACTATAAAAATTTCGCAACATTAGCTTTTATAAAATTATCTTGACCATAGTAAATTTTGATAATTTTACAGAGTGAAAAATTAAATAACCCATTAAGGACTGAGCCATGAATGTATTGTATATATAATACACTCACAGACAAAATTATTGCATATTTTATTTTAAGTATAATGTTTATTTCTTTTCCTTTAAAACTTTATGTATTTTTTATTGCAAAATATATAACTCTTTAAAGAAAAAGGAATAAACGTATAAAGACTAAAAATAAAATATGCAATATTATTAGTCCAAATAAATTATTTTTACAAAAAAAAAAATGCAAAACAATTTTTATGCTTTTGCTTGAGATTATTAGTAAAATGTAAACAATTTAGTCGCTAGAAATCAAAAACCATAATTTTTGCTTGACAGTAATTTTGACGCAAAGAAAAAGTAAGGCTATCCTGTCTTAGATGTACATAACATCTTGACGGACAGTCAGACAAATTTGGTACACCTTTGTACACTAATAGTGCGTTAGCCGAACGCACGGTTCTTTTAACTCTTTACGCTCTTAAAGCCCCTTTTTCCGTTCGAGTAAGCACATATGGAGTAAAAAGTGTCAGGTCTGCATCGTTCGACTAAAAAAAATTTCACTTGGAGTTCACTCTCTATGCACAACCTTCCAAGGTTGGTCTCGCAGAGCACGTTGCTTCTTCTTCTACTTCTTCTTCTCCAATATAATTTATTATAAAAAATAAGGTTAGGTACTGTGTTGTAAATATTTTGCATTAATTTTTTGATAAATAATATTATTCAGTATTGGATTGCAACCCACTTGGACGGCCGTACGGTCTTAACTTTTTGGTTTGGACTATAACTCTAGCGACAGCTTTTCTCCTCTCTTCTTCATTCATTTTAACGCGAGAACAAAAACAAAAATCGTGGTTTGTGGTCGATTCACATAAAATGAAAGGTTATGTTCATAGGTTATGTTTACATGCACCATAGATAAACTAAATGGACTTTTAGCTCTACGTCGTTCGGGTAGGTCCAATTTGCACCTTAAACTCTGTTCCTGCTCTGCAAACTCC
The DNA here is from genome assembly GCA_958510825.1 of Brachypterus glaber. Taxonomy (NCBI): domain Eukaryota; kingdom Metazoa; phylum Arthropoda; class Insecta; order Coleoptera; family Kateretidae; genus Brachypterus; species Brachypterus glaber. The sequence continues at coordinate 28,632,808 of OY294044.1, forward strand.
CTACTCCATTTACTCCGTCCCCGGGGCTCTCTAGCCGAACGCACTGTAAGATTTCCTCCGAAAAGGAGGAAATCTTTAAAGATTTTCTCGTAACCTTCAAAGATTTCCTCCAGATTTCCTCCAATTTGTACACTAGAATTCCTCTGCGGTTTACTCCTCGTCCGAATGTCACTGACGCTTGTCAGCGTTCTATACCCATTGAATCTTTAAGTGATCCAATATTGTCGGGTTGAGTAAACATTGCTAGGTAAGTAATCGACTAAAGGTAAGTTAAAAGCAAAAGTGCACGCCGTTCAGATTATTTTCGTTTTTTTGAGTTTTTGTGGCCGTTAATTTAAAAAGTGTTGGGCCCAGGTAAACCTACCATTTTTGCACTGGCAGCGAACGTGTTGACTCTTCAGCTATACTTACTCAAAGCTGGTATATTTTTGGCATATATACTTTCAATAATTTATAGCAAAAAAATACTTTTCTATTTTGCGACTCTTATAAGCTCATAATCACGCGCATTTTGCGTGTTCTTATAGGCCCATAAGAGGTCTCTACTTTTTTTTCTGTTGGGTTGGCAACATACAAAAGCCTATCTCTTGACGTTTTGCGTGCAAATGTCAATGTCGATTTAAAGTTTAATTTTTTACAAAATTTTGTGTTTGGGTTATTTTTTACCGTGTTAAAATTGTGGACTGGTTAATTGCAGTGAAAAAAGAAGAGATGACTGTGAAATATATCAAAATATCATTTGTTCTTAAAATTTTACATAGTGTAAACTGTAATGCCAACCGGAAACAAAAATCCCTAAATCAGTCATAAATGTTAAAAGTTTTTTAAATTTTAGATTAAAATAGAAAAAATTTTATAAAGCACTCGTTTCATAACACGTTTTTAGAGCACTAGTACTTTAGTTATGAAACTAGCTCTTTAATATACTATTATAGGTCACATACACCTTAGTGCTTTGCCAAAATTAAAACTTTTTGTTTGAAATCTTTTGCAATTATGGCGAAGGCGCAGTAGTATAAGTTTTATCATTAAACATAGGATCCAATTTTCTTGTAATTATGCAAAAACTAAGTATAACTAGAAAGTGTTCTATAACTAGTATGGAATAGACAGGGTTTCGCTAGCCCGTAATGACTATTACATACTTATAAACTATAATTATTCTTCGACTGCAAATATGAGACATGGATAGTTGCGGAGTTGGTTAAGGGATATGTTTCATGTCATTGGTCATTGTAAATGCAACAAAAAAGCAAAAGGTCGTATGTTACATTTTACCTTGTTGTTATAAATTGTAAACCTTAATGAAATGACTAAATTTCACACTTTACACAGTGTAAAGTTTAATGTCCACTCTATGCAGAAATCCTACTAAATTGTGGCGTTTTATAAAAATTCCACAATAAACCAAAGTAAAATTTAACATACGATCTTTTGCACTTAAATATTATTTTCCATATATATTGCATCAGGTTAATGGAGTCAGTGAGTTAATACGAGTATGCTTGCGTCTTAGGTTTGTCTATAAAAAGTAAGGGTAAAGCAAATAATTATAAATTTTTTGGTTGTAATTTTTTTTTAATTTTTTACCTACAGGAAATTATTATTTTTTTTTAACTATGTATGAAAAATCATGTCTTTTAAGTGACGATCATTTTCCGCTTTGCAAGCACGAGCTCTTTTCACGACATTTTCAATGACAGCTCTTAACATGTCTGGCTTAAGCTGTTGGATAGTCCTGGGCTTGTTCACGTGCAACCGATCCTATAGGAAAAGCCCCCAAGAAAAAAGTCCGGTGCTGTTAAATCGGGCGATCGTGAAGGACAATGAAATTTAGAATTTCGAGAAATTATTCGCTCTTCGAAAATCAGCCTTTAAAAGCTGCATTGGGGCAGTTGCCCCTTCTTGCTGCCACCATGTCTCTGGTATATCCTCCGCTGCAGGGCGCACAAATTTTTTCAGCATTGCGCGATATCGTTTGCCGTTCACTGTAACTCTATGGCCATTTTCCTCGCACAAGTAAGGCCCGCTTAACATTTGGGATGTTACACCGCACCAAACTGTGACCTTGAGGGGGTAAAATACACGTTTATACACGACCCTAGCTGAAGCCATACATGTTGAGAGCCGTCATGAAAAATGTCGTGAAAATAGCCCGTTCTTGTAAAGCGGAAAATGGACGTTATTTAAAAGACATGGTTTTTCATACATAGTTAAAAAACTTTACACTGACAGAACACTATCGTAGCGTAATTAGGTTATAGAATACAACAATAAATAAAATATATTGCATAGAATACAACATCAAACAAATAAACGCGTTCGGTATTTACAGTTTTTCGATTTACAACAACAAATCGTACGCATTTTATTTTAAATTTACATATTACATGTATGTGCACATAAAAACTACATATCGCAGTAATTACATTACATTACCTCACTGGCGCCGCGGCGATTGCCTTTTTCAGTTAATTAATAATTAAAATTTGGCGAAGGCGTACTCCCTAGATATATTGGTTCGAAAGTCAATTAAAACCGGTGGTTCCCTCTACTACTAGCCCACACAAGTCCTGGACTTAGGGGATGCTTAATTAAGTAGAATAGTACAAGGTTAAAAATAAACATAAACATAAACATGGAAATTTCAGCCCAAAATGCCTACTTTCAAAACTTTGGTAAATCAGATGATTTTCGCCATCTTTTATAAAATTAGTTATTTATTTAGTATATTTTTGGTTTTATTGTATTCAATAAAACGTTTTAATATTTGAAAATAATCATAAAAATTGTATTGTATATACTTAAAAGTTTACACAACAACGTTTTGTATTAATATTTTTAGATTTTTTCTATCAGTGTACTTAGGTCTTTTGCAACATTTCAACATGAAAGCAATAGACTTTATATTTTAAAGCGACATAAAGTTAAATTGTTTCCATTAGCACAACTATTCTAGTTCCGAAGCAAACTATTTCACATAAATGATTCTTGAGGTTTTGGATAATTGTGGAATTTTAATAGGTCACTACAAAATTTAAAATATTTAAAGTTGAAAGACAATTTGATTTCGCTTTGGATAAGTGTCAAAAGTTTTAAAATAGGTTTTTTTGTTAACTTTTTTAAAAATGGAAATGCAAAATAAATAGGTTAATATTAGTTTTACGTTATAAATTTTCGAAATAATAAAATAAATAAGGGCCCCTAAAGGTGGGGGGCCTCGTGAAATTTTTCTCACTATATCACCTGTCTACTCCGACGCTGATAATGGGGCTAATATACAGGGTTATTCAGAAATAAGTTCGAGAAATTTCATACGTAATTCTCAGGGATGACAAGAAGGATTTTTATTGGGGGAGGCAGGCAAAAATTTCCCAGCTAAATGGTAAGGGATTTTCCCAACTATCTTGGAAAACAGGAAAAACTTACCCCAGAAAAATTTTGATGACTAAAAAAATAACTATTCTGAAAATTTTACAAAACCGAACTAACCCAACTCAAAAATTTTTATGACTAAAAAAAACCTCACAAAAAAAAAGCTCTTCTGAAAAAAATAATAAAAAAAGGTCCTCGACCCTCTACACTTCCCAACTTTACCACTAAATTTTCCCCAACTGCTTTGCCAATTTTTCCAACTCTTTACAAATGTCCCAACTCTACCAGTAAATATTACCTACTCTACCACCAATTGTCAAACTCTAGAGTTTGACAGAGCTTTGCTATTCAATTTTACATACCTTGTATGAAAAAGAGTTCTTATAAGGGTCGGCCCGGAAATGAGTCCTAAGCGAGTTACAACCCTCCTAAGGGTGCATCCAGAAGTCGTTTTTATTTAATATTTCTGGAACCCTATAAAACCACAGCTGTGCACAGTAACGAATTTTTGCACATGACATGTATAAAAAAAGTAATCTTCATGTAACACCGTAGAGCCAACCGTTTTCGAAAAAATTGAAATTAAAAATGCAATTTCACGTTCTGAATGTCAGAAATAGGAACTAAAAATAGCACCAATAAAAATTTCAACACTGCAAGGCGATTCTACAATAAAAACTTTGAAAAAAAGCTCGTATACATCTAGGTTCGAAAATCAATTTTAATAGTATTTGGGCCTCTTAAAAGTAACACTTTTCAAGGGACCGTAGTTCCCTTAAAAGAGATTTGTGGAAATTTGTGTATGGAAATTTTTTTTTGGACTTTTTAATATAGAATCTGTTTGCAGTATTGAAATTTTAATTGGTGCATTTTTTAGTTCGTATTTTTGATGCTCAGAATGTGAAATTTCCTCTTTAATTGCAATTTACTCGAAAACGGTTGGCCGTACAGTGTTACATAAAAAGTATTTTTTTATGTATTTTTAATTAATGATTAATAATTTTTAAGAAAATGTAAAAAAAATACGGATAAAAAAGTTTGGGACAAAAAAGTGACATCGCTCCTCCATTTCGCACGTCCCTGGTTAAAATTACCAAATAAACATTACATGAAATGATAGCCTTTATCAATGTTAAGGCATGTGCAAAAATTGGTTGCTGTGTTTTATAGGGTTCCAGAAATATTAAATTAAAACTACTTTTTAGATGTACCCGTAGGAGGGTTGTAGCTCCCATAGGGCTTATTTATAGGAACTTTTTTTCGAAATTTTTAACGTAGAATCACTTCTTAAATTTATTGAACTTATTTCTGAATAACCCTGTATATTAAAAATATTACGAAATAGAAGTTTTCCTGAGAAAGACATTTTTAAAATTTATTATTTAATTTTCATTTCGTAAACGTCAAATATACACTTCTATATGGCTCTATATAAATGTTGTAATAATCGAGCAATTTAGTTTTTATTAAAGCCATTAAGTTTTTTATTGCCATTCTTGACTTATATTTATTGAATATTATTTTAGCTACGACGTGTACGATGTTTTTATACTCTTCACATTACTAAGTGCTCAAAGAGTATTATACTGAGCGTGTTTAATTCCGCTCCCACTTTAAGATTTGAACAGCATTAAATATCAACTTTAAATTTGAAACACTCGAATAACATACCATAAATAATTTTTTGGTATATTAATATGTTTAGGGGCACAAAGGAGGCAGGGGGCCAGGGGGGGTTTTATTTTAATGGATAGGAGTAGTGGTATACATCATTTTAAAGCTTATTCAATATTTTTTTGACCTTATAATTTTTATTTAAAAAATAATTTAAAGTTGTTGTTTTTGATTTTTTTT
>OY294044.1:28638236-28768945 GCA_958510825.1 Brachypterus glaber
ATCTGGCATAAATCGGTGGTTTTAAAATTTTCGTACGCAATCTTGGATCCGCCATCTTGAATTTCGCAAATCTAACCTCAGATTCGTAATCACCCGTAACAAAAACCTCGTATATTAAATTTGGCATAAATCGTTTGTTTTTTTTTTTAATTTTGTCAGCCATTTTAAATCCTCCATCTTAAATTTCACAAATCTAACCTTGGATTCGTAATTAGCGACCACAAAAACCCCTTTCACCACTTTGACTTTAATGTGAATCTCAAAGGGTTAAGCCTCAGCACTTGATTGTTATGCCTCAAATCAAAACTGCAGCAGTAGGTTATAAAAGTAAAAGTCTTAACAAGTTCTCTTAAAAAAAAAAAATAGCAAGATCGATTCCAAATTTACCGTTTTCTGGAATCGAAAATAAAAAACTTTGAAAATCCCCACTGTGAGCCGCAGGTAGATTTTTTATAAATTTCATGCATGTTTAACAAACTTGAATAATAAACATGTAAAAAGCCTAACGCCACAGGCGAAGTTTTTTGAAAATTTCAAAGACCTTACCTTACCTTTTGGTTTACGATTATAAATAAACAAGCCGTGAAGATATGTAATGCTACGCATTCCATTATATACTATTCACAGTAAATAGTATATTGCAAATCTGAGGTTAGATGTGGGAAGTTCAAAATGGTGGATCCAAGATGACAGACGAAATTTAAAAAAATCAACCGATTTATGCCAAATTTGATAAACGCGGGTTTTTGGGGTTGTTGATTACGACTCTGTGGTTAGATTTGCAAAATTTAAGATGGCGGATCCAAGATGGCGTACATTTTTTACATACATGTACTAGAAAATATACTTATAATTGGATTTTTTTTTCTTTAATTTAATAAAAACACTTTTTACATATTCTACATTCATTTAAAATTTAAAAGTGACATATTTTTTAAACATTTTTATTCATGCGTTTTATCTTAAGGTTACATATATTTAAGATGCACATCATCAATGCAAGACAAAAATATATAAACTCTCGATAACCCTTTACACTGATGCATCCATAATCCATAAACGCGATACATAAACACCGGACGCAGACTAAGACGCCGCGTGTATGGACGCTCGATAACCCTTTACAATGATGCATCCATAAACGCGATACATAAACACCGGACGCTAGGTAACAATGTTTGTGGTCTGGACGCTGAGTGATACTACATAGCTATATATATATATACGTTTAGCTCTCAGAAAAATTTAATATTTAATTAAGTTAGTTAATATTTATGCCTTCAGAATCTAAAAATATTTTTTAAATTCTGGTACAACATTGCCAGACTTACTATACATTTCACTTTTGGAGGAAATTATAAATAATAAATACACAAGTATTTGATTGTTGGATATAGGAGAGTCTCCTAATTTCGGATACTATTTACAATTTATCAAATAATTTATATAACAGAAAGCTTATTATAACGAACCATGATTTATCATGAAAACAATTTTATTACAGTTTTTTTTTCCAAAAACACGGTTAAAAGAACGTAACGCATTTTTGTGCATTTGAAAAAGGGTCCCTAATCCAAATTTTTGTTCAAGAGTAGATCTGGATCCCATTGCTTATGTTTCTGGTTATTTCTTAACATTTTGTTCTGCAAATAAGAAGTAATTTAATCTCGCATGAAGCAATTTTTTACGAATACTATAGGAGCCATAATTTTGCCATTTTCAATATCGTCATGTGAGGATTATAGTGATTTATATCCATAGCAAATACAATGGATATACATATACACTATAATACTCCCATGACGATATACACGATTTGTGCTGGCATTTAACGGGAAGAAGCTCTACCGTTACCATATTAGTTTGACTTTTTGCTTCACATAAAAGTAGGTTTTTGTTTACCTCTGCAGATATAATCTACTATTAGGAAACTATCCGAAATTAGGCGTCTTACCTATACCTTATATTCATGTACTATAGCGCATATAACATATTAAACAACAAAATCTTTGTTTTTATTTTTTGAGAACTATCAAACTAACAATCCCATATCTGTCTAAAATGAGGATTTTCTACTATGTATACCCTAAGTATTATTAATGGAAGTTAAAAAATATTTAAAATTAGAATAAGGTTAGATCTATTTTAATTTCTAACGTTAGAAAAAGGTTAGAATTAAGTCAGGTAACTAATGTATTTTATAACGTTTTTGTCAAACGTTAGCTTTTAAGATTTATACATTTTATAACGTTTTTGTATAACGTTAGAGATTAAACATAAAAATGTCATTAATCTAATGTTATTTTAAGTTAGATTTATGTATTTTTCTATCAGGCTATATATATAGTATAAAAATACGCTTACGTGCCCAAATAAATATATTTTGGGAAGTACATAAAAAGGAATATCGTCGTGTTACCTTAACTACCTCGTATCTCCAAAGTCACAGGTTTTCAGGGGACACAAAAAACCGGTTAACTTTCAAATTCTTATTTTTTTATTATAATATAGACAAATATAAGTGTAGTTATTTCTTGTGGACCCTTCAAGCATAAAAGATTGCAAAATTATTAGTTACGTGAGTCAAAAATTAGAATTATGGAGATACGAGTTAGTAACAGTAACTATTATTTCCAAGTCGTAACCCTGTACTGGAGATACGAGGCTGCTCAATTAAAAAACGTGAAATATTTAAGGCATGTAATTTTTAAATATTTACAATATTTTAGTATATTGGGGTTTTTCAGGTTGCTTTAACTGAATCTGATGATATTTTTTTTTCTAACTTCTTCCGTGGGGGTGATTATTTTAAAATATTTACAATATTTTTGTAAAAGTTGGTATATAGGAGTTTTTGAGGTAGCTAAAACTAAATCTCATAATAAAAAAGTTCTAACTCCACCTCCGGAGGGGGGTAAATTGTACCAAACCTTCCCCCTGGGGGCGGGGGTAATTTTCGTGAATAAAGGGGTTATTGAGGCTGCTAAAAGTGAATCTGATAATTAAATTTTTCTAACTCCACCCTAAGAGGGAGGGGGTGATTATTTCTTTCCGATTTTGAAAATTTTCAAATGTTAGGGAACCCTTGTATTAGTGCAAAAAAATTTCAAAATAGTTTTTTGCGTCTTTTTGAGTTTTATGACGTTTTATATCAATATAAATGAATTTCGAGCAAAAAAAATTCTCAGTCGATCTGTCGGTCGGTCGATCGGTCGGTCTGTCCGGGAAATCTTGTAAGCACGATAACTTAAGTACGCTTTAAGCTAGAGACTTGAAATTTGGCATACATGTATTTTACCAAAAGTTCTCGCTCTGGATTGATTTTGGTGCGGCAAGGCGTTTTTAAGGTTGCTGAAATTGAATCTGATGAAAAATTTTATTATCAGATTTAGTTTAAGCTACCTCGAAAACCCCCACATACAAATTTACACGAAAATATTGTAGATATTTAAAAAAAAGTACACCCCGTAAGCCGGGGGTGGATTAACGTTTTTTTTTTATAAAATTTAGCTTAAGCGACCTTAGAAGCCCCTATATATATAAATTTTATAAACATTTTAAAAAAAAAAAACGATAAAAGGGATATTTTTCACCACTGGGGGTGAGATGGAGGGGTGGTAGGTCTATCTTTACTTCAACAATATATTTTCCGCATCCAAATACATAAGTATGCAAAGTTTTATCTTCTTAGATTTTTTCACCTACGGGAAATTCCTTATTTGCTAGGTCTAATATTGGAGATACGGGGTAGTTACAGTTATTTATTTTAAGTAGTAAAGGAGATACGAGGTAATTAGTTCCACATAACTTATAAACCAATTGGAATTTTAAATTAGGACTTTGTTTAGGACATTACTAATCATGTACAGAATTGATTAGTGCAAAAAATCGAATTTTTGGAGATACGAGATAGTTAAGATAACACGACGATATATACTATGAAGTGTGAAGCAAGACGTATCTTTACAGCTTGTTTGTTATAATTAAAACAGTAAAGGTCAAAATAAATGAAAATTTATATTATTTAACGAGTATATTAGATCGTTTCATGACCACCGATAAATACTTTCTTGTTCAAATAAAGCAAATATAGTACCTAAAATAATTTTGTCATTTTAACATTTTTTTCATCTACAGGGCCAGATTTCAAAAAAGGCAATAGGTACTATTAGGCGATTTCCGAGGGGCTGACCGCTAGAAAATCTTTTGCACAAGCCAAAGGAACTCAGGAGGAACTCTGGAGGAACTCTGAAGAACTCTGGAGGAACTCCGAGGAACTCTGAGGAACTCTGAGGAACTCTGAGGAACTCTGAGGAACTCTGAAGAACTCTGGAGGAATTCCGAAGGAACTCAGAGGAACTCTGAGGAACTCTTTGCAAAAAGGAAATCTTTTGTACAAATTTCAGACGCGGTCAGAAACAATTATTATTTATTACCCATACGGATTAACGTTTTTATTTTCAAACTAGATGAGTCATTACAAACACCTTATCAAAACATCCTACCTATGGGCGCCAATTTTTTTTGCAGGGGCGCCATGTTTGGTAGAAACCAGCAGGGAAAAAGATTATTTATGAAAGTAAATTTTGGGGCGTCAATTTTTTTTTCTGAAGGGGCGCCAAGTTTGGTAGAAACCGTCAGGGACAAAGCATTTTTTCTTGAAGGCTTGAAGGTAATTTTGGGGCGCCAATTTTGGTAGAAACCGTCATCAGGGACAAAGCTTTTTTTCTTGAAGGTAAATTTGTGGCGGCATTTTTTATTTGAATGGACGCCAAGTTTGATAGTAACCGTCAGGGACAAAGCTTTTTTCATGAAGGTATTTTTTTGGGCGCCAATTTATTTTTTTTTGTAGGGGTGCCAAGTTTTGGTTGAAACCGTCAGGGATAAAGCTTTTTTTTTAGGTTGCCTTATTGGCAGTAGTGGTTGTATAGCGGTAATTTCTACGGCTTATTTGCCAAAAATTACCCCTTCCAGAGAGAAACTCTTAAGGAACACAGGAGGAACTCCGAAGAACTCGGAGGAACTTCGAAGAACTCGAAGGAACTCGGAGGAACTCTGGAGGAACTCCGAAGGAACTCCGAGGAACTCCAAAGGAACTCAGAGGAACTCTGAGGAACTCTTTGCAAAAAGGAACTCTTTTGTACAAATTTCAGACGCGGTCAGCCCCTCGGCGATTTAGTGGGCGGCAAATTTTAAGTTAAGGATTTTTTTGTCATGAAGTGTCTAAGACTAGTTTGCTCATGAGTGTAGTGGATGCTTTTTTTCGATTGGAGGGAACTTCAGTCAATCCGGCCCTGCTCTGGTAGAAGGCTTAGTGAAACCGAGTTGAAAATGTTTTTACTAGGCACACTTAAATTTTAGGCCTAGGTACATACCCTACATACCCTATTATATTATTCTATAATAGAACTTGATTTTTCCTAAAATTTTAAATCGATCGGATTATTTGTTCTTGAGTTATCGTGTCCACAAAAATCTAGACAGACAGACGAACGGACGGACGGACGGACAGACAGACAGACGGACAAGGACATTTTCAAAGTTTCTTATTTTTCATGAAACACAAACACAAAAAAGTTATGGGGTTTAAACTTTTAAAAAAATTTAAAAAACTATCACTTTTTTTTGTTTTTTTTTTAATGTTAAAATGTTTTATTTTCAATTTTTTTGTCTTTCGAAAAATATAATTTTTTGAAAACTTTTGCAAAAACAGATTTTTTTTTGAAAAAAAAAATATTTTTTTCTAATTTTCTTGTTTGTATAAAGAATTTTCAAAAAAATTTCGTCTTTCGGTTTATATATTTTTTTGACTGGATTTTTTGTTTTAAGGGGAAGTATTCTTTTGTTGGCAGTAATATTTTATTTTGGGTTCTAACTTGGGTTTTAACTATAATTAGAATCCCGTCTTAAATTTCTCGAACTTATTTCTGAATAACCCTGTATATCTTTACAACTTGTTTCATATTTATGCTTGATGAAAATAGTTTTATTTTGGTAGTCAAAACTACCTACTCCTACAAAATATGCCTTATGTATTTTAGTAGTCAAAACTACCCCTACAAAATACATATTCTATCATATCCACTCCTCCTTAAAATTGACAAATAATAATTCTTAGTATTCGCGAATAGAAATATATTCCTATAATTTTTGTTGTTGTAGTAAAACAAAGTTTTTGGTGTATTTTAAATTAGTAAAACCTTGAATTTATCTTTTTCTTAATTAGCCCAAAAAACTGCTTATCGTTCTGAGGCGAAACATCCCGTATATTTAATAACATGCTGAAAACAATGATAGACATTTACACACGGGTGGAATTAAACTCTGGCCTTTTGATCGTTAGAGCGTAAACAACTGCTTTTGATTTTTCGCTCGTTTCACCCTAAATTTCCATACCTAATTTTTCTTTTTGCGTGAGTATCTCACGTCAGTTATTTTTATTTACACCACAGAGAGTAGATAAACTAAAGTTTATAACCGACCCGACAAAGGTAATTAAACTGCTGTAATTAATTTAACAGAATGTTAAATTTGTTTTCGAACTGTTAAATTAAATTTATTTGTGAATATAATTCATACAAATGCAGCATTCTGTACTTAAAAGTCAAAAGACATTACCCCTATGATGTTTTTTTTTTATTTAAATAGGTATTTTTTTCACACATTAACGTTATAAACTGTTTGTTATAAAAAAATATAATTTAATTTCTGCTATAGCAGTCGTTGCATTTTCGTCATTGGGATGAATATTCGTAAAATTTATGTTAAAAACCACCCAAACCTAACTTAGTATAACTTATAATATTACCCCTGATAATGTTTATGCATATTAAGTAGTGGCAAGTAGGTAGTGGGTGCCCTTGGGGGCGCGAGAAAAATAGGCCTATAGGGGGTTTCGGGGGTATACGATGTTTTAATGCCTATGTGTTCACAATAGAAACGACACGTCATATTTAGCGCCGAAGTCAATTTTTTTAGAAAAAAATAAGGGTTTGATTTCCCAGTCACCTCAGAATTCAAAAAGCAAGCTATTTTATAAATCTTTAAATAGCAGACGTCTAGACTCCTTAAAATCCAACAAAATTAGCGCGGCAGGAAAATTTGGAATTCTTGCGGTTTTGAATTTTCCAGACACTTCAGTAAAGAAAAATATTTTATAAAATCTATTAATTAAATTACATTATCCGTAAACAAGTTTTACGCCGTAAGCGAAAGTTTTATTTTTCAAACACCTCAGAATTTAAAAATCTAAATTATTTTATTCAAATATCCAAAGTAATTCTTATATTTAGCACTGCATGCGAAAATTTTTAGAAATCCTAAGGATTCGCTTTTTCCAGACAGAGTTTCAAATTCAAAATAATTTATTAATCAATTAAAATTCTAGAATTACATTATTAATATTCTAGATTTTTTTTTAGAATTTTTAACGCAAGACTTTTCCAAGCAGATTATAATTTAAAAAGAGAATTATTTTATAAGACCTTTTAATTAAAATTTTGTCCGGTGAGGATACTTTTTGGTGAGTTTGTGAGTTTATTATTGGTAATTCTATTTACTCTGCAGGCGAAATTTTTTGTAAATTAATTGCCAAACAACAAATTTTTCAAGCCAACTGTTTTATAAAATATTTTAATTAATACAAGTTTCCCATAAATTTGGGATACTTTCCAACCTGTGAACTTTACAATAGCCGAAATGATTCTATAGAAAACCACCTAATATTAAAATTATTATCGAAAAGATATTTTCTTGCGGAAATGCACTGTTGCCAACTTGTGCATTTAGATTAGTCCGACGGGTCTATCACTGGTTGCATGCGATGTACAAAATTGTCTGCATTAATAATGCAGACCCTTGCAGTATCTACATTACTTGCATTAAATATGAATTATCTGCAAATTACGTAAACTATTTGCATTGCAGTGCATTATATCTGCATTATTCTGCATTACTCTGCATTATTCTGCATTACACTGCATTATTTTGCATTAATTTGCATTACTTTGCATTATTTTTTGATGACCTTTTTTTTAATCATCGAAAATTTGGTGTGGGGTGTTTTTTGTACCTTACTACGAAATTTCAGCGGATTTAGCCGGATTTTCTATAAGAAACGTGCGGGGTCCTTTGACCTTATTTTTTTCAAAGATTTGTAGAATAATTCCATTAACAGATTCGGATTCAACTTAGTAATATTTTATAAGAACAAACATTGATTAATAAGAGACCCTTATTAGTCAATGGAAAAATTATTTAATTTCTTCCTACAAGTCTTTTATGTAAAATGATAATTTTTTTAATTTTCCATTTTTAGATGAAATAATAATAATCCTTTATTCCAGCCCAGAGGGCCATATACAAAAAAAAATACAAAAAATACAAGACATACAAAATATCTACAAGAAAATTAATAATTAGCCAATATACAAAAGTTCAAAAGAGCTACCGTCCCCCTATTAAAACTCTACTCCAGGTATGCCATAGATTGGAACGCCATAGAATGTCACTCCTTAGCAGAGCCACAATAAAGAGGTTGGAAGATTTATACAGCCGATCGCGGAACCCAAAAGCCCGAAATCTACGAATAGCTAGGAAGTCATTAACACGAGCCGTAGCAAACATTTCACTAGCACTAGAAAATCTCGGTATGTTATTTAAGAGTCTAAACGCATTATTATAGCACACGCGCAGCTTATTCCACCATCTCAGTGTATAATTACACCAAAGTTCCGACATGTAGATCCCTGAGCAATATGTTTGAAATAACAGTTTTTTAATGTCAGAGTTACACTTGGAGAAACGACGGGTTAACATATTAGCACGGACGCAGAGGGCTTTGTACTGTCTCTGAATGTCGAGATTATCGGAGAGATCACAGGTTAGAATATGCCTCAAGTATTTGAATTGCGACACTATACTTATAAGACTACCGTTAAGTTTGATCGGGGGCACCACTAAGTCTTTATAATTAGAAGGTCTGAACACCATGGCACAGGTTTTGTTGACATTATATACAAGGTGGTGCTCTACAGCGAAATCTTCACATATCCTAATGAGTTTATACAGTCCCTCAAGGGAAGGGCACAGCAGAACTATATCATCCGCATAGCTAAGGCAGTTAATTAGCACTCCATTGATATAGCACCCAACACCGGAGAGTTTTAGACGAAGGTGAAGACTGTCGATGTAGGCATTAAACACATCAGGTGAAAGAAGGCTACCCTGGCGCACACCATTTCCTATTGTATGAAGAACTTTGCAATGTTGACTGGACTGTTTTGGATAATTACACCTGCGTAGAGAAGGCTTGTGATAAATTTTATTCAATACTTAATGAAATCTTTATTAGACTAGTTCCTAAGAATAAACCAAGATCTAAGCGGGTGTATCCTTCATGGTTTTCTTCTTCCATCATTAAAAAAATCAGAGATAAAACAAATGCTTGGAAAAAATATAAAAAGAGTAATAATTCAGAATTCCTTAATCAGTTTAAGGAATTAAGAGCTTCTTTAAAAAGAGACATATCTAATGCGTATAATACGTACATTAAAAACATGGACAACGATATCACCTCTGATCCTAAAAAATTTTGGTCTTACATTAATCAAAAGAAATCTTCCTATGGTATTCCTTCTGAAATGAACTTCGATGGTAATGTCGTTAACTCTCTGCCCGATATTTTAAATTCATTTGCAACATTATTTCAAGAGTCTTATACCATACCTGATGACCCTAATTCGGACTTTATTCAACAAATCAGCAATCAAAACTTACTTACAATTAAAAGCTTTTCCGAAACCGAGGTGTGTGAGGCTACAAAAAAACTAAAGCCTAAGCTTACCATGGGCCCTGATAGATAGATAGATAGATAGATTTATTTTGCCATTTAGGTACAAAGGTACATATGGTAAGTCAGAGTTTAAATATATAAAAATAAAAAAAAACATAAAGATCCATGATACTGTGTATCAATTCTACAATAAATAAATAAATAAATATACGTATAGGTAAATCCTATTTGTCTGTACAATACGTAGGTAACTAATATATAACAAATACAGAAATCTTAGTATAAACAGAAGTACCTTACTATTACATAATAAATAAATATAATAAAATTTAAAATTTGTGGGAATAAAACTCATCTAGACTATAAAAGCAATTATCAATAAGAATTTTTTTAACTGCTGTTTTAAATAGTCTGGCACAAGTAATTGATTTAATGCTACTGGGTAGCTTGTTGTAAAGCTTTATACAATTAAAGTACGCAGACTTTTCAAATAAAGCCGACTTATGTCTAGGGATTCGTAACAAGTCATTTTGTCTTGTTTTATGATTTTCTCCCAATCTTATAAATGTATCAAAGTTAAATTTAACAAAACACATGCATCTTAACATATAAATAGACATAACAGTTAAAATGTTCTTTTCTTTAAAAATATTCCTACAGCTTTCTCTGAATGGAAGATTAAAAACAAGTCTTAAAATTCTCTTTTGTGACACAAATACTCTAGATACATCAGAGGCTGCTCCCCAGCATAGTATGTTAAAAGAAATGTGTGAGTGAGCAAGAGCATAGTAGACACCCAGCAGACCAGAATTATTAAGCGTATCTTTCAGATTCAAAATAGCAAAATAGGCACTGTTAAGTTTTTTGACTACACAGTCAATATGCTTAGCCCATCTTAAGTTACTATCTATAACTGTACCTAGAAACTTTGCATTTGTAACAAAATTAATACCCATATCGATATTATGAGGCTTAACATTATAATATTTAATAGCCATTGTTTTGGATGTATTTAAAATCAATTTGTTTCGCTGACACCAAGCGCTAAACTCACAGTATTTATATTACTCTTCAATGTTTCAAGACATTTTGATGCTAGTGAGATATTGGTATCGTCGGCAAATAAAATAACAAGACCATGAGAAATAAAATTAGGTAGATCATTAATGTACAGCAGAAATAGTAATGGGCCAAGTACGGATCCCTGCGGAACACCAAAAATTAAATTTAAAACATCAGATAAAATGCCCTCGAACAAAACACTGATAGATCGACCCTGTAGGTAAGAGTAGATCCAGTTAATAAAGTTATTTGGAATGTAAATATATTTTAATTTATATACTAAAAACTCTGGTAAAAGGGTGTCAAATGCCTTTGTAAGGTCAAATAATAATGACACAACATGATTTCCGGCATCTAAGTTTGAATGGACAAAATTACATAGGCGAAAGGTGGCAGACTCTGTTGACTTATTGCTACGAAAACTATGTTGAGCGTCAGATAGAATATTATTATCTTCTACAAAAGCTATAATTCGGTTTGCAACAATTTTTTCGAAAACCTTGGACAAGGTTGAAAGTAAAGATATTTGCCTATAATTATCTATGTCTTTTGCATCACCTTTTTTATGTAAGGGTATAACAATGGCTTTTTTAAAAATTGATGGATATACTCCATTGGTCAACGAACTGTTTATTAAATATAAAAAGGGTTGTAAAATTAAGTGAAAAACGTGAGTTAAAGTAGATAAAGACATTTGATCAAAACCACAAGATGTTTTACTTTTTAAACTATTAAATGCTTTTACTGCCTCGATATCCGAAATAGGGTCATTGTTAAAAGGAATTGATGGTACAACATGAGAATATGTACAAGGAAGACTTAAATTTTTACCAAAATGTTCGTTCATTCTCTTGGGAACAACGGAAGAAAAATGCTTGGCAAATAAGTTAACTATCTCTCTGTTATCTGTTATATGATCAGAGCCAATATTTAAGCTTATTTTAGATTGTTTCTTAGTACTTCTACCTAAAGTTAAATTTACAATTTTTCAGGTTTCTTTTATTTTATTGTTAGCATTTTTTATCTGAGCATCATAGAAATTTCTTTTGGCATTTTTAACATTAAGTTTGTGTAGTTTAAGCATATTATTATAAAAACTTTTTAGGACAGACGAGTTTAAAACAGACAAAAATTGGTGTAAATCTTTTAATTTTTGACTTTCCTTTACTATCTTGTCAGTAATCCACAATTTTTTATTTTTTATTTTTTGCTTCACAAGTTTAAATGGACAGTAAAAATTAAAATTATTCATAAGTTTCTGCATAAACTGACTAAATCCATTTTCTACGTCAAGGGTTAGTAAAAACTGCCAATCAATATTACAAACCGCCAATTTAAAATTATCCAATGAGCTTTTATTTATTTGCCGTTTTAATTTAACTAACAATTCATTAGTTGGGTTCAGCGAAACAAATTTACTTTCAATTTTGATTGAAAACAGGTGACCATAATGATCGGCAATGATAGGCTTTACTAAGTTGCAACTAAAATTGTTTTTATGTGCATTTGTGACCATGTAGTCAATACAAGTCTTGCTTGTTTTGCCATTTATATTTGTAAAAACGCGAGTGTAATCCCTATCAGGTAAGTTAAAATTAAAAGAATTAAAAATATCTACAAGCGATTGCGTATTAACGTCATCCTTAAGTAAATTTAAGTTAAAATCTCCACACAAAACAACATATTTAGATTTACTATATGCAAAATTTATTGCTGTAGATAAATGTTTAAAGAATATTTTTTTATCTCCCTTGTTGGGCCTATAAGCTGTAATAACACTGATCCCCTTGGTGGAAACTCCACATATTTCTATATTTAATTCTACAGAGAGGTTTTTAATAAAAAACATTTCTGACATTTTTAGAGATTCTTTCACAAAGATTAAAGAACCACCGCGAATGTGATTCTGTCTTGCAAAATAAGTTACTAACTTATAATTTTTTAAACAAAAATTTATAATATTACTATTATTTATGTGATGCTCAGTAATACAAAGAATGTCAATATTTTTACCAGTTATAAATAATTCAAATAATGCAAAATTACTAATTAGTCCTTGAACATTAATATGCAAAATACTTATTTTGTTAACATTAATCAAATTTACCTTTGAAATCTCGTTATCCGACATGGAATTTTGAATAAAAAATTACACGGCGGATTTGAAATAGATTCACTAATGTTCAAAGAATTAAAAATACGTTTGACAATATTTTGCTTTGATAGTCTAAGTGGTTTATGGTCAATACAGTAATTTGATTCAACATAATGCACATTATTAAAATAATATATTTTTATAGTGTTATTCAAAGCCCAATTAAACTTCAGTATATTACAGTTATAATCACTTATAATTGGAAGTGAGAGAAATAAAACATTAGTATTAAAGCATAATTTTAAGCATTTAATTATGTCCCTAAAAAGTGGATATTTTTCATTTTTTATATCGTTTTGACCACCCGATATAATAACAAAGTCACTCATCGTAAAGGAGTTAATTTTTTCTTCAATGTTTTCTATAATATTATTTAAACAAGATCCCGGTTTGATAATCGATTGTATTTCAAAGCTAGAAGTGTCAACATGTTTTCTTAATAAAGCATTAATGCCCTTGCCACTCTCATCACCAAGAACAAGAATTTTATTAGCTATCATGTTTTTTGGTTTATTACTGTAGTAATTTGTTGAAACATTTGAAAAAGTTTTAATATTTGAAAAAGTTTTAATAATTGGGGTTTCAATAACATTATTTAAGATAGCCGGCTTTAATAATATATTACTGTGAATAATAATTTTACCATCTTTATATAACTTCCTCTTGGGCTGGGTAATATTATTTTTTCCCAATACACTCAGATTGCGCTGAAGGTTCTCTTTTTCTTTTAAAATTTTAACCATTTTTTGGTTGAGAAGGTCCATTTTAACACTAAGTGCAAGATTAATCTCGATTAAAGAACTTTCAATGCTACTATTTTCTAAAGAAGCTATTTTTTTACTTAATTCTAACTTTTCTTTTTCTAATATATTTAAGGAGACTAAAAAAGTATCATTTCTTTTTTGGATTTCATTAAATTTATGGTTTAGTTCCATAGATTTCGTCTTAAACATCTTACACATATTTTTTTCATTGTATAGCTCTTGTTCAATTTGCTTACGTAACATCTCACTTAAATCCCTACTCTCCAAAAGATCCTTTATTTTATTTTCTAGCTCTGTGTTAATTGTTTGTTGATTCTGGACTTTATCTTGCAAGTCGGAATTTAATTCACACAATCTCATAATATAACCCATATTATCATCCAATTCGCGTTTTATGTTAACACAATTATCACAACCAGTTTTTTTTAAGTTTTCCAATTTTCCTTGAAGTGAATATATGGTATTTTGCTGCTGTTTAATTTCAAAGTTAAGTTTTCGCTCCATATCCAAAGCATGGTTTTCCTTCTTTTTTAGTTAAATATTGTGCTTGTATATTTTCCAAACCTTTAGCTCTCCTTTTTAATCTATCACTTAAAACGTGCGTTTTTCCTGCTTGTTGGAAAATATCAAAGGTTTGTCCAGTTTTTAAAAAAGGAAACAGATCCGATATTCGTAATTACCGACCTATAGCTATAATAAACAACTTCTCTAAGGTGTATGAAATTCTACAACATAAAAATATATATTCCCATGTTAAACATCTCATACATCCGAGCCAGCATGGATTTATGGAAGGTAGGTCCACTTCTAGCAATCTTGCCTGTTTTACTCAGTTTCTATCTGGGTGTATAGACAATTTTCTTCAAGCTGATTGTATATACACTGACTTCTCTAAGGCTTTCGAAAGACTAGACCACAGAATTCTTATCATGATGCTCGACATATTCGGTTTTTCAATTCCTCTCTTATGTCTAATGATTACTTATTTATATAACAGAATGCAATATGTTGAGTGCAATGGTATAAAATCCTTCATATACATTGCAACGTCGGGTGTTCCGCAAGGATCCATTATGGGTCCACTGTTATTTATCATTTTTATTAATGATCTAATAATGATCCTGATTAATGTATATGGTCTTCTTTTCGCAGACGATATGAAGTTATATAAGATAATACAAAGTTTAAATGATTGTATTCAACTACAAGATATCTTAGATACTGTAGTTAAATGGTGCAATGGACACAAGTTACCCTTAAATGCTGATAAATGTCACATATTCAGTTTTACTACAAAATTAAATGTCATCACTTTTGACTACAAGATCGATGGGCACAGTTTGGACAGACCTGATACCATCAAGGATCTTGGTGTCACTTTTGACAAAAAATTATCTTTTCATCCACACATAAACAACATTGTATCCAAAGCTTACAAATCACTTGGGTTTATTATTAGGAATACTAAATGTTTTAGCATTAAAACTGTTAATTTGCTCTATATGTCCTATGTCAGATCACATTTGGAATATTGTTCGGTAGTTTGGTGCCCTAATTATGCTGTTCTTATTACTGCTTTAGAAAACGTTCAAAGACGTTACCTCAAATATCTGTATCATAGGAAATATGGTGAGTATCCAGCTAGAGGGATACCTAATGTGAATTTGCTAAATGATTTCTCGTTTCAATCGTTATCTATAAGACGTCAACAAGCATCAATTATATTTTTGTATAAATTGATCAATAATAAGATTGACTGTATAGAGCTATTAAACTTATTGCAAATAAACGTGCCCAGAATTTCTGCTAGAATCTCTCCATTTTTTTATGTTAGAACGTCCAGAACTAATGTTTATCTGTTTTCACCTGTGATTCTTATGTGCAATTACTATAATAGTATTTGCTCTATGGTCGATATTTTAAATACTTCTATTTGCAAAATAAAAAACTTTTTTGCTGCACCTGCTGGTAATGATCACTGATATTGTTATTAATTTACTTAACATAACAAACTCTGTAATTGGGGAAACCTGTGTGAGTTTTTGAATAAATAAATAAATAAATAAATATAGAACGGTGGAGATAAACTGGAACCCCATCTGGCAACTCCGACTACGTTATTGTTCCAATGCGACAAAAGCCGCAGCTAGAGAGAAGGCGCTCCTCGCTCCTTAAGAATCTTCATGAGGGTTGGATGATGTACTCGGTCGAAAGCCTTACTGAGGTCAAGAAATAGAGCATATACATGAGTTTTCAGGTTGACATAGTATCTAATAGTTTCCTTGAGTACAAAAACAGCTTCGGAGGTTTCTAAATGCTTCTTAAAACCAAACTGGTTAGGTTCCGTGGAGAGAAAGGGGCTGAGCACATTAAGCATTATGATTTCAAGAACTTTAGACATAGCCGTAGAAAGAGCAATAGGCCTATAGTTGGACGATGCAGACCCGTCTCCAGTCTTATTCTTAATAACAGGTACATATATGGTTTTAGTTAGGTCGTTCGATATAAAACCAAGACGTACATTGTTGTAAAACAAATGCTAAGAAGAACGGAGAATCTTTTACCAGAATATATCAGGTGTTCAGGGCAAATTCCATCCCAGCCAGCAGATTTGCTACGCTTAAGGGATTTGATTGCATTTCCAACTTCCAGAGCAGATATTATAGGACACTCATCAGCGAGTAGATTAAATTCATCAGGTACATTATTAGAGGGATATAAATTACCAGAATTTTCAAAGTTGGTACCCCAGAGCTGGGCTATGTCACTTTCTCCTGAGATCCCATCGATAGTAGTGGCTATCGTAGACTTTTTCACAGCCATAGACGAGGTAGATTTCCAGAATGAAACGAAGTCTTTGTTACGGAATTTGGTAGCCAATGCATTGGCACGTAGCTGTTCCTCACGATATCTGGTATTTCTGAGCGTAGTCTTAAATATAGACTTAAGGACACGCCGCTCCTCATTAATTGGACCATCAGGAGGACGTCCAGCAGCAACCCACTCCAAAAATGCAATATGCGCAGACCGGTATACGTTAGAAACCTCTTCAGACCAGCCAGGTATCGGATTACGCCTCTTTATACTCTTAGTTTTAAAAGTAGCTGCTATTGCACATTTAAGGTTCGATATTATATCAGAGTAAAATTTCGCTATTTCCTCTCTATGAGAGTAGTCATTACATCTAATATTGCTGCAATAATTAGACGAAGGAAGAAGTATTTTAGTCATAAATTCGTTAGTATTGTTACCATATAGATCAGCAAGCTGTTAGCAGTTCTTTGTCCAGTTTAGAGAATTCCCAGAACTAACAGTAGTTACAGCCAAAGAAGGCAGATTATCTATCTTAATTGTCATAGATAGAGGAAAGTGATCAGATGGATTAGTATCGTAGATTACTTTTGTTTCCAAAACATTGCTAATTAAGGAATTCGAGACAATACAATGATCCAGCCAGGAGGTTGTGTGATGAGCGTCGCTAATAAAAGTAAAACTGTTGGCGTCAAGTACAGATGTGTCATATATAGATAAGTTCGAGTCGTCACAAAATTGAAGTAATTCAATATAAAAGTTGGTTGAGGGATCTGCGTTGAAATAAAAAAAAATATTAAAAAAAACTAAATCATAGATTTTTTTTATTATACATTTTTTTTTAATAGAAAACGTTAAGGAATCATGCAACAGGGTCGGTTTTTAGGGACAATTTTTTTATGATTTTGCGTTTCAGATGAACTGTGATCGGTTAAATAATAACAAGCCGTGAAAATATGTAATGCTACGTATTCCATTGGATACTATTAACAGTAAATCGTATATTACATTTTCCCAAATACAAAAAAATTGTGAATTTTCCTTTATTATCCTTTATTACTTTTCCATTCTAAAAGTTTTCATTACACAGACACCCAAAAAAATAAAAGTATGCGGAGTCAAAAAAGCGACCTATATAGCATTGTAGTATTGATCTAGCATAGTCGAAATCTACATTGATTGAAAGTTCTGCTTACCAGTTATTTTTTTTTTATTCAAGTTTGATTTTTTAGTTTAGGTCAAATTATGCCTAGTAGACCACCAAAAATGGAAAGTCGTTTTTTTTGCTGTAAAATGAGTTTTTTATTAGCTCTTATGTCCAAAAAGATATTCCCAGGTTTTGGTCGAAAAAAAAAATGACAACATGATCAACACTTTTCTAGTAAACGGCTAAACGGATTTTGACGATCCTTACGTTGAAATTTTTATTTAAATACGTACCTACACTCTAAAAATCTTTCTTCCGAATGTAAAAAATATTGAATTTGTTTAAAAAATTTTCCACAAAACTTTTTTTTCTCGTGCATTATTAATAACTTTTGCAATTTTTTTTAACCAAAACCTGGGAAAATATTTTTGAACATAAGAGCTATCAAAAAAATAATTTAACAAAAAAAAAAACGATTTTCGATTTTTGGTGGCCTACTTGGGATAATTTAACCTAAACTAAAAATTGAAACTCGAATAAAAAAACTCGTAAGCAGAAAATTCCAATCAATGCAAATTTGGACTATGTTAGGTCAATACTACATTTGTCGCATGGCAACGTTTTCACGTCAACTCTGATGTAATATTTTGAAAACGCCGCTATGCGACAAATGGAGTTCCTGCTTTCTAGCGTAGTGGGGCAGTATAGGTCACTTTTTGGTTCCGAACATTTTTTTTTGTGTGTAACACAATGTTTTTGTATAATAAAAAAAATAAATCAAAATTTATGTAGACATCTGGATCTGAGTCAGATCTTGGGTAATTAATTTATGTTGATTTCCAAAATAACTTCCATTTTTGTCCATCAAGTAAGGGGTTTGAACAATCTCACAGTGGGTCAGGAAAAAAAATAGGTACAAAATTTTGAATTTTTGCATACGATTATTTTGGATACCGCTGATTTCGAATAAAATAACGAAAATTAAAAAAAAAATCCGCGCCAGAATAAAAATTAGTTGGCTAAAATTCTGTATTAACTAATTTTAGGGCGCTGATTACAAATATGATATTAAAATTTTAAAATTCAAAAGGGCGGATCTGTCACGGATGACATATTTTAAATTATTTTACCGATTTTTTTTTTAAATTTAATATTTAAGGTCTAATGTGGATGATGAGAGTGGGTACAGTGAAAAAATTTCGAAATTTAATAAGAAGGACCAAAAATGGCGAACATTTAAAAAAGTAAATAGTGAATTTATGCGATTTTTGGTATTTCCAGAATGCTACAGGCGTCCATCTTATCGATTTATAAAAAATATAAAAACGCAATAAGGCAGACCTAGTATGGCCGACTTATTTTCTTGTTTATTTTATTTGGCAAATGTTTTTGTAAAGTTCGTTTAATTGGAGTATTTACGTAAATGTACATATGTTTTTCTTTATTTATCTATCATAAAAAGCTTTTTAATAGAAAAGAAGTAGGATTAAAACAATTATTGTTTATACAAGGGCATACAAGTAATTTATATGACCAAAATATGTGTTGGACTGTACACATTTTAAAAAAGGTATTCAAATAAAAATAAAACGCAAAAATTTGATAATTATGATAATTAGTATGATATTCTTAATATGAATACAGAAAAAAAAATCCGCACAAAGTTGCACAGCTAATGGTGTATGGGTTATTTAGTTTCATCTGCATATTTTTTTGTGATAATTTTCAAAGAAAATCCGGTAAAATAGCCCGCTTTCGGCATTGTAGTTTGCGCATATGATTTATATACAGAGCGGTCCAAAAGTCACCCCCCCCTCTTAACTTTTGAACGAGTTTAGATATCGACTTCAAATTTAGAACTCTTAAATAAGACAATTTAAACTATCTTTGAGCATATATTTGATACTTTTAGCTCTTAAAATGTGGGCAGGGGGGCATTGGGCGACATTTTTTTAAACGGAAAGGTAGGTCGTGTGATACATCATTTTAAAGCTTATAAAACTCTCCATTTAACTGTAAATTTTTTATTTTTTTTTAAACATTTTTTTTTGGGTTTAAAATAGGGTTGAAAATGGGTATTTTTGTCAAAATTTCTCTAAAAAATCCAAACAATTTTTTAAAAATGCCTAATTTCATAATGAAAAAAAGTAAATTATACTTTTAAACTAATTTTAGTTGACATGAATAAAAATTAACAAAAAAAAACTTAAAAATTTATTTTTTTAGCACAAAAAACTGAAAAATCAAAACTGATTTAAAATTTTTAAAAATGTATGGTTATATAGAGAATTTTAAAAGCTTTAAAATGATGTATCACACGCCCCCCTTTCCCTTTAAAAAAATTTCCCCCCATGCCCCCCTGCTCACATTTTAAGAGATAAAAGTATCAAATATATGCTTAAAGATAGTTTAAGTTGTCTTATTTAAGAGTTATAAATTTGAAATCGATATCTCAACTCGTTCAAAAGTTAAGAGGGGGGGGGGGGGGTGACTTTTGGACTGCACTGTATATATTTTTTAAGTAACGACGGTACCGAATTTAACCCCAAAATCAGGGAGCCATTTTTTGATTATTTTTTATATCTAATACTTTTTTACGCTCGAAATGTCATTTTCTATCTAATTTTTTCTTCTGAATCCAAAACTGCTGAATTATAAATTATTATTATGTAGTTTTAGTACAAAAATCAGTTGATTTTTCTTTTATTCTTTCCAGATTTTATATGTTATATAGTTCAGTAAAATTAACATATATTTGAGTCCAAATATAATTTTAGACATACAACATATTTTAAGGATTTTGCTTAAAATTTTCATTGTTGTTTCATTTTAACTTAAATATTTTTCGTTTATTTTAATATAATTCAACTTACTTTCGCATATTTTTCCCTGAACCCTAATACTGATCTTAACATACTAGTTTTTTTTAGAATTAAGCATAAACAAAGGTTATATAAATTTTCAAATAAAAAAAATTAAAAAAAAACGTAAGGGAACGTTCAAGTATTACGTAACGCAAAATGTACCAAAATTCATACACGTCATACCTCGGTTCTCGAGTTATTCAAGGCTGTAGAGATTTCATATTTTGGCAACCCCCCCTAACACACCCCCTATTAGGGGGGTAGCCAAAATATGAAATTTCAATAATCTATAATATGGCGAGAACCTGGGTATGAAGTGTATGAATTTTGGTACAATTTGCGTTACGTGATACTTGAACGTTTCCTAACCTATTTTGCACAGAATTCTCTTGAAACTAAATAATTTTAAGATCATTATTTGGGTACAGAAGAAAAACATTTCGAAAAAAGTTTAATTATATCCATAAGAAAAACAAATATGCAATACAAAACGAAACAGCAAATTAAATCCAATAAACCCATTTTTTCGCCAAATACTTTATATATAATATAATAATACTATATGTAAAGAGCTATTAAGACTACATTTGGACTCAGGAGGGAATCTTTTTGTCAAAATATATGTAAATTTTATTTAAATAAATAAAATATCAAATCTGAAAAGAGTAAACATAGAAAATAAGAGGACTGCTTTTTGCACCAAAACTATATAATAATTTGTAATTTTGACGAGAGATTTGGATTCAAAAGAAAACTTTAGATAGAAAAGCATAAGATATTATAAAAACCAATCGAAAAAAAAAATCTTGTAAAAGAACTAATTATAATTATCAGCACCATTTTAAAAACGGTTTCCTTCTGATTTTGAGGTTAAATTTGATACCGTTGAGTTCGCCTATCTCACTAATTATCATTTTTATCAAATTGTTGCTTATATTGGCTTATATTAAATACTTTTTTTAAAATTTATACGGTTTAACACATATTTTGGTCTATAAATTTTTTGTATGCCCTTGTATACACAATAATAGTTTTAATCCTACTTCTTTTCTATTATAAAGCTTTTTATGATCGATAAATAAAGAAAAAATATATTTATATTTACGTAAATACTCAGATTAAACACTTTACAAAAACAATTGCCAAATAAAATAAACCAGAAAATGAGTCGACCATACTAGGTCCGCCTTATTGTGTTTTCATATTTTTTTATAAATCGATAAAATGGACGACTGTACCATTCTGGAAATACCAAAAATCGCATTTTGGTAACAGTTTACTTTTTTAAATGTCATTTTTGGTCCTTTTTATTAAATTTCAAAATTTTTTCACTGTACCCATTCTCATCATCTACATTAGACCTTAAATATTAAATTAAAAAAAAAAAAATGGTAAAATAATTTAAAATATATCATCCGTGACAGATCCGCCATTTTGAATTTAAAAATTTTAATGTCATTTTCGTAACCAGCGCCCCCAAATTAGTTAATACAGAATTTTGGCCAAATATTTTTTATTCTGGTCCGCTGTGCATTGGGGTGGTCCAAAATTTTATTTTTGCTTCGATCTTTCTAAAAATGTGTGAAATGGCTTCTTTTGATTATGTTGATGTTGACCAATGTCCGTAACTTAAAAATTCTAAACTTCATGGAAACAATGGAAAAAATGCTTGTTTAGCAGTCAGTGTGTCCTAACTAAGCCAGAAAATAAAAAAAAAACATCCGATCACAAAATCCTTGTTGGCCTGTGTAATAGACAGTTATCAAACCAACAGTCATAGCTTATTATCAAATAATTAAACATTTGTTGTGACCATATATTTACTTAGATAAAAGAGTCTGTGCAATTAGAAAGCTCTTTTATCATTACATTTGTACATATGTACAGTAGCTGGTTGTGTGTAGTATGTGTAAGAACAATTTTTAAATTCACTAAATTCACAACATTGAATTTAACATAAACCATTTAAATTGTAAGTTAAAATTAATTGGTGAAGCTGGAGCTAAAGTGGTCTAACTAACTAAATGTAAATATGAAGAAAATGTAGAAAACGCGTTTTGACTTATAATTTAATCACTTTTACCTTTAAAACAAAACTTTTTGGACAAATGTTAGCATAAAATATAAAAAAAAACTTATCTCATTAAAATAACTTTAGTTTTGGGTGCTTTCAATTATTACTCAACACTTTTTAGGAAAAAACTCATAGTCCCTTTTCACTCAAAAGTTTAATTTTTTTTTGGGTAAGTTGGCACAGTAGGTGTAAAATAATATTTAATCCTAACCATAAAATATAATTTTAATTATTTTAATGCCATTTTAAAGCTATTTTATACATAAATTTTAGAAATTGCTATTTTCGCCAAAAGTGGTAAAAAAAATGTTTTTTTTTGTAAAAACAGGCTTATTTACTATACCCTAAAAAGTGTTACGTAATACTTGGACACACCCAAAAATAATTTTATAGTATAGTATAAAGGTAGTACTACAGCATTTAATACATAGTTGTTGCAATAGTTGGTTTTGTTTAGGAAATAACGAGTGTTGAAAGCATTGTTAGTTAGACCACTTTAGCTATTTCACTTTTGGCAAAAATAGCAGTTTCTAAAATGTATGTGTGAAATAGCTTAAAAGTGACATAAAACTAATTAAAATCTTATTTGGTGGGTCTTTTTATTTGTAAAACCAGGCTTATTTAGTATACCCTAACGTAATACTTGGATACACCCAAAAATAAATTTATAGTATAATTTAAAGGCAGTACTATACTATTTCACGAATAATTGTTGCAATAGTTTTTTTTTTTTTTGGGAAATAACGAGTGTTGGAAACAATGTTAGTTAGACCGCTTTAGCTTTTTCACTTTTGGCAAAAATAGCAATTTCTAAAATTTATGTGTGAAATAGCTTTAAAATTACATTAAATTAATTATAATCTTATTTGGTGGGTCTTTTTATGTTCTATACAACGTTTCTTGGGAGTTTTTAGCTAAAATTATTCATATTTTGAACCTTTTTTTTTGGTAAAAACAGGCTTATTTAGTATAACCCAAAAAGTGTTGCGTAATACTTGGGTACACCCAAAAATAATTTTATTATATTATATAAAACTCGCTTATATATATTTTTTTCAAATATTATTTAGAAATAGGAAAATACATATTTAAAATACAATAAGTTAAACCGTTTTAAACAAATTTAAAAAATAAATTAATGTAGAGTTCCTAAATGTTATCGTTTAAATTAAGGGATTTGGGCAGGTTTAAGGACCTAAAATGCGTTTAAACTATAAATATATAATGTCTAGTATTGAAATATGGCCGTAAATCATTTTCGCCAAAAATGTTAGTTAGACCACTTTAGCTCCAGCTTCACCAATTTATTATTCATAATATTAAGTTGAAAATTTGAGCGACTCGGTGGTGTAGCAATTTCTTTTCTTGATACCACGAGATCCTGGGTTCGAGTCCCACCTCGGTCAGGGATTTTTATATATTTACATTATATTAATAATATAAAAACTAATACAAATAATTATGTGAAAAGCCTACACTGTAAATTTGCTATAGTGGACTATGCATAATTCGTGAATTTGTGTAAAAAGGTGTAAAAAGATTTTTTCACCACCAGCCTAAAAGCACATCTTTATTACTGTTCTTGGTAGAAATACTATTTCTCTACCTATGACGTCAGAGGTACTAAAAATAATGAAATTGCACCATGGTAAATAATGAATTTTTATTCAGCTGTTTTGGCATCTGATGTTTCACTTAATTATTAAAGCACATTGCTATTTTCAAGTGTCTTTAGGCACCAAATTTATTTATTGCATGATAAATTAAAAAATATTAACTAAATTAGTACCTATAAAACATGCTTTACAAAAAACACTTCAAAAAATGAAAATCATTGGTCCATCATCAACCATAGATTATACAACTTATATATTACCGTAAAGATCATATATTACTAGAGGTAACCCCCATATATTGATTTTTGAGGCAATAGATCCCTCACAGTTTTCGCCTGTCCCACACAGGCGGAATTTTCTAAATTCATGGCCAAACCCCTTAATAAGCTCCAATTTATACCAAAATTTGCATTTAGGTGTTTTTGGGGGTGCTGAATACAAATTATTTTTTACAAAATGGCGGATCCAATATGGCTGCCACCTATATCAAAATTTGCAGATGGTGAATATCGAGGTGGGGTAAGGGGGTAAAATGTGATAAAAATATTTTTTTAAACATTTTTTTTATGTTTTTTTTTCGTTTTTCAAAAAAATTAAATTTTTTTCGACAAATTTTTTTTTTAATTTAAAAAAAAAAAAAAGTTGAAATATTTTTTGAATTTTTTTTGGTTTTTCAATTTTTTTTATTAGTTTATTAATAAACCTAGACCTATAGGGGAAAGTATTATTTTGTTGGCAATAGTATTTTTTTACTGCAAAAATACCTAAAACTAAATCTGCCACTCTTAGACATTTTTTATGTTAGGGGAGGGAGGGGCGGGGGATATCAGCAGCAAATTCTTGTTTTAATAATTAGCAAACACATTAATCTTCTCAACCAAGTGTAAAAAGTTGCTTAATGCTGATTAATCTGAAACTTTTTGCCAAGTCGTAATACAAGTTTTAAAAAAAGCAACCAAATTTACAGACTAAAACTTATGACTTCCCCTTTTAAACTCAATAATCAAAAACAATACTTTTTTGTAAAAAATAAATAGGTACATACCTACGGAAATTAAATGCATTTTAAAAAACTGCTTAAAAAAAGCAACAACTTTAATATTTATATTAAAAAAACTTGATTTTTCGGGAAAAAACGTTTCAAAATTAGTTTCTTGAAACCCGATTTTTGAACTGACATTTTCGGTTCATTTGTTTTGATAGAAAAACGACTTTGGTACCATCTATTGGTACAGTTCATAGAGAAGATAAAAAACGATAAGGGCACTATTTGAAGCAATTTCGCTTTCGAGGGTTTTGGCCATGAATTTAGAAAATTCCACACACACACAGTGTCCCCTTATTTCTGGGGAAGTACCAGAATAATTACTTTGCATTTCACTTTCTATTTTTATATATTTTATCACACTTAACATGAAAACACTTTCTAACTTAATAATTTTAGCAGATCACCAGAAAATTTCTGCCAGAAATGTCAAGTTATTCATTTGTTTTTTTAATGGCCGCGAACGGCCAGCGTGATATTTAAAATTTATAAGCTTTTTCATTAAATTTAAGTAAAATAAATAAATAAATAGCTAGTTAATTGTACTGGTAAAAAATACTATATTTTCCACGTGAGTGAAGATTTAACATTTTAGACCGCGTCTTGAGGGCTTCGCGCTAACGCGCTCATCCCGCAATTTGACGCAGGTCGAAAATGTGAAACTTCCCTCACTTGGTGAATAATATACTATTAATGTTGTGTAACAGAAGGTACAATATGCAAAATATTACCATTATGTTGGATAAGTTTCATTGAAGGAGGATAATACTAATTCTCTATGAAACAAAGAGAGCAGCCATAATGTACAGTCTGACACAAATCTCAATGCATAAATTAAATAATTTGTCTTCCACCGCGGGGACTCGAACCCACGTTTTTACCATTATGGACTATTTAATTTTTAACGTACCAGTCTATGGCAACATATTATAATTTACGGACTATATATTACCTATGTAATTTATTTGTTTTATTTTGTGACTATTATAAGTTCATAATCACACTCATTTTGTGGGTTCTCATAGGCCCATAAGAGGTTAGTACGTTTTTTCTTTTGGGTTGTCAACATAATCCTGTCAACAAATGAATGACGTCTTCCGTGCTTTTAAGTTTAGTTTTCTACGAAATTTTGCTTTAAAATGTTAAAATCATGGCTTGGTTACTTGCAGTGAAAAAGAGAAGAGCTGACTATTAAATATATTAAAATATCGTTTCTTCTTTGACTTTTAAAAATTGCAAAAATTGTAATGCGAACCCAAAACAAAAATCCCTAAATCGGTAATCAATTTAAATGTAAGTTTTTTTAAATTTTAGATCAAAATAGAAAAGATTGTATAAAGCACTTTCATAACACGTTTTTAGCCCTCTAGTAATTTAAAAACTCGCCGCAAGCGGCTCGTTTTCTAAACTTGTAATCGTGCACTAAAAACAAGTGTTATGAAACTAGTACTTTAATATACTATTTACCGTTAATGTAAAGGTTAAGCTGAATTATACCTAAAGCATTTATAAGTAAGCTTAGAAATGAATAAATAGTATTAAAAAGTGTCGCCCCTCTAAATTTTTTTAAAAACTGATTTTTTTCTTTTCGTTAAATTGCTATAGTTAAATATTTTAATTAAAGTAAAGTAAAGTAACTTCTTCTAAAAAACCGAACTTCTTTTTAATTCTTTGAAGTTCCGTCCCCAAAAACTTTTATTTTTTATAAGGTTAACTTTTTTCTGAGCGGTTTTTTTAAACAAACAAGATATGCTTATTATTGAGCCTATCATAAAACTTAATTTTTCCTAAAAATGTTAAGTCGATCGGATAATTTGTATTTGAGTTATCTTGCTCGCAAAAAACGTGACATCAGACGGACGGAAAGACAGATGGACATTTTCGAAGTTACTTATTTTTTTATAAAACCCATTGGCCATCTTGGAAAAAACTCGCTGTAAAGAGTATAATAAGGTCGGTGAATCAATTATTGCCACGTTCCTAATATTGTTAGTTATAGTGCTGAAAGAAATAAGAAAAAAAAAGAAATTTTTTAATTTCCCCAAGGAAAGTCTAGTAAAAAAATTTCGAAAAATATTATTGCTTTTTTTTCTGGACGTTTTATATCCAAAAAATATGATTCTGAAAAGTCTGTCTGTCGGTCGGTCGGTCTGTGTGTCCGGGAAATTTGTGACCACGATAACTCAAGAACGCTTCGGGCTAAATACTTCAAATTTGGATCATTGGAATTATCCAAATTTCTAGGCTTTGATTGTTATTCGTAAAAATCGGTAAGGGGTAGGGGGGTAAAAACAATTTTTTCAAAAACATATTTTTTTCAATTTATTTTTCGTTTTACGAAAAAAGAAACTTTTTGAAAAACTTTATTTATTTTTTTTTTAATTTTTTGTTATTTTAATGAACCTAGGGCTATAGGGGGAAGTATTTTAATTAAAAGTACACATTCTCTGAGAAGAAAAAATAAAACATACAATTTTTGAGCCTTAAAGTTTTTTGCCGCTATCTTGAAAAAAAAAATATTATCGAAACTAATTTGGTGCGTTATTATAGAAAAAAATAATAATTTTTATGATGAAAACCGTGGTTCTCTAGGTTAAGTAGTTTTTGAGTTATTGCATGTCAATGTAAAATTTTTTTACCAATTTAAAAAATTTAAAATAATTTTTAAAAATCTTATTTTCAAAACGGGAAGTTTTTGTATAAAATCCCGTAAAAGTTTTTCTTGGACATCGGTTGGCTACTCATAAAAAAATAATCAGACAAATCCGTGACCCATGCCCACAGCCCTGCCTGGATCGGCAAGGACATCATCTACTATACTGCCCTAAACTAGCAACTTTTTTAAAATATTATAATACAGTTGACGTGAAAACGACACTATGCGACAAAAGTTGCTGCTTTCTAGCTTAGTTCGGCAGTGTACTATACTAGACTGTGTTATACTTTACTATATTATACTGTAGAGGAGGGGTGGGAATATGGATACCCTGTTTGTTTTTTTTTGGTATATATGATTTTAAAAGATTCAAAGATCCAAAGGATTTAGATTTGTTTGTTATATTAAAAAAGTTACAAGCGCTTTTTTTAAAAAAGATATAATGCTGGTAATATGAACTCATGCTGATAATATGGAACCCTATGTGCTTCAAATATGGACCCCTAAAAATTTTACTGTTTGTTATAAATTAAGGCATATCCAGAAGCTTGCATAAGAACATAATACATAAGAATGCGATGCCGTGATTGGCTTACAAGATACCTGGCGGCACATCAACTCAATCAGGGCATCGCATTGTTATGTTTTTATGCCAGCCTGCGGATTTTAAGGCAAATCTTTACCTTGTATGTTATAATAAGTAAACAACATGAAAAAAAAAACAACATAAAACATTATTTTCTTAAAAGTATATATTTTTAAATCACACTGCTCTACAAAACAAGATTTTTTTTGTTTTCCGGGGATCTTTTGGTTGCGTCTGGCTATATTTGATGCGCTGATTTTGAAACCTTTTTCGGTTTTTCTCGATCAGCTCGCTTTTTTGAGATATAGCGCACAGTGTTTTTTTTTCTATAGTTGTAGTGAAAAAAATAAGGTCTAATAAATTTTGCCGTGGATTGGTTTTCTATTAATAGGTCTCTAAGGCAAAAAAAATATCTTTTTTCGTTTATTTTTTATATTCTTCTAAATTCAAAAAATGAGATTTTTTCGCATTTTTTCATATATTTTAAATTCTAATTTTTAAGCGCAATACTAACTCATATGTCCGGTTTATAAAAATAAAAGTTTTAGATTTAATCTAGTGACGAAGATTTTACAGGGGGTTATTAAAAAAATATACAGTGGGTCAAGTGAGACCGTGTCTCCTATAAGAGTCGGTAAGAGAGAGCCCTACTTTTTTTTCGGGGATATACTTTACTTCCTGACCGACAATTATTGTACTTTAATTTTTGTTGAAAACTCTATAGTTCTAAAGTCACGTACTTTAATATTTAAGGACGGACATGAAATGTTGCGGGTTTTTTAACAAAAATTAAAGTATAATTGTATATGATAATAACTTCCGAATTGTAACTGAATATTCAGTTTACTTTTTACAGTGATTTTTCGCGGAGGAATCGCACAATTTTCATTTTAATTTGGAAAATTAATAACTATATGTTGCGGGTTTTTTTAACAAAAATTAAAGTATAATTGTATAGGATAATACCTTCCGATTTATAACTGAATATTCAGTTTACTTTTTACAGTGATTTTTCGCGGAGGAATCGCACCATTTTCATTTTAATTTGGAAAATTAATAACTAAATGTTGCGGGTTTTTTAACAAAAAATAAAGTATAATTGTATATGATAATAACTTCCGATTTGTAACTGAATATTCAGTTTACTTTTTACAGTGATTTTTCGCGGAGGAATTGCACCATTTTCATTTTAATTTGGAAAATTAATAACTAAATGTTGCGGGTTTTTTAACAAAAATTAAAGTATAATTGTATATGATAATAACTTCCGATTTGTAGCTGAATATTCAGTTTACGTTTTACAGTGATTTTTCTCGGAGGAATCGCACCATTTTCATTTTAATTTGGAAAATTAATAACTAAATGTTGCGGTTTTTTTTTTAAATAAAAGTATAATTGTATAGGATAATACCTTTCGATTTGTCACTGAATATTCAGTGATATTCAGCGGAGGAATCGTACCATTTTCATTTTAATTTGGAAAATTAATAACTAAATGCTGCCCTCAGCCCTGCCTGAATCGGCGCGGATATCATCACAATTATTGTACTTTAATGTTTGTTAAAAACTCTATAGTTCTAAAGTCACGTACTTTAATATTTAAGGACGGACATGAAATGTTGCGGGTTTTTTAAACAAAAATTAAAGTATAATTGTATATGATAATAACTTCCGAATTGTAACTGAATATTCAGTTTACTTTTTACAGTGATTTTTCGCGAAGGAATCGAACCATTTTAATTTTAATTTGGAAAATTAATAACTAAATGTTGCGGGCTTTTTAACAAAAATTAAAGTATAATTGTATATGATAATAACTTCCGATTTGTAGCTGAATATTCAGTTTACTTTTTACAGTGATTTTTCGCGGAGGAATCGCACCATTTTCATTTTAATTTGGAAAATTAATAACTAAATGTTGCGGGTTTTTTAACAAAAATTAAAGTATAATTGTATAGGATAATAACTTCCGATTTGTAACTGAATATTCAGTTTACTTTTTACTGTGATTTTTCGCGGAGAAATCGGACCATTTTCATTTGAATTTGCAAAATTAATAACTAAATGCGTCCCTATGGGACTTTTAAAGTTTTTAATGTACATCTTTTTTTTAGATAAATAACAAAATGGAGCACCACAGTAATCATACAAATATAACGCAGCTTGAAGATCCATTTGAAGATATTGATGAAAATGAAATTTATAATCCGCATTATTATATATATATTGAACTATTAAAATTTTTAGTTGGAGTTATTAGTATATCAGCAAACATATTTTTAATTGTCACAATACTAAGATTTAAAAGACTAAAAACTAGAATTAACAATTATATTTTAAATATAACCATATTTAATTTATTATACTTTACATTCTCACCAATCATGTTCATAATTATGTATTCAGTTTTTTCTTATTCCCAAGGTCATGGTTTTTGTGTTTTAAATCAATTTGATGGATGTTTATTTTCTCTCAGTTTACTATTTGCTGCAGTTATGAGCATAGATTGGTGTATTACGGCTTTTAAACCAGAGTTAATAATTAAATTTCAAAAACTCTACAATTTAATTTTTCCAGTTTTATATTTAGTAGCAGGTTTATATTTCATTTTAATATCATCCATATGTTTTTCGCATGATACTCTAATTTCACATTTGTATATAAGAATTGTGTATTTTCTATTAGCTACGATTTTGCTAATAATAAATGTAATGAAATATAGATCAAAAACGCCACATAAAGCGACAAAAACAGAGTATGCTTTGACTGTTTCGAATGTTGTTATCTACTCATGGCTTCCTCTGATAGTAACCAACGCTATTTCAAGAGCACTTGATTACAATTATTCCTTTAACATTTTAGAATTTTTTGGACACATTTCCGAAATAATTGCATTTGGTAGCCCTATTTTAATTGTTTTTCTATTAGGCCATCTGAATAAGCATTTTAAGGTGGCCTATTACCGAAGTTTTAAGAAAAATCAGACGTATGAAGATGAGAATTTAGATGTAGCTTCTGAAAATGATAATTATATTGTACAAAGTAGGTTAAATCAAAGTAATACGGATTTATCGGATACACATACCATTTTAGTTAACGCCTAGTATTAAATTCCATTTTAAATATAGTTAGTTATAGTTTGTTTAATTAATGTATGTTATGTATAAAGCTCCGATAAAGTATTCATTAACCGAGGGCTCGCAAAAATTAGATATTTGAGAAGTGCCTGATCAAAAGCCGCCATCTGCACTAAAGACTTCAATAACCTTGCTTGTATTATTAGTTTGTTCAATAGTCTGGTTAAGAGCAAACTTGAGTATTGTGTGAAGCTGAAGTTTGCAACGTTTTTTTGCAACGAAAATTCAAATAGTATATTAAAGTACTAGTTTCATAACATACATTTTTAGCGCATGAGTACAAGTTTAGAAAACAAGCCGCTTGCGGCGAGTTTTCTAAAGTACTAGTGCGCTAAAAAAGTCTTATAGAATAAGTACTTTAATATACTATTTAAATTTGCGATAGGGGGGGGGGAATTTTTTTAATGTCTTTAAGATTTTCGTCAAAATTTGCATATAAGGGTTTTTATAAGATCAACGAAACTGAATATGATAATAACATTTTTCTAACTCCACCCGAGGGGGTGGGGGATAATTAATTCTAAATGTTTACAATATTTTCGTGAAAATTTGTATACAGGCGTTTTTGAGGTCACTAAAAATGTATCTGATAATAAAAAAAATCTAACCCCACCCCAGGGCAGGGGTTAATTATTTTTAAATGTTCACAATAGTTTTGTAAAACATGGTATATTGGAGTTTCTGAGGTAGCTGAAACTGAACCAGATGATACAAAAAATGCAGCTTCACCCCCGGAAGGCGGGGGATAAAAAGTTTTAAATATTTACATTATTTTCGTGAAAAAGGGTATAGAGGGGTTTTTGAGGTAGCTGAAACTGGATCTAACAATAAAAAAAAAACCAACTTCACCCCCTGAGTGGTTGGGGGTAATTTTAGTGAAAAATGGTATATTGGGGTCTATATGCCAATTTTGACGAAAATATCAAAAACATTTAAAAATAATTACACTCTCACCCATGCGGGGGTAGAGTTAGAAAAATTTTATTATCAGATTTAATTTTAGCAACCTCAAAAACCCCTATATATTAATTTTCATGAAAATATTGTAAACATTTAAAAATAATCAACCCCCTCACCCCCGTGCACGGGGGCCGTGGGGGGATATAGAATTTTTCAGATTCAATTTCAGCAATCTTAAAAACACCTATATAGCAATTTTCAAATTTTTGTGAAAAATTATTGTATGATATTTTTTGTTTGATTTATTTATTAAACCAAGGCATTTCCTCAGCTTAAGCAGGGAAAGCAGCACAGCAATACAGACCTCCAGAACCCATTTTATAACTCAAAATTTGCAATTATATCATTATTTCTTGCTTAATACAAGGCTACTTAACCTAAGTGCAGATGATCTGGTTTTGATCCGGCACTTTTGGTGCAGATGGCGGGTTTTGATGCGGCAGCAGTATGTTAAATGTAAATTAAAAATACTTAAAGTGCCCTTTGGCATCATTTCTTTTGCAGAATTATTTATTAGTCCCCACCAATGCCTAAACTATTAATAACTAATTTTTTTTTAATGCAGATGTCCGGGATTTGATCCGGCACCCCTTATTTAAAAACTAATAAAGTAAATGGGTACCTTAAACTAATTTTACTAACTGGAGTGACATTTCGACGTTGTTATTGCATAATAAGTCACTTAATTGGATCAAGAAATAGTTATTTTCTTAACTAGTGTATTAAGTAGCATTTTATCCACTGCCTCGTGGGCTGATATTCTTAAGTGGATAAAATCACTTAATACACGAGTTGAGAATTTAATTTTATCCAACGCCTTTTATTTTTAAATAAAAATCTATAATTTTGCGAAAAATTATGTCAAAAATATTAAGGTTAAGTTTTCTTAATACTAAAATAATAGGTAGCCATGGCCTAAGTATGCCTATTAAAAATAAACAATTGCTAGTTTTACATTTCTTACAAACGCCAAAATGGACTGTGATGACGGTGATGACAGAATTATTAATAAAAACAGTATTTTATTCAAAAACTAAAGAATAATTTGGGGTTTTCTTTAATTTTTATGGTTTAGTTAACGTGCTTCTATTTATAGAATAGTTATAATACTTAATTAATAGGGTATGTAACTAATTTTGGGTGAGATCAAAAGCTGTACGTAAAAGAGTGGGTGAAAAATTTTTTAGTCACTAGTGGAAAAAAACTCACTTTTGACATTTAAAATAGTGCTCAAAACAAATGTTTCAGTGAAGCTGTTGGATAAAAACACATTTTGAAAAATATATTAATTTTTTTTTTCATTTTTTTTAATATGTAAAAATCCAAACACAAAAAATAAAAAAAAAATAAAAAATTGTTTTTTTTTCATGTTCCAAGTGACTTGCCACTGCAGTTAGTAAAATATAGTTTTAACTGTTTATTTACTTTAAAAATTAGTTTTTTTTAAATTTGCGAGCCCTCCGTTAATAAATACCAGTGCACTGGTATAACCACTAGTGGTTATGTATTTATATTATTTTTATACAAAAATATAATAATAAATTATTTATTTTATGTTAAACATTTTTTTTTTCATTTTCAAAATTTTCCTTATAGTCTATAGTATAACTGATTTTTATAGTTACCAAAAATATAACAAGTTGTTATTAACAGTAAGGGGGCAGTAAGTAAGTATCTATCTAAGTTTATTTTCCTTTGAATACAGAATACAATAGTTTTAAGTACATAAACCTATCTCAAATGTATTATAAGATGGCCCTATAAGTATAGGGCCGTCTAAAAAAATAAATAAATAAATTAAAATATAACATATAATACAATAAATATATAAATATAATTTAAACCGGTAATGAAATCAATCGTCTAAGAATTCACCTAAAGAATATTTTAAATGGCACCCTAGATCTCGTAGTACGTCATTTTAAAGAACCTAAAATTCTCTCTTTACCCATGGTACTATTTATTTTTTAATAATATTTTTGAAGATTTTTTTTTCTTCAAAATTGATGTAATTTTCAATATTTTTAAAAAATTAGTTTTGGAAATTTTGTGCAAAATATTCAAAATAGTTAATAAATAGTGTATTATCATGTTATGATAAATAATTTATCATTTACATGTAATGTTTTCAATATTTATCCACAATATATTAAAAATATGAATAATTTTGAAGAAAGAAAAATATTTAAAAAAATAAATAGTTATACAGTTAAATAGATATTTTTTTAAGCTCTTTAAAATAATATATCACAAGACCTAGGGTGCTATTTAAAATATTGTCCCCCATCGCCCCCCTGGCGCCGCCTTAGGGAACGTTCAAGTATTACGTAACGCTCCTAGGGGGTGGGGGGTGTTGGTCAATTTGGAGTGTTACGCCTATGTTAATGGTATAGGGAAATAGCGTTACAGGAGGGGGGTGGGGCATCCAAAATGATCAAAATTTGCGTTACGTAATACTTGAACGTTCCCTTACCGCAGAAAAAACTGAAAAATATGGCAAGTGATAGTTTTTATTGCCTGATAAAAATATTCCAAATTTCAAGTTTATATCTAATTCCGTTTAAAAGTTACGGGGGTGTACCATTTAAAAAAATAACCCTGTATAGGTAGGTATGTAAAATGCAAAGTGACAAAGCAACTAACAAACAATTATTTTAGGCGTTTTTTGCATGGTTCTTTGAAAAAAATTGAATAATACTCTTCTAACTATAAACCTGCGAAGAGTAAAATAAGATAGAAACAAATTTTGTTTATCAGTTTAATTATAATTATAATAAATTATATTCAGTAACAAATTCATTTTGGATGCGTTTCGTTTTCCTAAGTAATAAAGATTATTTGTGGAACAGAGTTTTAAGGTGAATTACTTAGTTAGTTAATTAATTAAGTATCTAGTCTGGTAAGTAAAGGTTTATTTACCCAATAATCAAGAATTTAACCAATTAAATAAAATATGTCAAATAATTCTAAAATTTTATTGGTAAAATTCTTTAAAATTTGCTTTATAGTTATATTAAGTAATGTGTCTTTTTGTGCTTAAAAAAGGCAGGAAATAAAATCAGTAAGTAATAGTTATAAACATACCCCGGATATTTGGTATTGATTACGAGGGTCGTGCAAATGTTACTTATAAAAAAAGTTTTTAAAGATTAATGGCACACTTCCTTAACCATCCCGCAATAGTTATTATTCATGGTGTAACTTGACGACTATGTTAAAGAGGTTTATTAATATTGACACGGGGAAATAACTATACTTTTAGTATTACAAAAGATTTATAACTATATAAATATCAAAGGTAAAACAACAAAAAACTATATTATGTATATTTTACAAAATATTTACAGTGTTCTAAAACTAAATGTACCCATATTTTTAAACATAATATTATTGTTGAAAATAAAAATATATCGTCAAGATTTTCCCCATGTTTTCGGCTATTAAGCTTCGTCTTGTTTTACCAAAAGTATATTTATAATCTGAAAATAGACGTTCTATGTCTACCGAAGTACATAAGCAGAGCATAATTAAAGAATGTATGACTTTTTAATGCATTTATTAGTATTTAGATTTGGTTTAGAAAAGTAAACTTCTTTGCCATTAAAAAGGTCTACTATTGAACATTGTGGAAAATTCGGAATAACATAACATGCGCAATCTTTAAACCAGAAACATTTTTGTTTTCATCTATGTTAAAAATATTTTTGTCTTGTACTAAAATTTTGAATTTTATATCCTCGAAAGCCTTTGGTAAATAGTTTTTTCTCTTTGTGCGCTTACTTGGCAACTTTACAACTTCCAATTTTCTATAAACCCTGAGGATTTTTAATTTTCATCGACGGAATGTTACAACTGGCTTACTAAATCAAAATAAAACATTTTTGTATGCCATTATTTATCTTTTTCGCACGTTTAACAATAAAGTACCTCACTATTAAATTGCAGCTCGGGAAAAACTTATTTATAATAAATTACAAATTTGTGTCATTATACCCAGTAAGTGTCAGCCATGTCAGAATGTTCATAAAAAATTAAACTTCCGCGCGCCCCTCGTAATCAATACCAAATATCCGGGTACTAGTTATAAATAACAAACTAAAATAAGCTGTGCATTAACAAAATATTAACACGACTTACTGCGAGCAGCTATACCAGGGTACCCGGACCTACGGAATTTTTTAATTACCACCCCTAAAAATGGTTCCTTTAGGTGGAAAAACAACCCAGCGCCAGGCGCTTTTTTTTTGCATAGAAAATCATGTAAAGGGTTTTTATGTTTTTAAGGATATACAAAACTTTAATATTGGACGTTTATGGAACAAAAAAGTGTTTTCGGATAATATATTAATATTCTCAATTTTTATGCCCCTCTACAAAAATAAAACGGCTTTTTTTATGGGGTAAAAATGCCAAATATTAACACATGAGGACCTCATGATAAGGCTAATAAAGGCCAGAAAAAAAATGCACTCAGAATTTTTTCCAAAGAGTTTTTCTAGGTCATTCTTTAATATTTCCGAATTCGAGGTTTATATTTACTTTTTAAAAAAAGTACAGGATGTCCAAAAAATAATTAAATATTTCAATAAAAGTTAAAAAAATGCATTAAATTGCAACAAAATATCAATTTTGTAGCAAATAAATAAAAAATGTTTGCAAAATGCCTTGTAGTATGTTATATTATGTAATAAAACATTAAATAAAGCTTTTTTTTTTTCAAAAAAAGTGTTGAATGTGAAACCTTAATTTATTTTTTTATTTTTAATAATCTTAAAAAAAAAATCCGCACCACCCAGTTATAAAAATAAACACATATCAAAGCAATTTGTACATATTATTATGTTTTTTGGTCAAAAATAAGAGATTATTTATTTATTATTTATTTAAAAAAAAAAAAATTCTTTTACATTTTATGAGATTTTCGATTTTTTTTGGACATCCTGTTCTTTTTCTTAAAAAAATATGGGGCCTTAATTGGTACTTATCAATGAATAAAAAAAAATGACCCATGAGAAAAAGTTCTAACTAACCTTTTTTGTAGCACAAATTAGCTTCATACGTCAATGTTTTTACCCTGGTAAAACCATTTTTTCAAGTAAAAGGGTATTTTTTTTTTGAATATTTCCTTATTATTCATAAATAATTTCCCTTCCTAAAATCGCCTGATTTTAACGTTTCTATATTTAATAAATAATAAAAAGGCTTAACATGTTTTCTCTTTCAAAAAAATCACCGGGCCCGACCTTTAAATATTTTTTAAAAAATCTGATAAAAATTGAGGGTTGGTTTTTGACCCTAAAAATATCCATTTTTTTATTTTGACTGGCCACCATAAGCTATACCTTTTAGGCCAGGAATATTAGAAAATATGTGTACAAAATATCAACAAACTTAAAGATTCTTGTAACTTGGTTTGAAGCCCAGTGAGTAACATATAAACAAAATTTACATTAAGCCATTAAGTGAAAAATTCAATAAATCCAACATAAAAAGAGCAGCAATTTTCTTTTAATATTTAAATTTAAAAATATAATTCCCCCTTTTTTGTAATCTAAACCTAAAATGTTAATCAAAACCCATTAAAAAAAATGTGGCTGGCTAATAAAAATTTAGTTAGGGTAGAATTTTGTTTTGGCGAAAAATTTTCGTGGTACATTTTGTTTTAATTAAGGGTGCAATAATTTTAAAATGTTTATCGTATTTTCGTAAAAAATGAATAGAAACTGAATTTTCTTCACCTATAGCAATAATGATTTTTTCTCTCCTAGTAGAAGTAAATTTTATAAACAGTTGGTTTCTGTCACTTTAGATGTTTCAGTTCTTTGTGCAATTTTTTCTAATTAAACCCAAGAAAATAGCTTTAAATAACTTTTTATTTATTAAATATAATTAATTATAATTATTACTTATTAATACAATCAATAATTAGCTAAATATTATGAAAAAAAATTAAAAAAAACTAAATTTTTAAACGTCAGTTCAAAGTATTTATTTGAGCAAATGTCATTGATCAAGGCTACTTGATTTTTATGAAAATTTCAAGAATTTATTTGCTACGCAGCTCGGGATTTAATACGCTCGGCTATAAAAAATGTCTTCTCTACCTTGGTATATAATTACTATTATCCAGGGCCGTGATTAATGGGCCTATAAATCAAGGGTCTGTGAAAATAAACCGTTTAAAATTTAAAACAACCGTGGATAAAGTATAGAATTCTAGTCGCGTACAATA
Organism: Brachypterus glaber; assembly: GCA_958510825.1. NCBI lineage: Eukaryota > Metazoa > Arthropoda > Insecta > Coleoptera > Kateretidae > Brachypterus > Brachypterus glaber. The sequence continues at coordinate 28,677,139 of OY294044.1, forward strand.
GCTATTAATCATTCGGGTGATTAGATCACTCGCATTTCGGCTCGTGTCGCAATATTTACCCTTACTGATTAATAGCAATTATTATACGCTCATTGAATAATATACTATTAAATGATTATAATATAATGAATCATCAACCAATTTGGCAACAGCACTCTATAAAATATCAATATCAAATGAACTTTTGATAAGTACATGTGTTTTTAAAACTATTTTACACTAACATGTAATAGTAAAGTTTTTAAAGTGTAAGAGCTTTTCAAATATTTCGTGTTTTTAACCAAAAAAGTTGATTTAAAAAAATTTAACCGATGGATCTTTTGAAATTTGGTCTTAATTAATGGGGAGACTCTAATGACTGGAGCAGAGCCTTTTATATGCCTTTATATGCCTTTTATATGACTAAAACTGATAGCAGGATGTTAATTCAGTTAATTAGTAAATTAATTTTCAGGTAGGTGGACAGACAAAAAATGGATACTGAATCGGCAAATCTTACATATTCGTTTTTTGTTTATGATGAGTTGGTCAATCGTACAGAATTGGATGATCCGTTTTTTAATTATGATGAACTTCCACCAGATCCCAGATACATACATATTGTGTCCATGATTTTGCTATATTTAACATATTTTAAATATTTTTGCTGTGCTGTAGGATTATCAGCATATTTATTTTTAACTGTAACATTATTAAGATTTAAGCGACTTAAAACCAGAATCAACAATTACATACTTAATATCGCAGTATTCAATGTATTTCATTTTATGTGTTCATTACTTACAGATTTTGATATAAATTTGGGTGAATTTTCCTTTTGTTTTATGAGATCTATAAACGAGACTTTATTTTTTACCGTTACAACATTTGCTTTGGTTTTAAGTTTAGATTGGTACTTAATGACGTTTAGACCAAACTGGATACACAAAACCAGAGTTATATACAATATTATTTTTCCAATAATATATATCTTATCTATGCTGATATTTTCCATCTCATGTTCAGGGTGTTTTTTTCTTTACGAATTTTATAGCTTTAGTTTTCTTATTTTGTACGTTATTTACGTTTTAATATTAGTACTTATCAATTTTTTAAAACACAATAATAATACGCCACACGAAGCTAGAAAAACCCAGTACTCCTTAACTGTTTCAAATATAGTTATTTTTTGTTTTATTCCTTTGTTTTTTTTTCACATTTTATTAGAGCTAACACACATTTTGTTTTACGTTAGTTACGTTAGTTATTATACAGCGATAATAATATCAGTTTTTGAGCTTCTGGTGTATGCTAGTCCAATTTTGCTGGTATATATGTTAGGAAAATTAAATAAGCATTTTAGAGTTGCTTATGATAGAAGTTTTAAAAAATCTCTTAATGTTTATGAGGATGAACATTTGGATCCGTTAACTCAAAATGAAAATTCTCTCGAAGAACGAACAACAGCACTTAATGAAAGTGAAGTTTTAAAGGTGTAACAAGTAATATGAAATAGGGCTCGAGTTTTGAGCCTCAAGAATTGGAGGAAAACGTCGCTCAATACGGTAGTATTCAAGGTCGATTAATAATTAATTATTAATATAACTTAAAAGGTTTTCCGACGTAAGAGATGTGTATGCGCAAGTACAGGAGCAGAATAGCATTGTATCTCATTCAAGCTTGGTACACTGTATTCGATAAACTCGTTACAGTCTTATTTACAAATACGACGTAGAAAAGTAAAGAAGTAAAAACGTAAAATTACCAATGCATGCAAATAACTGGTGTAATATAATTGACAATTGTATATTGTACCACGTATGCATTGGTTATTTTAAGTTTACGTTTTTACATGTTTACGTCGTATTTCTAAATAGGCCTTAAGATAATACGCAAATACGTCACTAAAAAGGCATAAATTATACCTCAATACCCGCCCGCAGAAGCATACATCGGGTAACCTTGTGTTATTAAATCACTTTGTTTAATATTATGAAATGACTTTGAGTGGCATTATACAGGGTGTATTTAAAACAGCGTAGGAAATTTTAACAGGTGATACATGATAAAATATGACAAAAAGTTCCTATAAACGTATGTCTAAAAATGCGTCATAAGGGAGCTACGCCCCTTTGAAATTGGCTAAAAAAATCGGTTTTTATTTAATAACTCAGGAACCCTTTGAGATATGTTAACGAGGTTTTGCACGTGAATTAATCCTAATAAGGCTCATCTTTGTATGTCATTTTCACGTACTTATTTAAACCAGGGGTGTGCGAAACGGGGGGGCTTATCAGTTTTTTGTCCCAAACTTTTTTCTGTGTAACTTTTTTGCAATTTTATTTTTGAAATATGATTCCTCAGGTCAAAATACATAAAAAAGGTACTCTTGTAATACTGTAGGATTAACCGTTTTCGAGAAAAGTTCATTTGAAGGTGAAATTACACGGTTCGAGGACGAAAAATTAAATACTAAAATGTCGAAAACCAAAATTTTAATGATGCAATGTTATTCTACATCAAAACTAAGAAAAAAAGTTTCCATACATGTAGGTCGAAAAACCGCTTTTAAAGCTACCATAGCCCTTTAAAAATGGTGCATATTTAGGAGACCATAGCTCCATTAGGATTGATTTTTGGAAGTACCTGTATATGAGGTTTTTTTCTTAGTTTTTAATGTACATTCGCCCTGCATCATTAAAATTTTGGTTTTTAACATTTCAGTATTTAATTTTTCGTCCTCGAACCGTGAAATTTCACCTTCAAATGAACTTTTCTCGAAAACGGTTAATCCTACAGTATTACAACAAGAGTACCTTTTTTATGTATTTTGACCTGAGGAATCATATTTTAAAAATAAAATTGCAAAAAAGTTACACAGAAAAAAGTTTGGGAAAAAAAACTGATAAGCCCCCCCGTTTCGCACACCCCTGGTTGAAATAAGTACATGAAAATAACACACACAAACGAGCCTGGATAGGATTAGTTGACATGCAAAACCTCGTTGATATATCTCAAAGGGTTCCTGAGTTATTAAATAAAAACCGAGTTTTTTAGCCACTTTCAAAGGGGCGTAGCTCCCTTATGACGCATTTTTAGACATATGTTTATAGGAACTTTTTGTCATATTTTATGATGTAGAATCATCTGTTAAAATTTCCGACGCTATTTTAAATACACCGTGTATAGCGACAATTAAAATCAGTAAAAACGGGGCCTAAAAGTTTATTTGGAAGTAGAATGAAACTTTCTTTCTCGATTTTTACTAATTTAATTGTAATCATTTCCTAATTGCAAACCTCATAGATTATTTTAGTGAACTTTATAGCTCTAGATGGTGCCATAAGCTTCCATAGAGATTCACGGCGCGATTTTTTGTGTCGATAACAAAAAAAAAATGGCCAACTCGAAACTAGGCTTAAACGATTCCTTATAAGTCTGGCTTTTATTTCAGACTAAATTTAAAATAATTGATCAACGAAAAAAAATTTTATTCAACTTTTTATTTTTTCAGTGTATTTTTTTTTGGTCCAAATATATTAAGTTGGCCGACAATATTAAAATTTTGATATGGAGCCTAAATATTTTAACCATTTACAACTAATTTGGGTTGCTGATTTTAAAAATATTTATACATTGTATAATACATACTTAAACGAAATCTGAAGATTATCATAGATTGCCATGGTTTATTTTTCTTTAACAATTTTTTTTACAGTTTTGCTGTTATTATTTTTAAAATCAAAGACCCAAAATTAGTTAAAAACAGTAAAAATATATAAAAAGTTTAATAAATTCTGTTCAAAAACTACACCGAAAAAAATAAAAAATTTAATAATTTTTTTTTGTCGATGGATTATTTTAAATTTGGTATGAAATGAGAGCTAGACTTATAAGGAATCGTTTAAGACTAGTTTCGTGTTGAGCCATTTTTTTGTTATCGCCCTCTATCAGAAAAGGACGCTATTTGCTGCTTTTAAGCCTTAAAAGGCGGTACCACACCCCTCGGCAAGTACGATAAATATTCAGTCAAGTATAGTAAAGCAACAGCATGTACGCACATGATTAAGTGGCTAGTATAGTTCTCCGCATGAAAGAAAGTCTCCGGAGAAAGGGAAGGAATCATTCGCGCTCTCTTCTTTCCGTCAAGAGCGTTGGCCTACTGTGATTTCTTGTCACTTGACCGAATATTTGTGGTACTTGGCGAGTAGCGTGGGACCGCCTTTTCACAAGTATATAGGTAAACTACTCCAGAAAGAACCCTGATTTAGCATGCGCGCGCTTAACACCAATAAAATTACAAGAAGCATAACGACTAAATTTCGAAACCTTGTGTCTTCAATAATAAATTTTTGGTTCTTTTCTTTTAGTATCTGCAGCATTAAAATTTTATTGTTATTTTTGTTGTTCCCCTGTTGATAATGACGAGTCTGGGCGGGTATAAATGGTGCACAAACCGTACTTGAGCGGATGAAATTCACCCGCTCAAGTACGGTTTGTGCACTATTTATACCCGCCCAGACCCGTAATTTTCAACAGGGTCCCTCAATATGTCCATCTTCGAAGGGCCGCAGCTCCCTTAGGGCTTATTTCCGGACCAACCTTTATAGGAACTTTTTTTCATATTTTTTAACATAGAATCACCTCTTAAGTTTCTTGAAGTTATTTCTGAATAACCCTGTATTCGAGTAATAAATTAAAGTTTGTATAAGTTACCAGTCATCATGTACAGAATTGATTAGTACAACGAACCGAAAATTGATTTTTTGAGATACGACTTATCATACGAGGTTTCAAAATTTACAAGTCGATAAGCCTGATGTCACGTATACGTATATTATTGGTGGTAATCGCTCGCACGTAATAATAAAATAGTTATATAATAATAATTACAAATAGATATGTAATTCATATAACTTTTAAGGTATATATATAAAAAAAATGTTAAAACACAGATTTATACAATGTATGTCAATATGTAAATATTTATTTAACGTTTGGTAAATTTAAACACCAATGTAATACATTTTCACCAACTCATTTTTATACGATCTAAGTCAGTACCAGAAATGATAATTTTAGATTTTTTAAGAGCAATTTTCCTAAATTATTTTTGTTTTATAATATCCATTCAATCTGAGAATGCGACTCTGACGTCACAGCGCGTAAACTATATACCACTCTGTAATTGAAGCTTATTTCTTAAGATTTAATAAATGATTTTTGTTTATATACATAACATTTTCTATATAATAATTATGTATTAAGTCTTAAAAAATCAATTTCAGTTACACTACAGAGTGCTTTTTAATTTACGCGCAGTGACGTCAGAGTCGCATTCTCAGAAAAATGGATATTATAAGAGGACGTTTATAAAGTATCTCACGCCTTTTGGCCATTTTTACCCCCCGCCTTTGCAATAAAGTTCCACCTCCCTCCTATGTCTGCCATGTTAAATTTTGTACTTTATATATTTTTATTACATTTTAAACATCTAAGAAAATACTTCTATTAAAATTAACAGCACATTGCTCTGGACCCTCCCTCTCACATAGTACCAAAAACTCCCAAAAACACCACCTCGTAGGTATAACATACTTTATGGACGTCCCCTAAGTAGATTATATATTTTTTATTTTGTGTTTAGGAATATAGATAATAAAGATATCCACAGATTAAGGTTTCTTTTTAGGTAACTTTATTTAAAATAACCTATGAAATAACTGTTGTATGATTCTGAATATTAATATACATATATATTTTTATTTATTTTAATAAAAAAATTGTTTTATTTAATATTTTAATTAGAAGTTTGGCCACATAACACATAACACCCCGAATTTGAACATTTTTAGTCCTTTTCAAAAATACAAAAATATACTTCTTTAGAATAATGATTATGAACGCTAGACGCCTTAAATTTTTTTGCCGCCATCTTGGAAAAACAAAAAACTATCGAAAACAAATTGATGCAATTTAATGTAAAGAAATATGATTTTTTATTGGTGAAAACCGCAATTCTCTAGGTTAAATAGTTTTTGAGTTATTGCACGCCAATGTCAAATTATTGGCAAATTAAAAAAACGGGACGTTTTTGAATAAAATCCCATGGCATGATCTATAGTGGGATTTCGTATGGTTCATAGTGGGATGTTAATTATTTCAACAGTAACATACAATTTTTTTTTACAATAATAGTTTATTTAAGCGGTCTTTCTACCTTAGGAATTATAAAAAAAAAATCTTTTTTTAAACATTTTTTTATATAGAAAGAAAAAGGTGTCATTGTTAAATTTTGTAGGTTTTGTTACTTATATACAAAGAATACAAATAAAATTTCTTTAGATTTTTAAAGTGCCATTTCCTGGACATAAAATTTTTTTGAAAAAAACAAAAAAAATGTGGTCGCCTTGATTCCGGTCGTTTGGATCGACTAAAAAATTATATATATTATTCAGTATTGAATTCGTTATAGCTCTATCTAGAAGAAGTTTTTTTGGCCGAAAAATAACAGAATGGCACACGTTTTTGTCAGAAAATGTTTGAAAATTTTTGAAAAACGTTCGCCATTTTATTATTTTGTTATGTTTTGGCCAAATAAAATTCTTCTAGATAGGGCTATCGCTACTTTAATACTGAATAATATCCCGTTTTTTTTCTTTTTCAGGCGTTCCAAACGGCCGGAACCACCGTTTTTTGGTGTTTTTTTCAAAAAAAAATATGGCCAGAAAATGGCACTGTAAAAATCTAAAGAAATGTTATTTGTATTCTTTGAATCAATAAACATACCTATAAAATTTCACAATGATATATTTTTTATTTCTATATAAAAAAAATTTCTAAAAAAAGATTATTTTTATAATTTCTAAGGTAGAAAGACCCCTTAATAATAAAAATATTACTAAATTATTGAAACAACAAACTGAAAGAAAACAGTAAAACAAGGTACTGAAATTGACTGAAATTAAATATCATGAAGAGGATTACTAAATCTGGTACTTTAGCATGTCCCACTTAATAACATCCCAATATAGACCATCATGCAATTTCTATAAAAACCATAATAATTTTTTTAATTGATATAAATATAAACTTATCAATGCTAGAAATAGTAAAAACGTACCACATTTAGGGTTATGTTGAAAACCAAATAATAAAAAATTGGTCCCTAAAAAAGTTATTAAGAAAATTAGAAGGATTCAAATAAAAAAAATAGCAAGTTTAGGCTACCTGCAGTAGCTTTTTTCAGATACCGCTTAATGGATTTGTCAATAAACACGTACAACATAACACCGCCCTTTCTACAAGCTACTGTAAATATTCATAGATCTATCTGTCAATAAAATTATGACTTACTACCTTTTTTCCACTATATAACACGTCCCAATATGGTCCACTTTCCCGTACTCAATACGTGGTTAAAATTTCAGAACGATTCATTCAATAGTTTTTGCAAAATTGCAATTGTTTATCCCATAGATGTTTTTTTTTGCAATAATATTATGAGTACAATAATGAAGATATCATGATTTTACGGGTATCTTATGAAAGGGGAAGAGATGTTTTATCAAAAGAGATTATTAATTTAAAAAAGAAATTGTTTTTTAGCATTGCAAAATCTCGTTACAAAACAGTCATTTTTACCTAAAATTAAAAATATACATTATTTCTTATTGTTTTGGAAGTTATATTACAATCAGTGGCACTCGCAGGATTTTTTATATGGGGCCTGTTCGGCTTTGCAAGAGTATTAATAAATAAGGGCGTGGAAAATTTTAATGCGCCTTCGCCAAAATTGAAAAAATAATTTTCCTCCCTTATGAGATTTTTCCGGTGAAAACAAGAAATGGCATCTTGTTATGTTTGTAATTTACTAAAAATCGTTATATTCGTTTTTTGAGAAAATCAAATTATTTGGCAGAGTAGAGAAAAATGAAGAAAAACCCCTTTGAGCGATCCCCTAAAAACTTTAAGTTTGGTTTTGATCTGTTTAACGGTATAGCCTGTAGGCATCTGAACCGACAGACGGACAGACTTATAATGAGTAAAAATATCAAAATTTAAAAAGAATAACAATGCTTTCTTCTCTCCGCGGTCGCTCGAAAGTAAAAATTAGAAAGTTCAAAACCAATAAACTATTGAGTATGGCCGTATAATAATAATTATTTTTCACTACTAGCTTTAGAACATACCAGAAGTAATCCATTGAGAACCGTCCAATTTTAAATTATTTGGGCGCTCAACCAGTTCCAAATAAATTAATTTTTTGTGTGTTGTTAAACCTATATATGTGTACTCTAAAACCATTTTTTTTTAATTTTTATATTGCTTCGTTTAGGCGTGGTCACCCTCCCAAATTTGAATTTTTCTGAATTTTGCATGTTGGGAAACTTGATATTTCTTGGTTGTTAAATAAGATAGCGACATGGAACAAGCGTAGGTTTTTTAATTAACTATTGGGCTACCTTTCTTGCTTAAAACACTTTTTTTTCAAAAAATTTAAAATAGGTTAAAATGGCATTCAAAGTTTGGCATAAAATTCAACAAAATCACGATTTTTAAATTTCAATGTTTTTTATATGGCTGACTTTAGGGTTCAATTTTTTTTTGTAAAAAGTTCTATATAAGTACTATGAACTGTAAAAGTTTTAAATCAAAATATGTATTTATAAATTTTTTACAGCACTTTAAAAATATTACTATTTCGAAAGTACCCTGTTTTGAGCCTCTATTACTTAGCTTTGATCAATTTTAAAAATCTAAAATTTTTACACATGAAAACTCTATATGTTAACATTGCAGAAAAAAAAAATCAAGAATGTGTTTTGCCTTAAAATGAAAATATAATTAAAACAAAATTGACTTAAATCCAAATATTTTATTACTTTAATTTGTACGTATATATAATTAATATATAATTAATGGTACGTAAAAATATCCTAAAATACAATATTTTATATAAATACTTAAAAATATATACTTTTTCTGCATTTTCTATTTTTTTTCTAACCATTTTTAAAAATCTGAATTTTTAACACATGAAAGCTCTATATGTAAGCGAACCAACCTAAAAATTTCCAGAATGAGTTTTGCCCTAAATTAAAATTAAATCGAAAAATATATCACCTAAATTTAATCATTTTATCTTTGAAAATATAACTTTTTAATACTTATCTTAAGATTATTTTATAAAAATAATGTATATTTTATTACTCTTTTATATTATAATTACCGATTTATAGCAGTTATGAGCACTAATCCTTTTAAAGGATTAAATTTATACAGAAATAAACGCTAATCTCCCTTTTTCCACTACTTATTTTGTGATAATAAATCTGAATTCTAATTACAGTTTAAGAAATATATATAAATACATTCATTTAAAGTAATAATTTAGTACATAAACGTATGTTTAAGTATGGAGTGCTCTATTGGAACTTATATCAGTGAAGAACGCCACAAGAATTCTTATGGAGTTGTAAAAAACAGAATATAGCTTATTAATGAATATAGCTGTCAAGATCAAATTTTACTAAAATCAAGAGTAAATGAAGATATAGTGTCCATTTGTGAATATCATGATCTCAAGTTCTTAAAATATTATCATAGCATCTTTGGACGAAAATGCTGTGATCCCTTCAATCGACACAAAAAAATAATACATACACATCTAAGGGAAATTTCGCTTGAAGATGTTAAAAACGAAGATTCTACACATTTAATACCTGGCAAATCTTTGTGTTTATCATGTCGAAAAATTAAGTCAAAAATGAAGAAAATAAAGAAAATTTTGAATGTAATATAGACAATTTTGACGATAGTGGCACCACGAGTACAAGATGTCATGCAGAAAAACCTTTTATATCACTGAAGGAAAGTTTAGATAAAATAGAATCTGTGTGTTCATCTTTGGGCTTATCCCCCATATCAAAAATTACAAAATGCAGCACAGAAAAAAGAAAACAGAAATTAGAAACAAAATTAAACAAAGTTAATGCCAGTTTTAGAAAAAAATTGGAACTTTCTTTTGACCAAGTATTACCTTGCAAAGAACAAAGCTTGCCCAACCCTTTTTTAGAATTAGAATATAAAGTTAAAACAAAAATGCGAAAATGCAGAGAAGGAAGAAAAGGTTAAAATAATTAGTCTAAATTTATGGTCTAAACAAAAAATATGCACAGAGTTTAATGTTTCCCATCATTTGGTTAGGCTGACAAGAAGATTGATAAAAGAACAATTATGCCTGAATTGGTAAAATATAAAAGGGATGGAATTTCAAATGAAACGATAGAAAAAGTAATAGCATTTTATGAGGATGACGAAAACAGTAGAATGTGTCCTGGCCAAAACGACTCAGTTTCAGTAAAGATTAACCTAGCGATTGGTTTTATGTGACTTGAACGAGTTGTTTGTAGCATTTAAAGAAAAACATCCTGAATGTAAAATCGGGCGGTCAAAGTTCTGTGAACTGCGGCCAAAATGGTGCATTCTAGCTGGTGCTTCTGGTACGCATACCTTTTGCGTCTGGACGTATCATCAAAATGTAAAGCTTATGATTGATGGAGCTAGACTGCATGCTGATTATAAGGATTTATTAGAGTTTATGGTTTGTGACCTAACTAATTATAATTGCATGATAGGAAATTTTAATTATTGTCCTAAAAAACACTTTCTCCTCGAACTTTTTTTGGATTCAGATGAAATTATTGATATGCCCGATGATGTGACCTATAAGCAGTGGCTAACAACAGACAGAGCAGAAATGGTTACAGTTGTTCAAAGTAGTGATGAATTTTTTGATAAGCTTGATGTTTTAAAAAAGCATCACTTTATTTCCAAAGAACAATCTCGGTTTCTTAAAGAAAAGAAAAATAAGCTTTCTAAAACAGAATGTATTGTCATGGGTGATTTTTCTGAAAATTTCTCTTTCATTATTCAAGACGAAATTGGTCGAAGAAGCAAGCGACACTACATCCTTTTATATATTATTATTATGACAAAGAGATTGATGAAGTTAAGCATCGAAGTTTATGTATAATAAGTGATCATCTTGAACATAATACTGTCGCTGTTCATGCATTTCAAAAACATGTCATAATTGATATTAAAACTAAGGTTCCAATGATAAACAGTTTAATTTACTTCAGCTATGGAGCAAGCAGTCAATACAAAAACAGGAAAAATTTCCTTAATCTATGCAAACACAAGCAAGATTTTGGAATTAAAGCTGAATGGAATTTTTTTGCATCTTCACATGGTAAGAATGCATGCGACGGACAAAGAGAAAACTAACGAAGTCCAGTCTACAAAGAACGATAGATAATCAAATTTTAAATACAGAGGATATGTTTAAATACTGTAAATACGTAGATTCCAAAGAAATACAAGACCATAATGATTTTCTTAAACCAAGATTTGAAAACTGTATTTAGATACCTGAAACTAGGCAATATCACCGATTTGTACCTATTTTGGAAGAAATTATTAGATGCTACAAAACTTCCCAATCTACAGAATTTAAGGAAGCATTAATAATAAAAGTAAAAAAGATTATCAAGAAAACTAAGTATTGTAGAAAAAACTCATTAAAAAGAAGAAACTGGATACAAAAAAGAATCTTCAGTACAAGAAAAACCAAACAATAAAGAAAAAAGTACAGCCAAAGAAAAAATCGCAAAAAAATAGAAAATGCTGTATATATTTTTCATTTTTTATATAAAATACTTTATTTTAGGTTATTTTTACGTAACATTAATTAAACACACAAAAGTTAGTAACAAATTCAAATAATAAAATATTTCGATTTAAGTCATTTTGTTTTAATTATATTTTCATTTTAAGGCAAAACACATTCTTGATTTTTTTTTCTGGAATGTGTAAAAATTCAGATTTTTAAAATTTGTCAAGACTGAGTAATAGAGGCTCAAAATAGGGTATTTTCGAAAAAGTAATATTTTCAAAGTGTAGTAAAAAAATTATAAATAAATATTTTGGTTTAAAACTTTTACAGTTCATAGTAATTATATAGAACTTTTAAAAAAAAAAATTGAACCCTTAAGTGAGCCCTATAAAAAAATATTGAAATTTAAAAATCGTGATTTTGTTGAATTTTATATCAAACTTTGGATACCATTTTAACCTATTTTAAATTTTTTGGGAAAAAAGTGTATTCAGCAAGAAAGGTAGCCCAATAATTGATTAAAAAACCTACGTTTGTTCCATATCGCTAACTCATTTAACAACCAAGTTTCCCAACATCCAAAAATCGGAAAAATTCAAATTTTGGAGGGTTGCCACCCCCAAACGAAGCAATATAAAAATAAAACAAAAATGATTTTAGAGTACACATATATAGGTTTAACAACAGGCAAAAAATTATTGAATTTAAAAATAGTCGAGCGCCCTATGCTGGACGAATTTCAATGGACCACGCCACCATTATTTATCATGTTTCCAGACTGTGAAATCAATTTTTTTCACCTATAGCAATAATATTTTTTTCTCCCCTAGTAGGAGTCAATTTTATAAACAATTTATATCTGCCACTTGATTTCCCTTGAACTGCAGAGACATGTCATTGCTTATAATTTTTAATGGACAAAATGCAACAATATTTTGCCATTGGATAAAAAATGATCATGGCAAATATTATAAATGAATTAATTATAATAGAACATATTATTCAGTAAATAAAAAACTTGCCAATATTTTCACACATTTTAAAAATATCAAAATCCCACTCACTAGAACTGTCAAGTTTTAGTGAATAAATCAATTTATTCATTTGTTTTCAGAAATGGCGATTTCAAAGGCTACTTGTTTTTGCGCAGTTAATTAAGATCCAGCAAGCATTTTAGTTTATTATAATAATATAATTATATCAATAATTAATGATATAAACATGTTAAATAATAAGAATAAATGCGTTAGTAGTGAAAAAAATAATATATAAACCACGGTAGATAAGACTATTATAGCCTAGCTGCTACGCAGCTCGGGATTTAATACGCTCGGCTATAAAAAATGTATTCTCTACGTTGGTATATAATTACTATTCTTGTGACATGCTGTATAGAATTTAGAATTATTAAATATGAAGTGCACTTGGTGACCTAAATGGCACTTAATTTGAAAATTGACGGTCCCTTTCTACGTCGCTTCCTTCGTTCAACGCACGTCTCCACGCCAAGTATACCATAGGTGATACGACAAAACGTAGTTTGTAGTTTATTTATAAACAAGAGATATAAAGGGTGTCGAGAAACCGCAAAAAGTATTATTAAGATGGAATACGACACATAGAAGTGTATTTTTATGTTGGATTAACGTCGTTATTGCGCCGTGTCCATTTCCTTAGCGTATTAGGTAGGTAACTCAATTTTTTATTGGCCGTAGTGTAAAGAAACATTAGGTATTACATTGTTGAATTTAGAAAATTGATTACTTTTATAAAAAACATAAAAAATGTTTAGATGTTATTTTGTTTTCTAAAAGTAGTTTTCACTATGATAATAAAAAGCCTCGTAGTCCTATATAATTTTTTTACAAGCTCTTTTTCTTCATTTTTTTTTTCTGATTTTTTAATATGTATACATTAGTATTAGGGTGGTCCTAAAAGTTATAAATTGTCTAAAAATGGTATTTATTCAACTTTAAGTTGGATAGCTACGGTGTACAAGTCAACTATCATTTCGATAGCTAAACGTTAAGACGTAGAGGGGGCATACAATATATTTGTATATAAAAAGGACCGTTTAAGTACTACGTAATGCAATTTTTAAGCACTTTTCATATATTTTCTTTTACGAGTAAAGCTGGTCCCACATAAACAAAATTATTTTTTCTTTTGTATGATTAAAAACTTTTTTTTTTGTATCGGGGAATTATTGAGATCTTAAACTAAAAAGGTCAAAAATTTAAAATTAATTGTGAAGGATTTAAAATAGCCCGAAAAAAATAAAAATTTTAATTTGTTAAAAAAAGCGTTATTGAGAATTTTATTAATTTATAAGAATAAACCTAATCAAGAAAATTAAAACAATAATTATATCCTCAAAAACCCATCATACTTCCTTTTTATCAGAATTTGTTACATTTCTTAAAAAAAAGTCTCCATTTTAAATTCGACATATTCAATTTTTATTTTTTTAGATTTGGTTTTAGCAACCTTAAAAATCGATACTAGTTTTTAAGCAAACATTGATATTTTTGCTATTAATTTATCTTATGCAAACAAATATCTCTGATATTCGCATATTTTTATTTATTTTTTTGATGGATTCGAATTCAGAGAGTAAGAACATGTAAAAAAGAATGCAAAACCATTGTAAACTAGTACTATCGACCTGAGAGATATGGTCATCATTTTAGACAATTTAGGAGTGTGCCAAAAATGAATCAACCTAATGTTTATTGTGTACACACATCGCCAAAATTCTTGACCCCCAATTTTAAAAGTAAACAAAAATTATTCTAATAAATATGTGGGTTCAATTCCACATTTTATTAAAATGCTTTATCACTTCTATTTTTATGAAATAAGTACACGGCGTGAAATTAAATTTAAAAAATTGTATCAATTAATTTTTATTGAAAAAATCAAGGTCGTCACAAAATGTTTAAAAGAAAGATGCCAATAACCATTATGTCCTCCTTTTTTCTCAAGCAAAACATTAACACGTTTTTACATGCCAATAAAAAGGTTGTTAATGACTTCCTGCGATATTTTGTTCCATTCTTCTTGCGCAGCAACAATTAGCTCATAAAGGGTAAACGGGGGTAATTTTCGAGGTCGCTGAAACCGAATCTGACCTCAGAATTGCTCCATCATGTCACAATTTTTTTATACACTTAAAAAAGGGTGCGAAAATTCCTTAAGTTCAGATGTTTTTCAGTGTAGAAAAAAATTGTGACTTGATGGAGCATTTTTTATTTGTTTATTTATTTATTTTTGCAATATATTAAAAATAATACTTAGGGCTTCAATTCGAAAACAGTGACACTTTCAGAGTGGAGCTTCCTTAAAAGCAATTTGGGATAATTGGGAATAAGAACTTTTTTATAGTTTTAAATTTAAAATTACCCTGTATTATTAAATTTTTTTATTGGTGTTTTTTTAGTTCCTATGTTTGAGGCTCAGAACGTGAAATTATCACTTTATCTGCAATTCTCTCGAAACCGTTGGCCCATTTTAATTCTACGACGTATTTAAACATCTCTTAAGGAACTTAAGATGTTTTATCTATCACCATAAACTGTAATAATCCAGACAATCAAAAGATATAACAACAAAACGTGTGTTGTACATATACAGATTATAGCTCTAAATTATTTTCACACAAGAAATAAATAATTAAAATTTTCCACCGTTCCCACCTGATTTACATTGGAGGTTAAGCTTAATATGGGCTAGTGATTTTGGTGAAAATAGAATGTTCTAAATTCGTATACAATCAGGATAATACTAGTAAGTGACACTTAAAATAAGAATAGCAATTTATTTATTTACTTATTTATTTGTAATGTAACTACAAAGTCATGGAGAGCCCCAAATAAGCTTCATTGCTTTTGCTAGAGGCTCTCCATTAATTTTGAAAAAAAATATCCATAAAGTTCAGTAGACAGTACTTAAAATTTTGAATAAGGTTTATAAAATTCGTATAGATTTGTTAATAACACACCCAGAAAAATATTGACTTAAATCAAGAATATGGTGATTTGTATATAACGAAGAGAATATATTCTGTTTTAATGCATACCATATATTCTACTTTGAAGCATAACAAATTCTTATCCTTTCAAATTTAAAGCACAATTTTGCTTTAAAGGAGAATATATTCTCTTCTTTATATCCAAATCATACATTCAATAAGAAAATATTTTTTTCTGTGCAAGATAATAGCAGATGCATTTGCAGGGTCAAAACTTTCCATAACGTACCACTCAGATTCAATTTTTTAACAAAATAAAAAATAAACAAGCTTTAAGATTAAAACAAATTAACAACAACAAAATTATCGACAAAAATAAAAATAAGCATGTTGTTTCGACTTTTTTTTATACGTATACGTATAAAAAAAAGTCGAAACAAAAAAAATATATATCTGACTTCAAATAATATTATTGTAATTGGTAGGTAAAAATAAATTATAGATTCTAGTAGGTATTACCTACCATTACCAAAAAATAAAGTTTCATTCATTTCTGTGAGTATTGAGTTAAAATCATAAATAATATTTGGTAGTAAATATGACTCTAAGTAAAACAAGGATAAAACTCCAAACCTCACTATAAATATATTTAACTAAAAACTTAATACTCAACAACCCTATCAATCCTGCATGCTTGAATTTTCTGGAATTTTCCGACTTATTTTAAGCGAAAATATTAATAAATCTAACTAACATTGTAACAACAAAATCCATTAAATCAATAAGAAAAAATAAATACAAAGAAAGAGTTCTCACCTAGGAATTATAACAATTACCACGAGAGAAAAAAATAGTTTGAGGTCAGAAAGTTTTATTAAAATAATAAAAATTGTAGCGTAGCTTAATGACAGTAGAATTTTATCTCAATATCTAAGACATAAAGTAATATGGAGTAGGGTAAAGTGTAAAATATCTGTTATATGCAAAAAAAATAATTAGAAAAAATGCTTGTTTGGGTTTTTGAATCAGCTAATGTTGCGCCCACTTTAAACGCTCGGGCACGCAGAAGATTCTAGGGGTTCAAACTAATTTCTTTTTTCTATACACGTTTCTTGCAGTTTTCTGGCAAAAATGAAGGGGATGATGCTACATAAAAAACATAAAAAAGAGCATAGGAACACAGGTCCGTAAACGAGCCCTAAGAGAGTTACGACTTTTTAAAATTGTACTAAAAATAAGGGTTTTTATTAATATCTCTAGCAACCTTTGAGCTAGAGCGACGAGGTTTTACATGCACATTGTACATATACTAGTATTAATAAGGGAAATTAGTTTACGTAGTTTATGTAATTTGCCAGAAGCGTGCCTAGACGGACAAATAAATGTGGCTTAGGGAGCGTTCAAGTAATACGTAACGCGCAAGTGGGGGGGGGGTGTTCTCGAAAACGTTACTCCGCGTTACAGAGGGGAGGTGGGTGTCAGTAAAAATGTTACGTAACACTTAAAAAATTATAAACTATAAAATGTTTATTGGATCACGTTTTTAACAATGATCTAGGCTTAAAGAGACGGATTCCTTGCAAATTTTATTGCACACGCCGCGACGTGGTTAACAGTTAACTAAATCCTCTAAACAAAAACAATTAGTAATGGAAAAACATAGCCAATAACCGGTTTTCGGTTAACTGGTTTCGGAAGTTACAGACCGGTTTTGGGTTAAAACACGGAAACAATAACCGGTTAAAAAACGGTTTAAACCATAAAGCAAAATTTCCTTTAATTTTTTTAACTTTTTGTAAAATGTTACGTAACAAATAGGGGGGGGGGGTCTCGAAAATGTTACGCCGCGTTACATGGGGGGGGGTCAAAAATGGCCAAATTTTGCGTTACGTAATACTTGAACACATTTTTGCCCCAAACTTTTTTATGTGTATTTTTTTAATTTTTTATAAGATATATGGATGCCTTGAGTAAAAATATCATAAAGTGTAACACCGCAGAGCAACCGTTAAAAAAATGCAATTAAAGAGGACATTTTGTGCCACCAAAAATGTTACTTTTTAAAAGATTACTCTTTACTATTAAATTATGGTGTTTCGGCAAAGACCACTTTTTTGCTTAGTTTTAAATAAAAAATCGCCCAGTAGAATTAAAATTTTATTGGTACTTTTTTTGCTCCCCATTCAATATGTCCATCTTCGAAGAGCCGTAGCTCCCTTAGGGCCTATTTCCGGACATATGTTCCTGTGTTCATTTTTCATGTTTTGTGATGTAGAATCATTCCCTTGATTTTCCACCAAAAAACTGCAAACACCGTATAGATAAATGTGTTTTATTGTCATAACTCACAAGCGCCAAAAATGATTTAAATATTTCTTTGTTGCAGAAAGAAAGCAAAAAAAAGACGTAAAAATACCTTATAATCGAAAAAAGCCGAATTATGAAATCTTCTGCAAACGCCACGAATCTTGACGAAGATCCTTTTTCAGATTTCAATGAACTAGGATTAAGAAACTATGGTTCAACGGCTTACATCGTTTTGGATCATTTGACCCCAGTCTACGCTACAATAAAAATAATACTTTATTTGCTTTCGATCGCTTCAAATCTATTCCTTATCTACATAATTAACTTTAGATTCAAAAAACTAAAAACACGTGAAAATAAATATATATTACATTATTGCTTTATGAATGCTGCCTATTTTTTCTATGTCTTTTTGCAGTTGTTATTCAAAAAATGGAATTTTGATTTGACGACGTTTTGTATAGTTTTTGAAATTGATGATGCTTGTTTATTTTTGTCTTTTGTTATGATAAGTTTGCTTAGTTTGGATTGGTATATCAGTAATTTTAAACCAGAATTTTTGCAAAGATATGATAAAATAAATGATTATATTATTTTTATTATTTATATTTTTGGGTTTGTTAAATTTTTAGTCACAGGATCAACCTGTTTTTTGCCTAATATATTAATTATAAGACATAATTTGCTACATTTTTTATATATTTTGGTTTTATTGTTTAATACTGTGATATTAATTATTAGGTTTTCCAATAAACTTTTGACCGAAGCTAATTCACAAACTTATACATTATTTATATCAAATTTTGTTATTTTTTCCTGGCTGCCAAACTTTATTTACCATTATCTGATAATATTTTACGTACAAAACGAAAACATATCGTTGATAATATTTTATAGTAAAATCATTCCTGAAATTATAGCTTATAGTGTTTCAATTTGGCTGATTTATATATTAAGGAAAATTAACAGCGATTTTCAGATGGCTTTTCATGCTTTTTTCGAAGGTACTAATTTGTATGAGGATAATGAAAGCTTGCATGAAAATGAGGCTAATCGTTGGCCTCAAGCCAATGGACACATTTATCCTTAGGGCATCAAATATTTGGCAAAAGATAGGTACTAGTACCATGCGAAATAATTGACCATGTTACGGTTAATTAATGTTAATTAATGTTATAACAATACTAGTCTAAGAGCTGATGAGTATTTTTGCTTCATTATTTGCTCCCAGCTGTATTTTATATATGTCTTAAAATACATTCAAATTAAGCTATTTGCAAATTGCCAGGTCCTGGATCGAGCCTTTGTATGCTAGAAGCCTCGAAAAGGTGATGACATGGGGTCCCCGAAAAATATATTTTTAACTTACCGGGACAAACAAATTACATTATTTACATTTAGGTTAGTCTATTTTCACAGTTTTACACAATTATTTAGTAGGTTAAGGGTAAAAAAAGACTTTAAAAAAATAACTATCACATAATGCAAAGGTACTTTTTAAAAACTGTTCTTACCCCTTGGCCACAGAATTATTGTGTATAACTATGAAAATAGCTTAATCTTAATGTATTAAATGAAATGTATATGACTCAGCAAGTTAAAAATATATTTTTTGTTAGCTTTTGGAACTTCTAGAACCCAAAGGAACCGGATCCGGAGTCTAGCAATTTGAAAATATCTTAATTTGAATGTACTTTAACACATATATGTACTTTATCACATATATAAAATATAGCCGGGAGCAAATAATGAAATAAAAATGGTCACCAGCTCTCCGACTATACCAATCCTTGAAATATACCATTTTTTTTAAATTTTAGTTAAATTTAAACAGTACAGTTATTAGGTATTCTGGTTAATAATACTAATTATTATTAAACAAAATATGAAATAACATATTGCAAAACTTTCTGATTTTTAAATAATCTTTGGCAAATCCACGATAAATAAAAAATTTAGAGGACTTTAGTTAAAATAAAATTATAATTTAATATAATTATAAATAAATGTTAAGGGTTTCTAGTTTTAAGCTTCCAAACTATATGGTATGGTGTAGCGTACTATAAAAATTTCGAAAAACTAAAACACCTGTAAAGTTACACAACAATCAGAAAATAGATTGATGCTCCGCAAAGCCAAAGCAAGAAAAAATCCACAAAAAAGATGTATTGGAAAAATTATATACTTTATATGTAACTATATGGTATGGTGTAGCGTACTATAACAATTTCGAAAAACTAAAATGCTTGTGGTGCCATCTTTTCTTTTTTACCTAAAAAAACCTGTAAAGTTACACAACAATCAGAAAATAAATTGATGCCCCGCAAAGCCAAAGCAAGAAAAAATCCACAAAAAAAGATGTATTGGAAAAATTATATACTTTATATGTAACTATATGGTATGGTGTAGCGTACTATAACAATTTCGAAAAACTAAAATGCTTGTGGTGCCATCTTTTCTTTTTTACCTAAAAAAACCTGTAAAGTTACACAACAATCAGAAAATAAATTGATGCCCCGCAAAGCCAAAGCAAGAAAAAATCCACAAAAAAGATGTCTTGGAAAAATTATATACTTTATATGTAACTATATGGTATGGTGTAGCGTACTATAACAATTTCGAAAAACTAAAATGCTTGTGGTGCCATCTTTTCTTTTTTACCTAAAAAAACCTGTAAAGTTACACAACAATCAGAAAATAAATTGATGCCCCGCAAAGCCAAAGCAAGAAAAAATCCACAAAAAAGATGTCTTGGAAAAATTATATACTTTATATGTAACTATATGGTATGGTGTAGCGTACTATAACAATTTCGAAAAACTAAAATGCTTGTGGTGCCATCTTTTCTTTTTTACCTAAAAAAACCTGTAAAGTTACACAACAATCAGAAAATAAATTGATGCCCCGCAAAGCCAAAGCAAGAAAAAATCCACAAAAAAGATGTCTTGGAAAAATTATATACTTTATATGTAACTATATGGTATGGTGTAGCGTACTATAACAATTTCGAAAAACTAAAATGCTTGTGGTGCCATCTTTTCTTTTTTACCTAAAAAAACCTGTAAAGTTACACAACAATCAGAAAATAGATTGATGCTCCGCAAAGCCAAAGCAAGAAAAAATTCACAAAAAAGATGTATTGGAAAAATTATATACTTTATATGTAACTATATGGTATGGTGTAGCGTACTATAACAATTTCGAAAAACTAAAATGCTTGTGGTGCCATCTTTTCTTTTTTACCTACAAAAACCTGTAAAGTTACACAACAATCAGAAAATAAATTGATGCCCCGCAAAGCCAAAGCAATAAAAAATCCACAAAAAAGATGTATTGGAAAAATTATATACTTTATATGTAACTATATGGTATGGTGTAGCGTACTATAACAATTTCGAAAAACTAAAATGCTTGTGGTGCCATCTTTTCTTTTTTACCTACAAAAACCTGTAAAGTTACACAACAATCAGAAAATAAATTGATGCCCCGCAAAGCCAAAGCAAGAAAAAATCCACAAAAAAGATGTATTGGAAAAATTATATACTACTACTATATATGTGTATTATATAAAGAAATTTCTTTATATATTATATATTATATAAAGAACTTTTACTCAAGTTTAGACCGTGATTTTCACTTTCCGACGTTTCGTCTCTTACTGCTAAAGACATCTTAAGGGATTAATTTAAAACTGACCTGAAACAGTTTCAGATTAATTCAGTAACCGTAAAAATCTAGGGGGGCCTCAGCCCCCCAGGGTGGCACCCTCAAAAAAAGAAAGCTTTATCCCTAACGGTTTCAACCAAAATTTGGCGCCCCTACAAAAAAAAATTGGCGTCCAAAAAGATACTTTCATGAAAAAAAGCTTTGTCCCTAACGGGTTCTACCAAACAAGGCGCCCCTGCAAAAAAAATTGGCGTCCCAAAAATTACCTTTAAGAAAAAAAGCTTTGTCCCTGACGGTTTCTATCAAACTTGAAGCCACTGCAAAAAAAAATTGGCGCCCAAAGGTAGGTGACTTAAAAATACCAGGGGGCCTCAGCCAAAACGCCAGGGGGACTTAAACCAAGGCCAGGGGCTTAGCCCCCCTGCCCCCCTAGTTACGACCCTGGATTAATCCTTAAAGATGCATCTGGCAGTAAGAGAGGAAACGTTTTAAAAAGAAAATCCATTAAGCCGAAGGTGAAAGTTCTTTAAACAATTTTTTCGATACGTCTTTTTGAAGATTTTTACTTGTTTTGGTTTTGCGGAACATTTTATTTGCTGATTGTTGTGTAACTTCACACGTTTTTTTAAGGTTAAAAAAATGGCACCGAAAGTATTTTACTTTTTCGACATTGTTATTGTATTACGCTACACCCTACCATAAACACAGTATTTATTCAGTGATATAAGTATATCTGTAATAATGTACCATTATGCTTTAATTAAACAAAAAATATATTATATATTTATTTTTATTTACTTCCATACTTATTTCATTAACACTGTTAGGAATTAGAATGCTTTAACAGGACCGCACTAAGGAACGTGTGATTTATTTTATAAATATAAACATATCAATATATCGTAATTGGCTTATATGCGTACAAGCCTATTGCGATAACAAAATCGATAAACATGTTTATTGATTTTGTTATATAATATAATTAAAGAATATATTTTTTTGCTGTGGCGTATTTATGTTAAAAAAGAAAAAACTACACTCGAATATAATTGTTTAAAATCAAAAACTTAAACTCAAAACTTAAAACCCAAAACTCAAAACTCAAAACTCGACAAAAAACGGAAAAAAAACTTGAAAACTCAAAAATATGTCAAATCTAACGCAAAGTATATAAAATAGTGTACTAATAAGGGCAGTTACTAAATGATCAAGAATGTTCAATAAATTTAAATTCGAAAAAAAAGAAGAATCATAAAATTAGGATTGTTTTAGGTAATAAAGATTTTTTTTTTGTTTTTTCAGAAAAATTTCGTTTTTTCGAGAAAAGATTTTCTTTTGAGAAAAAAAAGTTTATTTATTTTTTTTTAAGTAGTGCGGTCCTGTTAAAGCATTGCAATTCCTAACAGTGTTCATTAAACAAATTTATATAAAATCGATATAAAATCGTATAAAATCATTATACAGAGCGGTCCAAAAGTCACCACCCCCTCGTAACTTTTGAACGAGTTCAAATATCGACTTCAAATTTAGACCTCTTAAAAAGGACAACTTAAACTATCTTTTAGAATATATTTGATACTTTCACCTCTTAAAATGTGGGCAGGGGGGCATGGGGGGATTTTTTTTAATGGAAAGCGGGATCGTGTGAACATTATTTTAAAGCAAATAAAATTCTCTATTGGACTGTATATTTTATAATTTTTTAAACAGTTTTTTTTTTGTAAATTTTTATTTATACCTATCAATTAAATTTTGTTTAAAAGTACAATTTACGTTTTTTAATCATGAAAATAGTAATTTCTAAAAAATTGTTTGATTTTTTTAGCGAAATTTTGACAAAAATACCTATTTTCAAACCTATTTTAAATCCAAATTAATTAAAATTAAAAAAAATATATGGTTAAATGGAGAATTTTATAAGCTTTAAAATGATTACACGATCCCTCTTTCCATTTAAAAAAATGTCCCCCCATGCCCCCTGCCCACATTTTAAGAGCTGAGATTATCAAATATATGCTAAAAGATAGTTTAAGTTGTCTTATTGAAGAGTTCTAAATTTGAAGTCGAATTCTCAACTCATTCAAAAGTTAAGAGAGGTGGGGGTGACTTTTGGACGGCTCTGTATTTAAGAACTTCTTCAGAAGTTCTTAGATTCAAAAAGTTTTTCCTATAGAAAAGATTATAAAAAAAACAAAAACATTTATTTAAAATAAATTATTTGTTTTAAAAAATATCTGTTAAAAATTCTCGGTAGTAGTTATTAAAATTATGATTTGCAACATGCACGAAAAACACATCAGGTTGGTTGTTTTTATTTTTTTTGTAAAAAAACACACCTTATTGATTTTTAAGTTATTTAATAATCACTTTAATCGTCATTTTATACGTTTTTTTTCAGAGCCGGTACAACTTTTAATTTAAAAATATAATATATTATATTATTTTTTTTTATTTTAGTCAAAGAATGAGGCAGAAAATTGCCTAAAATTAGCCTACGGTCAAATTCAATAAAATTAGTTTAGGACAAATATAACATATACAAATTTAATTCATTATTATGGGATGCATGGTTAGTGGGCTAGCGCGTTGACATGACAAGCCGGCTAGCTAAACTGATTCACAAGTCAGTTAAAGCTGGTAGTTCCCTCTACTACTAGCCCACACAAGTCCTGGAATAAGGGTTTGCTTAATTAAGTAGAATAGTACGAGTTTAAACAAACAAACAAACTTCATTCAATTTGACCGTAGGCCAAATTTAAACAATTTTCTGCGTTATTCTTATAGACAAAAAATGTAATTCTTTCCTCACCTCAATGCGATCAAGTCGCATGCAGTAAAGGGTTAATATAATCATTATTATTTCAGATATATAAAAATACAAAAAATGAGCAACTACACCCATGTAGACGACCCTTTTGGAGATGTCGACGTCAGTAATGGAACACAGAAAAATTCCGAAATCACGTTCGCACAATATTACTCCATATTTTTAGGATTTATTCGGTTTTTAGTGTGTGTGGGTTCAACGATTTCAGACGCATTTCTTATATTTGTAATTTTAAAGTTTAAACGCTTGAAAAACCGAACAAACTATTTCATTCTACACTTCGCCATCTTTAATTTTCTGTACAACATCTTCATGCCTGTATGTTTTTTAATAGACGTAAGTGTGCAGTTTAGACTGTTCGTTATAATGAACTGCATTATTTTTCATCTGGAAAGCACGTTCTTATGGATGTCTATAATTTTTGCGACTGTTTTAGGCCTGGATTGGTTTATATCTGTTTTTAGAATAGCTTGGATACATAAATATCAAAATATTTATGATAAATCTTACCTTATAGTTTATTTGATAGGTTTAACTAAATTTCTTTTTACTTTTGGTTTTTGTTTTGGTCAGCTTAGACGTTATAGACATTTAGCGTTAATATCTACTTACTATGTTGTTCTTATTCTTTTAATATTTTTAAACATTTTTAGATACAAAGCGATGTTATCACAAGAACAACTGCATACATCTTATGCTTTAGTAATATCAAATGTTGTTATATTTTCATGGTTGCCATGTTTTTTCTACCATATATTATACAGTTTTATATCAATTGAATCCAAGTTTCTTTATGTTCTCTTTTACACTGATTTTATTCACGAAATTCCAGCCTTTGGAAATCCTATGCTCGTGGTGTATATGCTAGGGAGATTAAATAAACATTTTAAGATGTCGTATGACTCCGTGTTTAAAAGAAGCCTTAGAGATTATGATAATGAGGATTTAGATAATGAAACCGATGTGGAGAATAATACGGAAACATCCGATGAAGTTAATAAAAGGATTGTTGAAAAAAGAAATTTCGAAAATTCAAATAATGTATCATTAAATTTTGAGTATATTCAAAATTAAATAAAACGTGCGTTGCGTATGGGTCCGATTGGAGCCGAACTAGCATGTTAATACGCAGCGAACGTGTTAGTAAGTAAAAGTATATTGAAGATGATTTCTGTAATTATACAGTAAGGTCCAGAAGTAACCCTCCCTCTTAACTTTTCTGAAAGTTGAAATACTTTAAATTTAAAACGCGTAAATAAGACAGCTTCACTATCTTTTGGCATATATTGGATATTATTTGCTTTTAAAATTTTTTCGGGCGCATAGGGTTTTTGTTTTAATGGAAAGAGGGTTGTGTGATATATCATTTTAAAGCAAATAACATTTTCTATTGGACAATATATTTTCTATTTTTTTAAACTTTTTTTTAAAGAAGAAAGTATTTTAATTTTTTTTGCTAAAAAATCAATTTTTTATACCATTTTAAATTAGTTTGAAAGTATAATTTACCTTTATTTCCTATAAAATTATTAATTTTTCAAAAACTGTTTGAATATTTTTGACAAAAATTCACATTTTATGTATAAAAAATAAAATAATAAATGGTCCAATAGAAAATTTTATGAGTTTTAAAATATATGTCACAAAACACTGTTTGAGTTTTTTTTTAAGTATTTTTGATAAAAATTTACATTTTTAACCTTATTTAAAACCCTCAAAAAAAAAAAATATATAAAAATTAAAATAATAAATGGTCAAATAATTTTAAATTGCATTTTATGAGCTTTAAAATATATGTAACAAAACACCCCTTTCCATTAAAAAATCCCGTATGCCCCTACTCACATTTTAAAAGCTAGAAATATTATGTAGAATCAAAAAGATAGTTTAAGTTGTCTTATTTTCGTGTTCCAAATTTGAAGTCAATATCTCCACTCGAGTTCACTCATTCAAAAGTAACCCTGACTCTTGGACCGCTCGGTATATTAGACCAATATGTAATGATAGCAACATAGCACTTATTTTTTATTCTATTTTTATATGTATTTTTTTTATGGTTTTGTCCGTATTTACTACAGGCCTTTAATTTTTTTTATTTCCATTTAGTGTTAGTGCACAAATTACGAAAAATGTTTTTAAAGGATTTTTTTATCTTGCAAAAGAACTAATATAAATTTATAACAAATTTAAAGGATGAAAACAAGAAAATATACTATTTTATTAATATGTAGTATTTTTATTTCATTCTTTAATGTATTTATCCTACTTACCAAAATAAACATTCCATGTGAAATCAAAATATCTGAAAAAGAAGAAAAAATCTTAAGTTACTAAAAGTTTATAAAAAATTAAATATTAAATAACATTAGTTATTTATATACCAACTCGCTACGCTCGCTCAGGAAACACTAATGCAGCGGGACTAAAATAGCCAAGTTTAGTCCTGAGGTTTATAAACTATTTTTTGCAGGACCAAACATAATTTAGGTAGGTAGATAAAATTAAAATTAAAAACCAAGCGTCTAAAATCGGTTGTTTTATTTTCGTAATTTAATCAAGATGCATGTAAATTGCAAAAAGTCAGTTTCATGGCTATCGCAATTTAAATTGTTTTTTAATATAGTTGACACAAACGTTAAAAAAATGGACGAATATGATAAATTTTAAGTTATGTACAAAAGGTTTTCTTTGTTAAAATCAAATAAATTGGTTGGAATCGCTAATTTATTACAAAACACCACCAAACCTAATTTTTGAACCAGCAAAGCACATAGTAAGTATAATATTTTAATATTATCAGGGTTGCCGTGATGTTTATTCCCTAGGGAGAAAAACGGCCAGTTTAGTCCCGAGAATGAAAGCGTAAAATTAAGTTTTAGTCTTGGTCATGCAAAAAATATATTATAATTAAATTGAAAAGAAAATTCTAGAGACAAAAGTAATAATGTTGACATAACAGACTCAATTGATTATGAAGAGTCAATTAAATACTGAGGGGTAATGTTAGATGGACAACTTACATGGAATTTACATATAGACTATTTAAATAAAAAAAATGCGTAGGCTAATTCCACTTTTTAGATTGCTTCGCGATATATTTGATTTAAAAACTTTAAAATCTATATAATATGCTTCGTGTCAATCTATCGTAAGTTACGGGATTTTAGTTTGGGGAGGTACGAGTAACTAACATTAAAAAATTAGCACCACCCAAAATATTATTCTAAAAACAATTTAAAAAAAAACTAGACGATTTCATACAGAACAAATTTATAAAACGATCAAGGTCTTTGATGTAAAAGAAATGTATAAAAACAGTTCAACTTTAAATATTATTAACCACCAACATAACACACGTATTAATTTCAGTAATAATTGCCAAATATCTAAAACCAAAAAAGCGAAAACACATTCTTTTTTTAACGTTCACATATCAAAAATTTATAACATAATGTCCATGGAGCTAAAATAAAAAAGATTTACTTATAAAAAATTTCTTAAGCAAAGTACAATTTGGATTATCGAAAAAACCTTAGAAATCAAGAACCTTTTGTTATAAAAATATATTAGGCTTATAGAATTTTTGTTATTTTTTTTTCTAAATTTATTATATTTATTACTGTTACTATAGTATTTTTTATTTTTCGTTAAATATATAAAGATAAAGATACAAAGAGATCTGATCTCGGATCTGTTGAAATTATTTTAACAAATATGTATGGACTTTTTTCTTAATTTTAAAGGTAAAATTTACCTGGTAAATATATTATTGAATTGCTTTACTTATTTTTAGAAGGCTTAAATTACGTATTACTTATTACGTATTATACATAACTTTCCCACTACTCGTGGATTTGTCCCTATTTTAAATTTTATGATTTTTACTTGATTTAAAAAACAGGCAATCTTTTTATAAACTAAATCTATATTTTAACCGACTTCCAAAAAAGGATCCTCCTAGGAGGATATCAAATCGACGTGTGACTTTTTTTTTTAATGATCGAGCATAAATTTGGAAGGGATGAACAGAATTGGATAAAACTTTTTGCAACTTAAGGAGGGCATTCTTGAGGTGGTCCCATTTCAATTTGACGCCCGGATAATTCCGGGTAAGCTGGATAATTAAGATAAATATAATAATTTTAACGCAATTTCACTTAAAAGCGGCTTAATTTGGTACTAATATCAACCAAATGTTTAGAGAAATATCGGATAAGCCGGATAACTTGATTAAAAGGTCACTCAAATATTACGGCAGACTAAAAATCTTTTAAATGATGCTAAACTTAATTCTGTGGACCTGTAATATCAAAATACCAAGAGAAAATCATTATACCATAAAGCGTTGTTTGATTATTACTTAACGCTTAAAGTTTAACGAAGATGTTCTTTAGTATTTCGTTTAAAATAAGGTTGGTTGGACTCTTGGACACTGAAATAAAAAAAATACTAAATTAATTTTTTAGAAATTTATCTTAGTGCGTTGTGATGTCAGCAGCTTGCCGAGATGGAAGGAGAAGTAAAATTTAGCTTAGATAGTAAGTAAGTAAGTAAGTAAGTAAGTAAGTAAGTTTATTGCCTTTGAATGTGACTTACAATAGCAACATATATCATACATACATAATACACATTACCATCTCAGTGACATTATAGGTAACGTCAAATGTAAACAATATAAATAAATAATTTAAAACTTAATCTAAATATCAATAAAATCAATTTTATAATATAAACATAATTTAACTATCATCTAAAAACTCATTTAAAAAATAATAACACTTAGCGATAAGAAATGATTTTACCCCATTTTTAAAAGCATTCTTGTTTAATGTAGCAAGTCTACTGTCTAATTCAAGGAGTTTTTTATAACATTTTACTGCCATAAAATTGGGATGATTTTGGCTTACACACAGTCTATTAAAGGGAGTTCTAGGGGCATTTTTTTTCCTTGTGTCGTGTTCGTGAATACAGGCTTGATTATTTAAATTTGTTTTATAATATATAAGCAGGTTATAGACATACAAAGACGGTAGTGTCATTATATTTAAATCCACGAATAGGGGTTTACATGAACTCTTATTTGGTGTTCCTGTCATTCGGCGCAGTATCTTTTTTTGACTTGTAAAAATGTCCCCGGAGTTATGATGAGCTCCCCAGTATATTAACCCATACGATATTATTGATTGTACTGTTCCAAAGTAAGCGAGTTTAAGCACGCTTAATGAAACAGTGCGCCGTATATTTTCTATTAAGTAACATCTGCTGCCAAGTTTCGAGTGTAAGTAGTCTATATGAGTGTTCCAAGTAAGCTTAGAGTCCATGTAGACCCCTAGAAACTTACATGATTGGCTGTTCATAATATCCGCGTTATTTAAATTTAACCAAGGGGTAGTTTCTACACAAATATTTTTTTGTAAGAATTGCACTATAACTGTTTTGGAGCTGTTAAGCTTTAATCCATTATCTTTGCACCAATCATTTACAAGGTTTGCACAAATCTGAGCCTGTTGCATAATTACAGACTTTGCTTTACCGCTAATTAGTGAATTTGAGTCGTCGGCGTAATTAATCGATTCACAAACAGTTTTTACTAATTCTGGCAGGTCGTTAATAAAGATGTTAAAGAGAGTGGGGGACAAACATGAGCCTTGTGGTGTCCCGGCGGTTATTAGGCGTAGTTCAGATCGTTCACCATCTATTTCTACTAGCTGAAGTCTGTTTTCTAAAAAAGTTTTTATCCAGTAGTATGCTTGGCCTCTTACCCCTATTTTATACAGTTTCTTTAAGAGAAGTTTGTGGTCTACAAAATCAAAAGCACGAGATAAATCAAACATCAGTGCGGCTATTAGTTGCTTTTCGTTAAGTGACTTATAGATACTAGCCAGAGCTTTATCTATGGCGTGCATGGTTGAGCGATTTGGTCTAAAGCCGTACTGACTGTCTGATAAGATATTATTTTTTTCTAGGAAATCTGATAGACGTTTATTAAAACAAAAGTCAAAGACCTTTGCAAAGTGAATTTGTAGTGATATGGGTCGGTAATTACTCATATCGGTCTTTTGCCCTTTATTTTTATAAACTGGTACAACTTTTGAGGTTTTTAATGTATCAGGATATTCACCGGTTATAAAACTTAAATTAACAATGTGGGCCAGTGGTTTTGAAACTATAGTCGCCACCTCTTTTATAATTTTCCCGGGAACACCGTCAACTCCGGAAGAGTCTTTGTTGCATACTTTACTGATTACCGATTCTATTTCTAAATAGTCGGTTGGGGATAAAAACATAGATTTTTTATTGTATTTTACGCGATTTTGAGCATTTTTATTTATGTTTGAATTATTCTGATTTAATTCCGCAAAATAATTATTAAAAGAATTAGTTATTTCTTTGATGTCTATAATTGTTTTACCGTCAATGTTAATTTCATTAATTTTCTGTT
The DNA here is from genome assembly GCA_958510825.1 of Brachypterus glaber. NCBI lineage: Eukaryota > Metazoa > Arthropoda > Insecta > Coleoptera > Kateretidae > Brachypterus > Brachypterus glaber. Next base: position 28,708,010 of record OY294044.1, read on the forward strand.
TGTTTGTAATATTACTTTGCTCTTTTATTATTTTCCAACTTTCTTTATTAATATTATCCGCGTTTTTTAACCTAATATCATTATAACTTTTTTTAGAATTTTTTATTTTGTTGCGATAATGTCTTTTTAGTTCTTTAAAACGATTGTTATAGTCTTCGTTATTTATTTGTTTATTTATGGATGCCATTTCTTTTAACATTTTTGATGTATTAACTATTTCGTTTGTAACCCACGTCTTATTTTTTTTGTGTGTATGTTTTACTTTGTAATTATTTAGTGGAAAACAAGTGTTGAATATATCTATAAACTTTTTATAAAAAACATCAAAAGAGTGGTTTACATTTTGAGTATAACGTTACAAATCTACAAGTTCTGTGTAAAAAATAAAAACTTTTAACATAAAAAATGAACCGACTTCTATGTCTCTAAAAAGTAAAAAATAAAAAAAATAAGTCGGTGCCAACTTCAAAAAACAACAAAATTAATTTTCAGTATATAATTTAGGGAATGGTGAAATTGGCAACGAATAATTTTTTTATTTTTTACTTTTTAGAGACATAGCAGTCTGTTCATTTTTTTTTGTTAACAGTTTTTATTTTTTATTAATCCAATAAATTCGAGTTATAATAGAAGCCACTTATTAAATTATAAAAAGAGTAGGCTTAGCTCATTGAAAAATTGGTATAACCTTTAAAGAAAAGGCGAAAATTATGTCATATTGTCATTTGTTATTATGTGTCGAAAAAGTAAGTAACAACTTTATTATTATTATTATTGTGAAGTTATAAATCTCAATTTTTGCGATATATTTAATAAAGCAAGCATTTTGAAAGGATAATTTTAACACGCGACGACGGTGTTTACGGTATAAGTCATCTATAGCTGAATGGATTTTGCGGCGTACAGAAACAGAATTTAACCGCGCACGACGGCCTTCGGATAGTTTGTGGGCTACTTGTTAAGCAAAGAAATTTTGAAATATCAAAATATAGAAACGACCTACTATAATAGCTATAACTCAAAAAAAAATACAGAATAAAATCTAGAAAAAATCACTTTTAATTTAATTTTAATCCAGTTATACTTCTGCATTATTAATTATGTGTATTTTTGCTAATAACAATAGTTTTATAGTCAGTAAATTTTCGGTAAAATGTTTGACAGTGTCCCGCATAAAATGTTTATGTGGACGCGTTTCGTTTGTGCCATCTTCGTTCTCAAAATTGTTCAGGATCCCACATTTGTACTAAAAAAAAGTGTGTGAAATCTTTAGTTCCTTGGATGTTTGTGCCACAAAATTTTTTTTCCGGTGGTTTAATAATAAAACTGGACACAAAAGAGAGAATTTGAGATAACTTGATTCTGTTGGCAGTTATTGGTTCTCATATGACTAATGAACCTATATAGTGCTATCTTTAGATAGCATCTTTATCCAAGCGTTGTCTCAATTAAACACTTTTCCACACCTTAACAAATAGTGAGACATTTTAAAAATATATTCACTATATTCACTATATAGTGAAATTAAACGATATTTTCCTGGACAATTTTGTGTAATTTTTATATCTCGAGAAACAAGATGCACAAAACAAACTAATAATAGCACAAAAGTCCACATAAGGCACCCTTTCCGAAAAACATAAAATATTTGTATGTGCGGAATCCCAGGAATACGACTATACAATACCAAATACTTTAATGTTTTGAATTTACGAATTTGAAAACATTATTTTTGAAATTAAAATTTTCAGACAATTTATTATGGACATGCCATATAACGAGAATAATGTATTCCCGACTCCAGCAACTGAACAAAATATATGGCACTCGTTGCTATATTACAGCTTGGAAATTATCATGGTAATGGTGGTAATATGTTCAATTATTGCCAAACTTTTTACTAATTTATGCCTTTATTAAACTTAAAAAAGTAAGTGGTTTAAAAATTATATATTTCAGACAATTTATTATGGACATACTCTCGACTCCAGAACCCAATAAAACAACTGAACAAAATATACGACACTCGTTGCTATATTACAGCTTGGAAATTATCATGATAATGGAGGTAATCTGTTCAATTATTGCCAACTTTTTACTAATTTATGCCTTTATTAAACTTAAAAAAGTACGTGGTTTAAGAAGCTTTTATATAATATCACGAATTCAGTGCTTTTGTTTCTGTATCCAATAACTATAATATTAATTTATAATTCCTTCGAAAAGGTTACGTATTTCAACTGGAAGAAGTAGCTCAGTAGTCAGTTTAATTTGTATAATATGTTTTGATTGGTTTATGTCATGTTTTTATAGAGAATTTCATGCAAGACATAACGATAAAGAAAAACTAGTAAAATTTTTATTCATTTTGCTTATTAATATGTTGTTTACATTATATTTAGTTTTTAATCTTATGATGAATGATATTAATTAAAATCACTTTTGTTAGTTTGTTTTAACTTTGCATATGGTAAGATTGATAAAAAATAAGAAATGCAGCTTTCATATTAATTATAATGTAGCTTTAACGTTACCAACAATATTTGCTATTTCTTGGTCATTCTTTCTGATATATGAACTTATTAAACTTATTAAACATTTAATTAAATATGGTATTATAAATAAATATATTTATTTAATTATTTATATGTTTGCTTACAGTAATTCTACTTAGAATCTATATTATTTTTCAAAAATTGATGAAGATTATAAAAATGCTTTTTATGAAGGCTGCTTTTGGAAATGGGTTCAGGAATTTAACTAAGATTATTTTCCAGAATTGTTTTTAAACAATTCTTCATTCTGGTCGATAATTTAAACCATAACAAAGGACAATGGGAATTTTTATAAGGGTTTTGTGCCCACCCTCAACAGCAATGAATTATACACGGTGTATTTGAAATAGGGTCGGAAATTTTAACTGATGATTCTACATCATAAAATATGACAAAAAGTTCCTATAAACATATGTCTAAAAATGCGTCATAAGGGAGCTACGCCCCTTTGAAAGTGGCTAAAAAAATCGGTTTTTATTTAATAACTCAGGAACCCTTTGAGGTATATCAACGAGGTTTTGCACGTCAACTAATCCTACCAAGGCCCGTTTTTATGTGTTATTTTCAAGTACTTATTTCAACCAAGGGTGTGCGAAACGGGGGGGGGGGGCTTATCAGTTTTTTGTCCCAAACTTTTTTCTGTGTAACTTTTTTGCAATTGTATTTTTGAAATATGATTCCTCAGGTCAAAATACATAAAAAAGGTACTCTTGTTGTAATACTGTAGGATTAACCGTTTTCGAGAAAAATTCATTTGAAGGTGAAATTCCACGGTTCGAGGACGAAAAATTAAATACTAAAATGTAGAAAACCAAAATTTTAATGATGCAATGTTATTCTACATCAAAAACTAAGAAAAAAAGTTTCCATACATGCAGGTCGAAAAAACGATTTTAAAGCTACCATAGCGCTTTAAAAATGGTGCATATTTAGGAGACCATAGCTCCATTAGGATTGATTTTTGGAAGTACCTGTATATGAGGTTTTTTTCTTAGTTTTTGATGTAGAATAACATTGCATCATAAAAATTTTGGGTTTCAACATTTTAGTATTTAATTTTTCGTCCTCGAACCGTAGAATTTCACCTTCAAATGAATTTTTCTCGAAAACGGTTAATCCTACAGTATTACAACAAGAGTACCTTTTTTATGTATTTTGACCTGAGGAATCATATTTCAAAAATAAAATTGCAAAAAAGTTACACAGAAAAAAGTTTGGGACAAAAAACTGATAAGCCCTCCCCGTTTCGCACACCCCTGGTTGAAATAAGTACATGAAAATAACACATAAAAACGGGCCTTGGTAGGATTAGTTGACGTGCAAAACCTCGTTGATATATCTCAAAGGGTTCCTGAGTTATTAAATAAAAACCGATTTTTTTAGCCACTTTCAAAGGGGCGTAGCTCCCTTATGACGCATTTTTAGACATATGTTTATAGGAACTTTTTGTCATATTTTATGATGTAGAATCATCAGTTAAAATTTCCGACCCTATTTCAAATACACCGTGTACATTATAAGAAAGGCATTTTTATGCACAATAATAATTTTGATTCAAAAACATACCTTAGGCACACGGATTCCGAGTTATAAGCCTTTAAAGTTGGTAATCTACCTAATAACTAGATACAATATTTTCTAGTTTTACTAAGTTAGAGAGTGTAAGTTAGTTTCTAGTTTGTTTGGTATACTTACATAAGAGCTAGGCTTAGGGCCTATTGCTTATTTGAGTAGTCCACTTGCAAAACGGCCTAAGTTAAAATAAAACAAAATTTGGCAAATCAAGAAAGTTTCTCATATTAAGAATAAAACTGGTAGGAATAAGAAAATTTGTGATATTATTAGGGAACATAAGTAAAACCTAATTTTAATAAATATTTAAATGCTTGTGTTATTATTTAGTATTTATTTAAAAAAAAACCTAAAGAACTTAGGCAGTTTTGCAGGAGTATTTTAACTTAGACACTTTTGCAGGAGTATTTGTGCTAAATTTTTCAAAAACTTGTTTTTTTTTGCTTTATGTCGATAAAAATCGATTTCAAGCAAAAAAAAATTGTCGCTCCGTCTGTCCGGGAAATCTTGTAAGCACAATAACTTTAAAACGCTTTAACCTAGAGACTTTAAATTTAACATACAGGTATTTTACAAAAAGTTCTGGCTCTGGATTGTTTTTGGTAAATATTTGGGTGGGGTAAGGGGTCCAAACGGGGGAAAACATTATTTTCTCCCAAAATCATAAAAATTGCTATAATGGGGGTTTTGAGGTTTCTAAAATTGAATCTAATTAAATTTTTCTAACTATACCCCCACGGGGATAAGGGAGCAAATATTTTTAAATGTTATCAATATTTTCGTCAAAACTAGTATATGGTGGTTTTCGGGGTCGATGAAAATAAAGAAAGACACTTAACATTATGATGCGAAATTTTTTCAAATTATAGGTACATTTTGCTCTAATCCCCACGGCTTTAAAATTTAAAATATTGTGGGTTGGTTGCTTTTTGTATAACAAGGTCCAGTTATGAGGTTCACAAACTCATGGCAATGATCCTTTTTCAATGTTTTTTATACATTTCATTTGTTAAGGATTTATGTCTGTACATAAATAAATATTATTTTATTAGAAATGTTAACATAAAAACATGGTAATTAAAATATTTAGTTAGTTTTTTTTTTCTTTTTTTTTTAATTTTTTTGTATAGAAGCTAGATTATTTTAGGCCCAAATTTTACTATACATGGTGTAATAGAGAAATAGAATTTTTAGAAATGTCATCCTTCAAGTTTTAGTTTTGACAGTTTTATAGTTCATACTCTGATAGCGTTAAGATAAAACTTTCAAAATGTTTTTCAAAGCCATCTCAGTTTTTGTTTTGTCATATTAAATCTGAATGCAAATGCAATTACAAAAAGTGAATAGTAAAAATTAGTATTTTAAGGCCAAGTTCTTTAAAATAAACCATGCATGTGTAGTAGCAAAATGTTCGCAAAAAAATTCTCTATCATTTAAAAGTAATGAGCCACCCTCTTCCCATTAAAAAAAAATGACTTATGGGCAAAAGTGTAACTTTTAAACTTTTAAGAGCGCACCAAAAATAGAGTTTTCGGAAAAAATCAAAATAGTATTTTTCTTAAGAAACTAGACCAAAAATTAAGCAAATAAACCAATTCAAGGCACTCTAGGTTTAAAATGAAAATTTAAATAAAAAAATGACATGACCTGTCAAAAATGACAAGTGACATATGGTTGTATTCAGAATTGATTTCTAAGACAAAATATGTAAAAATATATAGAGTGTCCCATTTAAAAATCGAAAGTTAAGGTCAGTTCCGAAGAAAACGGAAGTGAAAAAAAGTTGTTTGATATGTCAAAAAATTGCAAATTTTGTCTTATGCATGATCTCCAAATTTCATTTGGATAGCTCTAAGTATAAAAAAGTTAAGGGGGGTGAACCACCTTCCTGAAACACCCGGTATAATAGATATATGCATTTTACAAAAACAACTTTTTTTGCTTGGTAGGAATAGTCCGATTTTGGCAAAATTTGGTCTAAAGTGTTTTACTTTGCCCAAGGAAAGTATTGCGTTAGTAAAAAAATTTCGAAATAAATTTATTGTTTTTTTTTACGTTTCTGGACGTTTTATATCCAAAAAATATGATTTCCGCCAAAAAAAAATAATGTCTTTCGGTCGGTCGGGCTGTCGGTCTGTATGTCCGGGAAATTTGTAACCACAATAACTTAAAAACGCTTCGGTCTAAAGATTTCAAATTTGTACCACAGATTGATTAGGCTGGGATTGTTTTTCGTAAAAATCTGGTTGGGGTAAGGGGTTAAAATGGGGTAAAAACTATTTTTTTCAAAAACACACTTTTTTCAGTTTATTTTTCGTTTTACGAAAAAATAAACTTTTTTGAAAAAAACAAATTTTTTGAAAAACAAATTTTTTTGAAATGTTTTATTTTATTTTTTAATTATTATGTTGTTGCCAGCATTATTTTTAAGGGGAAAATAAAATGAGGGGGTAGTCCGTTAACATTTCGAATTTTCGTATTTTAAAAAGCACCAATACCAAAAAACGAGCTATTTTACCGGGTCTCTTTTAACAGTGAAGTAACATACAGTGCGGTCCAAAAGACACCCCCCCTCCTTTTAACTTTTGAACGAGTTGAGATATCGACTTCAAATTTAGAACTCTTAAATAAGATAACTTAAACTATCTTTTAGCATATATTTGATATTTTCAGCTCTTAAAATGTGGGCAGGGGGGCATAGGGGGACATTTTTTTAAATGGAAAGGGGGGTCGTGTGATACATCAGTTTAAAGCTTGTTAAATTCTCTATTAAAAATAAAATTTTTAATTTTTTTAAAAATGTTTTTAGGTTTTGATTTTTCAATTTTTTGTGCTAAAACATTCGATTTTTTAAGTTTTTTTTTATAAATTTTTATTTATGTCAACTAAAATTAGTTTAAAAGTATAATTAACATTTTTTTATGATGAAATTGGGCATTTTTAAAAAATTATTTGTTTTTTTTAGAGGAATTTTGACATTAATACTTATTTTCAACCCCATTTTAACCCAAATTTTTGTTTTTTAAATTTAAAAATATGGAGTTAAATGGAGAATTTTATAAGCTTTAAAATGATGTATTACACGACCCTCCTTTCCATTTAAAAAAATGTGCCCCCAGCTGAAAGTATTAAATATATGCTAAAAGATAGTTTAAGTAGTCTTATTTAAATGTTCCAAATTTAAAGTCGATATCTCAACTGGTTCAAAAGTTAAGAGGGGGGGGTGACTTTTGGACCGATCTGTATAAATTTTTCCTCGTACATAAACTATGTCTAGTTTATTTTTTGCAAACTTTTTCTTGAAAGCAAATGTTTTCTACTCAATAATTCAAGACAAAAGTCCTCTACATTTTCACGGACTTTTAACTTGAATTATTAAATCTCACATATTTTCTAAGCAGAATAGATAGCAAAATAGATAAGATAGATAGCTCTTTATTTATCAGATATATCAAAATATATTGGATACACAGAATGTGCTAACCATTTAATATAATTGTATATAAAAGTTTTAGCTATATTATGTTATGTTTTTTATGTTTATTTTTAACCTCGTACTATTCTACTTAATTAAGCATCCCCTAAGTTCAGGACTTGTGTGGGCTAGTAGTAGAGGGAACCACCGGCTTTAATTAACTTTCGAACCAATATATCTAGGGAGTACGCCTTCGCCAAATTTCAATTATTAATTAACTGAAAAAGGCAATCGGCGCCAGTGAGGTTTGAACTCACGATCATTAGCTCAGTGTCAATGCTATATCGATGACTTAGACCGCTGAGCTAATCTCCCATTACATTTTTGTTTAACCTCGTACTATTCTACTTAATTTATAGGGAGTGTCCGCTACACTTGCGCCTTCGCCAAATTTCAATTATTAATTAACTGAAAAAGGCAATCAGTGCCGGTGAGAATCGAACTCACGCTATTTGGGTAGTAAACTCGTCAAGTAAGACGCGGTAGTCCACTACACCAATCCTTCCATTATGAAAAAATAGTTTATATTTAAAATTAGTTTTAATATTTAAACTAAGCAGAGTTTAACACTTAACTTCATTCTCATTCTTATTATATTATTCACAGCGCCTGCGCTAGAATAGTATTATACGGTAGTTTCGAATTTTCAAAAAAAATAAAAAATCGCCCTAGATATATATTTGTTGTTGTCATGAAAAAATAAGCAACTTTTTTTTCAAATGTCCGTCTGTCCATCTGTCCGATGTCACGATTTTTGTAGACACAATAACTCAAGAATGAATAATCCGATCGTATTGAAATTTTCAGATAAAAATCAAGTCCTATGTGGGGAAGATCCCTATTATTTTTAAAAGTAATCCCCCTAAAAACAAAAAAGTTATAGGAGTTAAAAAAAAATCGAAAAATGCTGAAAGAAAATTCCGATTAACGTAATTTTTTCAGGAAAAATTACTTTTATTATAAGGATCAATTCTACCAAAAAAAAATAAAAAAAAAAATAAAAAAATTTAAAATTTTTTTAGAATTTTTTTTATTTTTTTTTCGTTTTTCGCAAAAAGAAAATTTAATAAAAAAATGAAAAATTAAAAGAAAAGTTTTTTTTGAAAAAAAAAAAATATATATTTTTCAATAATTTTTCGTTTTTCAAAAAAATAATCTTTAAAAAAAAACAATAAAAGTAATTTTTGTTGTTTTTTTTTTGAAAATTATTTTTAAAGTATTTGGGAAATGCAATATACTATTTACTGTGAATAATGTATAATGGAATGAGTAGCATTGCATATCTTCACGGTTTGTTTTCATTCTTATTCTTATATTAGTTCTATTTCAATTTACTTTTATTGTTGATTTCAGATAGAGTTTTAGGTAGTTTGTTAAAATATTCTATACCTTTGTCATAGTAATTCTACTTACATTTATTTTTAAATATAATAAATTATATATAATAAAATTAACCTAATTTTTAGATAAATGTCGGATGACTCGGATAAGTCGGATAACCCAAATATCAGGCTAAAAATCTTTTAAATGCCGCTAAACTTGATTCTGTGGACCTGTAATATTAAAATACCAAGAGAAAATGATAAAATTTGTTATTATACCATAAGGCGTTATTTGATTATTACTTAACGCTTAAAGTTCAACTAAAATTTTCTTTGGTATTTCGTTTAAAATTGGGTTGGTTGGACTTTTGGGCGCTGAAATATAAATATTACTACATTTATTTAAATTTAAAAATTTCTCTTGATGCGTTGTGACGTCAGGAGCTTGCCGATATGGGAGGACACCTATAGTTTAGCTTAGATCACGTTACAAATTATTACAATTATGGGAGGATTGGTGAAGTGGACTACCGCGTCGTACTTGACGAGTTTACTACCCAAAATAGGATTAGTTCGATTCTCACCGGCGCCGATTTGCCCTTTTCAGTTAATTAATAATTGAAATTTGGCGAAGGCGTAAGTGAAGCGGACACTCCCTATAAAGTAAATTAAAGCCGGTGGTTCCCTGTACTACTAGCCCACACAAATCCTGGACTTAAGGGATGCTTAATTAAGTAGAATAGTATGAGGTTAAACAAAATGTAAATCTACAAGTTGTGTGTGTCTAAAAAGTAAAAAATAAAATCTTTTAACAAAAAAAAATTAACCGACTTCTATATCTCTAAAAAGTAAAAAGTTAAAAATAAGTCGGTGCCAATTTCACAGCCAACAATTTAACAACAAAAATCATTTGTAGTATTTAATTTAGGGAATGGTGAATTAGGCACCAACTTAATTTTTATTTTTTACTTTTTAGAGACATAGAAGTCGGTTATTTTTTTTATTAAAATACTTTTTTGTGTCTCGTGTTCGTGTAATAAACTTTTTTAAAAGTTTTCCACACAAAAAATCAAAAAATTTATTTATTTTTACTTTTATATTTTCAATATTAAAAGTATTGAAATACACATTTTTTTTCAATTTTTTTTTTCCGATTTTTTCACTTTTCTCGACGTTTCCGAAGGTTTTAAGACATTTGAGACCATGTTAAAAAAAATTCTGTCTGTCTGTCTGTTTGTTATCACGATTACTCGAGTAAGTTTTGAGCTAGGAACTTGAAATTTGGTATGCAGGCGTATTTGCGTCATAGCTCGGATAAGTTCGAAGATAGGCAAAATCGAGTTTACCGAAAAGGACGTAACTGCGCAACTCGCATATTTTACGTCTCAGGTGATTTTTTTTTCAGCAATAATCAGGGTTTTTTATTCTAAAAAAAACCTAAGCAGTTATTTTTTTGCTACGGCTTAGGCGAAAGGGGGGAATGGCGGCCTCTAGGGTAATGGCGGCCATCGTATATCTCAGTTGTATATTCATTTTTCAATTTAAATACTAGATGTACTCGTGAGTAGTTCATAGTGTACTTAGAATGGGATCGACGCCCAATCGGTAAAGTAGAAGTAGAGAAAATTGCAATTTGCCAGTTTTGATGTATCACTGTTCTAGTTTCAAAGGCATGTAAATAAATTAATTGAGCCTAATTAGTTACATTTGTGGTATAGGTAATATTAGTCTCAAGTGTAGTTTAGGACTATGTAATAGATTGATAATTAAATTCACTTAATTTTGTGTTTTGGGTAAAAATTTGTAAACGTACGTTTTGGGGTAATGCCGCACAGTGTTTTGTCAGGGCGAAAAGTTGGCCATTTGAGGTATTAAAAAACTTTGAAAATTTATTTTTTTTAATATAATTTACTATTCTATATTGATGGGTCTATAAGGATTGATAATCTTTTTTTATTGAAAATTATATTCGTAGGCAAAATACACTCTTAAAGCTGGCGTTTTCATAATAGCATTTTTTTTCCTAAATACTAGTTCTAGTTTAAGAGCACATAACTTTTTTTCTCTTCAACTATTAAACAAATATATATGTTTATCTAAAATTTGTGTCCTTTGTAAATATTTTCATCCAAATTTAACATATTTTGTTGTTCCTAACAGACCAAAAATGTACACTGAAAAAAGTAATACATATTTTTCAAATGTATTTATTGAAAGGGACCTTTCGTTATTATTGCCGCTTGCCGCCGCATTTTTTTTTAAATGTGTTCCTTGGTACCTTAAAAATGTTGGCCTAAAATGGTTGCCGCGTCCTTTAGCGTCTAAGGATGTCCAAAAAACCGTTATGTTGCATGGCGTTTTTGCGTAAAATTTTCAAAATGATAATAGCTTAAAGATTAATTAATTACCTTATGAAAAGTTTTGTATTTCTAGTATAGTATTTGAGTAAGTATTTACCTAATAGTATGATCAGAAGATGCTCAAGAGGCAAGGAACAAAGATTTTAAAAAGTTTAGGGAAAATAATACCCGAAAATGTTCAAGGTTATTGTCCAATAAGGATTTAATTCATAAGCTTTCTATTTCTTCAGATCCCTTTGTTATTAGTTTAAGGACTAAATTTAAACATAAGACAATTGAACGAACAGATGAAGCTAAAAATTTACTAATAAAATAAAATATTTATAGCAAAGCTTTTTCATTTTCATTAAAAAAAAGTGTAAAAATCAATTCCTTATAGTTGTTGGAGATCGAGTGGAGATTTAAATAAAGTGATTTATTTTAAACTAATTTAAAAATGTTTTTATACGAACCTCTCTTTTAAATTTGCTTTTACATATATGTTACACATTAAAATAAAAAAATTAATCTTTTTGCTTAGAAAGATCACAAAAAATATATTTTTTGATTTTGACCCCTTTTAACGAACAGCCCTGACTTTTTTTTTTCGACATTTGATTTTACTAACATATAGAACATATATTCAGGGTAATTGTGTGAAATTTTTGTAAAAAAATCTTTTTAAACAAAAAAGATATAGGCCCGTGACCACTTTTTCGGACATACAAAACACTGTGTGCCGGCCGGCTACCCTTACGCCAGATAAGTCATATTATTAAGTTTTGATATTAGAGATACCATGAATTTATAAAATAATGTGCGGAAAAGCACAATGGACGTCTGAACAACTTAAGAAAACTCCGAAGACTCTTTGGATGAAAGTGATGATAAAAATGACAGGGTAATGAATCACGAACTATGTCTAATGTTTGGTGAGTTTGGTAAAGACTGTGAGCTATGGGTATGCTGCTTAAATTGTGTCCTATGAGCACAAATAATTCACAAACTTTGAAGGAATGGTTTCTTACTTTTTTATCCTTTAGGATAACATAAAAACAGCTTCTAAATCCAATTAAGTTGAAAAACAATTTTGACCGGCCAGATTGCCCAAATACTCGGGCTTAACAAAATAGTACCTAATTCCGTCATAATATGATAGTATCATACACTTGAAGATTTGCTATTACCCATATTTAGTGAAGACTTCAGTTCGAAACACTGTGAAGCTGACTCTAACAGTTTAAAACTAACGTATTGATGATATAAAACACCTAACTATAGCACGGTGCTTTTTTGGGGGTATTTTTTTTTTGTTTCGAAACCCTGAAATTTCTTTACCATTCGATAGTACCGTCCATTTATATAATTTTCAGCGAAAATTCTACCGAGGGCTTCGTTTTTTATTTTAAAAAATTAAAAGCTAAACGATCTGCGAAGAGTAAACCAAGCCGTGAAGATATGTAATGCTACGCATTCCATTATATACTATTCACAGTAAATGGTATATTACATTTTGTTTAAAATAATTAAAAAAAAAATTAAAAAAATCTTAAAAAAAAAATTCAACAATTATGTTTTATTTTCCTTTTGCGAAAAAGAAGAAATTGAAAAAAAAATGTTGAAATTTTTTTTTAAGTTTTTTTTTTGAAGTATTTAAAAAAAATGCGATGTACCATTTACTGTGAATAGTATATAATGGAATGAGTAGCATTAAATATCTTCACGGCTTGGTTTACTCTTCACAGCTCATTAATCATTTTTTTTTTTAATAAAAAACTAAGCGCTCGGTAGATTTTTTTAATTTTCGCTGAAAATCATATAAATGGACGGTACTATCGAATGGTAAAGGAATTTCAGGGTTTCGAAACAAACAAAAAAATACCCCCAAAAAAGCACCGTGATAATAGGTCTCTAAAGAGTATAAATAAATAAATTTGAGTGGTTCAGCGAAATTATTTTTGCTATTTCCATCCAAACCAAACATCTTAATTAATGAAAAAAAAAAAATCAAGTTTTTTTTTGCTAATATACCTTTTGGCTGAATCACTCACATATACATTTCATGTTACAAAAAATAAAAATAAAATGTGTTTAATATCTTATCATTAAGTTATAATATTATTCTTGTTATTAAACCAATCATTTATTAGACTAAATATGTTTTAATGTTATAAATAGAATAAAATGAATATCTCTGAAAACTTGTTTTTTTCCATTTAATTTTACAACAAACAGTTGAGTATCTGAAGGTGAACAATAATGTTCTCACTTTTTCTTAATATGTATATGTTGACCAATAAATACAGATAAATAAAATTTATAATACAAAATCAGCAATTATTTAGAAAAATTGTGATATACAGAAAAAGCACATATTAATTTCAAAAGGTAAGTTCTAATATTATTACCTTCTTACTAAGTAGTATTTAGATATACAGTGTGTTCCAAAAGACACTGCCCCCCCCCCCCTTCTTAATTTTTGAACAAGTTGAAACTACTATCTATTGACAAATATTTGATGTTTTTAGCTTCTAAAATATTGTCAAGGTAGCATAGGGGAGGATTTTTTTAAGGAAAAGGGGTTCGTGTGACAACTAATTTTTAAGCAAATAATATTTCCTGCTCGACGATATCATTTTTTAAGACATTAAGTCATACACAGTACGTTCCAACATCCAAAAGTCATCTCCTCCCTCTTCGGTTTTGAACGAACTGAGATATAAACTTTAAATTTGGAAAACTTTTTTTATTTTTTATTTTTACCTTATAAAATATTTCGTGAGATACATAGATACATAAAAGGTTTTGACAAATCGTCGCCCTTCATACAAAGGGGCTTATCTCAAATATTTTTAATTTTTTGAAAAACTGGAAAACTTAACTGAAATTTTATAATAACAATTTTAAAATGTTTTTCCTGTAAAATACAGATTTTTGAGATACAGATATAGTTGACTGATTTAACAAAACAAAACAGTAAATTACATTTTTAAAACTAATTTTAAATGATATAAATAATATCAAAAAAGTCTAAGAAAACCTCAGAAATTTAGAGAAAATTTGAAAAGCTTAAAATATATTTACAAAAAAAAATATAAATATATACATACAGGGTGATCAGTAACTGCCATGCTAAAATTTAAAAGGTGATTCTACATCAGAAAAGATGAAAAAAAGTTCCTGTAAAGGTTGGTCCGGAAATGAGCCCTAAGGGAGCTACAGCCCTTCAAAGATGACATATTGAATGGGAAACAAAAAAAAGCATTTATCAAATTTTAATGCTGCAAGGTGATACTTAATTTAAAACTGAGCAAAAAAGTATTCTTCACCAAAACATCTAAATTTAATATTAAAGAAGTAATAGCCTTTTAAAAAGTAACTTTTTTGATGGCACAAAATGTTACTTCTTCTTAATTGCATTTTTTTGAAAACGGTAGCTCATACAGTGTTACACTGTATGACATTTTTTATGCATTTTTACTCAAGGAAATAATATTTTTTACAAAAAATCCAAAAAACATACACATAAAAAAGTTTGGGGCAAAAATGTGTAAAGCCTCACATTTTTGTCCGTCTAGGCACGCCTCTGGATAAATTAAAAAAAAAATAACTTTACATAAAATTATTGCCCTTATTAATACTAGTATACATGCAAAAGCTTGTCGCTCTAACTTAAAGGGTACCAGAGTTATTAATTAAAAACTTTATTTTTATTACATTTTAAAGGGCCCTAGCTCCTTTAGGGCTCATTTTCGGACCAACCTTTATAAGAACTGTTTTTGATATTTTTGAATGTAAAATCAACTCTTAAATTTTGGCATGTTAGTTATTGATCACCCTGTATATGGTCGGATAAAATTTTTTATGAACTTTAAAATCATACATCCCCACTTTTTTAACCCGCCGTTAACCAAGTATGACAAACCCCAATGATTTATTAAGGCCCTTCCGTGTATTGAGCTCAGTTGTGAGAAAAACTGTTGCGAAAATGATTTTATAATATGTATTTTTTTGTAATTTTTTTATATTCTTTTAAATTTAGTTAAAAGTATAACTTACGTTTTTGCAATTTAAAATAATTAATTTTTCAAAAATTGTTTGATTGTTTCAAAGAAATTTAGACGAAAATACCCATTTTTAACCCTACGAAAACGTTACGCCGCGTTACAGAGGGGGGGTCAGTAAAAGTGTTACGTAACACTTAAACAATTATAAACTTATAAAATGTTTATTGGATTACGTTTTTAACAATGATCCAGGCTTAAAGAGACGGATTCCTTGCAAATTTTATTGCACACGGCGTGGTGAACAGTTAACTAAATCCTCTAAACAAAAACAATTAGAGATAAAAAACCATAGCCAATAACCGGTTAACCGGTTTCGGAAATTACATATTATTACAATTACAATAACCGGTTGAAAACCGGTTTAAACCATAAAGCAAATTTTCCTTTAATTTTTTTTACTTTTTGTAAAATGTTACGTAACAAATACGCCGCGGCGTATCAAAATCAGGTGATTATTTAACTATACATACAATAACATATAATTTAAATTCTTTTTCTTGTTCTGTATGTATTATATATTGATTCTAATCTTGCTTTTTAATTTGAGTTACTATTTGATTTGTTAATAAAATTTTCGAAAATAGTTTTTAATAATTCATTTGGCAGTACATTAACTGAGTACCTTAAATTAAACGAGATTAACAGTTTTTTGTTCGCCCTGTAAAATTTGTTTTTTATGGGATACGCCACATTAGAAGTAGACCAGCGATATGCAAAAAGATAGTTTAAATTATCTAATTTATGAGTTCCAAATTTTAAGTCGATATCTTAACTCGTTTAAAAGTTAACTTCTGGACGGCACGGTATATAAATTTTTGGCTGTATCTGAATTATTTATATATAATTTTTAATGAAATATATCGAAAAAATACGAAAAAGGTGCCATATTTGGAATTTTTGGGCCTGTAAAACATTAACTAGGGTTGATATTCAAAACCTTCAAGTAATGGCATAAATCATTTTTATTTAACAATATTTCTATATATTTATATTTTTTGAAATCTTGCAGATTTTTTTGGCCCCGAATGCATACAAAAAAAACATTGTGCTTTTAAGCGTGTATAATTTTTTTCATTTTTCATTTTCAGCGACCAAAATTACGTAGAAAAAATAAAATCTGCTAAAAACAAACTTTTTTTGTGATCCTGTGTTGATGCATAAATCAACCTTTAGAATTATAGATTAACAAGCTTATAGTTTTATATTTTTAGAATAGAAAAATGAACGACACAAGTTCCAATACAACAAACCAAACGTCTCCTGATACCGATCTATACAGTTATGATTTAGAAAAACGGACAATGGAAGCCATGATAATAATTTCCATATTTTGTATAGCATGCGATATAATAGTCGCCTACGTTATCATAAAACACAGAAAAGTACGCCGAAAACGATTAAATCTAATAATACTAAATTGGTCTATTACCAACTGTGTTTGTCTGATAGTAGCACCCACAAGTTTTAGATTACAAGTTGATTTCTTTGAAAGTCACATTGTAAATACAGTATTTTGTATTCTGGAAGAACTTCAATACAGTTTTTTATTAAATAGTATATTATTAATGGTTTTGTTAACTTTTGGTTGGTATTTATGTTTATACAGCCCCGATAAATATGTTAAATTAGAAAATAATATTATGTTTTTTATAATATCTTGCTATGTTATAACTTTATCTTTAATTGGTGTGCATACAGATGTTTGTGTTCATAACAGAAATTGGAGATGGGCTTCTATAATACTTTTTGTTTCTTATGTTTTTTTTATTATTTTTATGGGTATAATGAATATTATACATTTAATAAGAAGAAGAAAGATAGAAAATATAAATCAAATCAATTATAGAACATACTACATTTTGACCAATACGTTTTTATTAGTATATATGCCATTTTTCTTATCACTCTTTGTAAGTTTTTTCGGGTATAGTATAATAACAGTTGCAATAGTTATAATAACTATAATTACGTATATGTAATCCAATATTTAATTTAGTTATTTTGTACAGAACTGATAAAGATTTTCATTAATACATAAGAAATTTATTTCTTTGTAAAAGTGAAGAAACCTTGGAAGTTCAACGAGTTCTTTTTACTAATATGGACGTAAATATTGAATAATAAATTCAGTGGCTTGGTTCTAAAACTCACTTTTTTCGTATTTATAACTAATTTTTTCAGATTCATATAACCTAAAAAATGCAAAGTCAGTGCTTGTGAGATAAGGGTCTTAAGCGACAAGGGCCTACGTGTGTTTTCAATAAACATTTCTGTTAAACTGCTAAAATTCCAATACAACAAACCAAATATCTCCTGAGACCGATCTATAGAGTTATGATTTAGTAAAACGGACAATGGAAGCCATGATAATAATTTCCATATGTTGTATAGCATGCGATATAATAGTCGCCTACTTATCATAAAACACAGAAAAGTACGCCGAAAACGATTAAATCCAATAATACTAAATTGGTCTATTACCAACTGTGTTTGTCTGATAGTAGCACCCACAAGTTTTAGATTACAAGTTGATTTCTTTGAAAGTCACATTGTAAATACAGTATTTTGTATTCTGGAAGAACTTCAATACAGTTTTTTATTAAATAGTATATTATTAATGGTTTTGTTAACTTTCGGTTGGTATTTATGTTTATACCGTCCCGATAAATATGTTAAATTAGAAAATAATATTATGTTTTTATAATATCTTGCTATGTTATAACTTTATCTTTAATTGGTGTACATTCAGTTGTTTGTGTTCATAACAGAAATTGGAGATGGGCTTCTATAATACTTTTTGTTTCTTATGTTCTTTTTATTATTTTTATGGGTATAGTGAATATTATACATTTAATAAGAAGAAGAAAGATAGAAAATATAAATCAAATCAATTATAGAACATACTACATTTTGACCAATACGTTTTTATTAGCATATATGCCATTTTTCTTATCACTCTTTGTAAGTTTTTTCGGGTATAATATAATAACAGTTGCAGTAGTTATAATAACCATAATTACTGGTATATGTAATCCAATATTTAATTTAATTATTTTGTACAGAACTGATAAAGATTTTCATTTATACATAAGAAATGTATTTCTTTGTAAAAGTGAAGAAACCTTGGAAGTTCAACGAGTTCTTTTTAATAATACGGACGTAAATATTGAATAATAAATTCTGTGGCTTGGTTCTAAAAGGGCCAATATCACTTTTTTCGTATTTTGAGTTATACCGCCGAACTAATTTTTTTCAGATCTATATAACCTAAAGAATCCAATGTCAGTGCTTGTGAGATAAGGGTCTTAAGCGACAAGGGTCTACGTGTGTTTTCAATAAACATTTCTGTTAAACTGCTAAAACGGCCAATGTTTGACTTGGAGTATCCGTTCAAAATTGTTTACATTGGCCCTTTTAGAACCAAGCCACATAATTAATGTATTATTATAACATGATGACAGACTAATTATATTTTTAGTATTTTTAATTATTTTTGTCTGCTGATATCAGAAATATAAAAAAACACATTTACTTTTCTAAAACCCCAGCCCATGATTTGAGACTATCGTGAGCTTGTTCCGAAAAGGTCATGTTATATCTAATTTTTTATTATTTTGAAATTTTCGTTCGTTGAACGTGAAGATTAAAAAAAAAACTAATGACGTAAATAGGATATTAACTGAAAACATATTAGCCGTTAGCGAAATCGAAAAAAAAATTTCGACCCAGCCTAAAGCTTACTTGTAGTTGCTATCACCAAATTTAAATATGTATGGTTTATTAACCAAATCGCTTAACTGGGTAAAATCTTTCCTCTGTTTTAAAACATCAATAAACTGAATAAATTTATAAAATTTATAAAACGTATTTTTTTTTTCACTTCATACCGTTTCAGTATAGGGTAAAACCCCCAATCGTTGGCACTCTGCTAATTATTGGCACTGGAGTGATATTTTCGTTTATATAAAAAAAATCTCCATTGGTACCTTAATCTAACTATATTTTTTACGAAGTGGCAATATTTCTAAATATTATACTTTAAATGCGATTAACATATTTTTTCCCCCCTGGGCACTAGAGTCTTAGCAGTTTCGTGTGAACTACGTAAGTGTGAATTTTTAAGGTTTGTGCTAAGGAAGTGCTTTAAATAGAAGGTTAGTAAAAGACGTTTATTGATGGACTTACTATTTTTTCTCGGTAATGTTAGTAAGTATATGCATTCTACTTATTAATGAGCCTTAAAAACTTTATTTTTCTTTACATTTTTATTTAATTTCGACGGTGCCAACAATTGGTATACAAAATTAAACTAAATTCTAATTATTGGCACAGGTGCCAATAATTAGCTTCTTTAGTAAAAATCCTATTCCAATTATTGGCAACCAGTTAAAATGCTAAATTAATAGAATAAATTAAATTAAATTGAATAGATTTATTACTTGTACGGTTAAATATACATACGTATTGCCACATCTTATATAAGATAAAACCAAATCCATATTTTAAAGCGGGTGGGCTATTATACAAAAGATACATTTTTTTCCAAAAACCTATTTTAAATAAATGAGTTCTAAATAGCGTTTAATGAAAAACTTACAGTTTTTCCTCAATAAATATGTGCGTATATACATTTTACACTTAATTTTGTCTATAAACTTTAGAATTTTATTTTTTATCACGGTGCCCATAATAGGCGTCCAAATTATATTAAATTCCTATTATTGGCACAGGTTTATTGTATGCAAAACTTGCGCATCAAAATTAGTCTTGAAACCTAATAATTCTTTTAGATAAGTGTACCTAGGTAACTAGGCATTATTTTATGGATACAAATTAGTATTAGGTAATTAATATTTTAATTTTAATATAGAGATATTTAAAATTTTGTAATCCTAAAATAAATTTTAGTTTTTGTTTACAGCCTTTAGTTAATATGTATAAAACTGCAATATTCCAATTTAAATATTTTATTTTGATACTAAAATGTTTATTATTCAACATAAGTAGGTACTCAGTAATTTTTTTCCGTAGCTTCAAAGCAAAAATTAGGTGCCAATAATAGGAAAATCTGGATGCCAATTATTAGCAAAAAGGTGGCAATAATACGAAATTGTGTATTCTTGTAATTAATTAAATTTTTTTTTTTAATATTATAAAGATCTCAGTTTAAATTTTATATAATATATAAAATAGAATAACTACTAAATGATGTAAAATATTTTATTCTTGATAACATGAAATATTTAATAAGTTATAATGAAATATACGTGGAAAATTTCTTAAAGTGCCAATAATTGGGGGTTTTACCCTACCTCCTTTCTCACATTTAATAATAAAAGTTTTTAACTAAAAAATAAAGCCAGTAGTGTCTTTTAAAATAAATTGTTTCTGCACTAACAGAAAATCTTGGCTGAAAAAAATCTTAAAAAATCTAAACACTAAACGTAATAAGAATTTAAATTCCTAAATTAGTTTAGTATCAATAATTTGATAAACTAACCTTAGGGGCTTTTCAAGAATGACGTCACCTATTTTTGACCAATTTTTTACCCCCCCCTTCCCCCTTGTCACCTTTCGTCACTTTTGCCTAGACCCCCCTAAAAAAATAGAAAAATATTACGTCACCTTTTGGCAGACCGCCCCCCCCCTCCCACTGCATCTTTTTTTAGATATGGACGCATAATAATATGCTCACTATTTTCTTTTATTAAAAAAAGTGTCTAAGGACAAAAAAATAGGATCTAATTTAGACAATTATATTTTCCATATACCTCTACTAGGAACTAAAGATTAAAGAACTATACTATTAAACCATTTTATTTAAATTATAAGGCTTTCCGAAATTTTGAAAATTTTCAAAATGGGAAAGCAAAATATAAAAATTATAAAAAGTTTAATATGTTTTAATTTAAAACTTATAAACCTAATAATAAATCAATAAATACAGCAAAATCTTAGGTAGGATTTAGGTTTGAACAGGCCATTTAGGCTCATGGGCCCGGAGCTTCTGGCGGTTAAATCATATATTTTATAAGGAATAGGACTAGGAATAGAACCGTTAAAAAATATATTTTATACGGAATAGGGAAAAAATTAATTTTATTTTTTTTGTAGAGAAGTAAAATTTACTGTAGTCTTTTATGTCGTAGTTGCTTTTATAAAAAATTCTATAATTCTATAAGTATTTTTATTAAAATTATTTAAACATTCCTACAAGATTTTTTCAAGGTGACGTCACTTTTGTCCAGACCCCCCTCCCCCCTTCGTCACTTTTCGTCACCTTTGGACCAACCCCCCATTCCCACTATGTAGGTGACGTCATTCTTGACCCCTTAAGATTATTTAATACCTAGTACGCATTATACATTGTAGAATTATAATAATTTTATTTCCCTCTAAAAAAAAATTATACTTATATAAAAAGGAAAAATAGACTTTTTGGGGTTACTTTGAATATTTACTCTAATATTTTTGGTAAAATTTTGTTACCATAAACACTAGAAAGTTTACATTGTGGCTTGTTTGAAGAGTACAAGTTCCATAAGGGGTTAAAAGCCATTGACTCGATTTTTCAGGATGAACAAAATTTTGATTTATAAATCAAAATTATATAAATATAATTTTTGCGGAAACGAAATTATAACAAGCAGTATTTGAAATTCAATAAAAGTCTGGTATAATGCCAATAATTGTCGTATAATATTATAAAAAATGATAAGATAATTATCATCGATGATAAAATGAGTGAAAGCGAGTTTCAGATTCAACGAATCCGAAGGATTCTCTTTTATTAATTATTAAGGATTATTATCAGCCTTACTTTTTGTAACTCAAGTTACATTTTGACACTTGAAACACAAATATCTCTCAGTTTAAACTTACTTAAATGTTTCTTTAATGTATATTTTTTGCAATAGGAACTACTTTCCTCATGTCAAGTATCATTCTAAAGCTAATCAGTTTTCTTACTACAGCAACTTTAATAAGTGTATCTGACGGGACAAAAAACAACACCCATCATTCGACACTTAAGTACTTAAGTACTTGCTCACATTTGTTTAAAAAAATAATAATTACTTTGTATGTGACGGCACATATCTGACGTGACACAATTGTGAGAGCCTGTATTTTAATTAAAAAATCCCATGTTAAGATAATTTTTTTAATTTATAATCCCTGATGAAACAACCTATAATGCAACCCAATTTTTTTAATAATTTATTCTTAAATTATCACAAAAAACAAGATGTTCCCCTGTTAGGCGTCACATTAACAAAAATCGCGTCAAAAACGTCTTTCGGATTCGGATTCCTGCACGTCTTGGTGTTATTAATCTACTGAATACAAATCCCACCCGCTCGTTTTCCAAAGTTATGTCCATATTAAAAAACATATAAAACACAAAAAAAAATATGGCTGTGTTATTAATAGAAACTGCAAAAATAATAAAACCGGGAAAGTCGCGTGCATATATTAGTCCTTCGGCTACGTACGCGACATATAATTTCCTAAGTAAACAAATATTATGTGCTTCGCTCACATACAAAGCTGTAAATAAAACGTGTAATTATAAGTGTGAATAAATGTATATAACAAATCAAAACTTATAGTCTACAGTCCACTAAAAATAAAAAGAATATAAAACCACCCTTTATGTAGGCAAAAAATCCTACATAATTTGGTCCTTCGAGCCGGATTTTTATTAGTGAAAACTTAAAAAAAGTGAAAAAATTAAAACTAAGTGCCATAAACAGTGCAAAGAAAAATAAAAAACTAAAATTTAAAGCTAAAAAAAATCCGAAAAACCGGCATCAATAAAAAAAAATCAAAACTTTAATCTACAGTCCACTAAAAATAAAAACAATATAAAACCCTCCTTATGTAGGCAAAAACTCTTACATATAGTTAACATTTTACCAACTGGCCTCTCGCTGCAATTTTTGGAATGCAAGGTAGAATATACGCAAAATTTTACCTCTTCTTTTCCCCGCTCCTCACATTCCAGGTGCCAGTTAGTAAAATGTCAGCCAACTCATAGGGATCCTCACAGGTCACTGTGGACTAGAAAGGCACCTGTTCAAGATGAAGGTCGGTAACGACCCCGTCTGTTCGGGTTGCGGGACAGACGAAGAATCGTCCTTCCATTTCCTAGGACAATGCGATCGGTTCGGCAGAATACGACAGGAGATCTTCGTAGTGGCAACTGTCCGAAGAGAGGAGTTGCGTACCCTTGCCTGGACAGATATCGCGACCTTCATAAGGAGGTCCGGCAGGTTTAGGCAGGGAGTAGGGTAGATATGTGGCTGGGACAGCTCGGGGCTGGCAAAAAGGGCCATAATGGCCTAGTTGCCTGGCTTCTAGCATCCCCACCCCTACTACTACTATTAGTAAAATGTAGAAATTATCAGCCAAAAGTTGCGTTAACCCATATCGTACCAAGGACAGAAACCAAACTAAATATTTCTGTTTAACTGTTTATTTGGTAATATTTTATGTTCATTAAGACATCTAAAAGATTTTTTTTTGCCAAAACAACAACAACAAAAATGATGGTGCGTTTTTGCACCGGATCTAGGACACTTTTCCGAAAAATTTACAGCGAAACTTTTACCGCGAAAACATTTACCGTGAAAACATTTACCGCGCAATGATTTAACCGCGAAAGGTTTCACCGCGAAAAAGTAATTACCGTGAAAAATTATTACCGCGGAAACTATTATCGCGACAATAAAAATCGCGCATACTTTTACGTCGTAATAATATAATCGCGCATACTTTCGCCGCGCAATAATATAATCGTCCTTAAATTTTAATTAAAAAATAACCTTAAAATATATATTATAACTTTTTGAATAAAACGCTTATTTTATAATCATAGTTTTATTTTTATTTTTTATCAAAAACAAAACCAAACAAACCAAACAATTTAATCCTATTTATGTTTTTTTTAAATACTAAACTTATAACACCAATATAAAGAAATTACTTATATATTATATTATATTCATTAGTAATATAATCATAATTTTACTTACATTTATTTTTAAACACCAAACCAAACAATTTAGTTATATTAAAATTTCGTTAATTCTGCAATTATAAAACTGAATTAAACAAATTATTTTTAAACACCAAACCAAACAATTTAGTTATATTAAAATTTCGTTAATTCTGCAATTATAAAACTGAATTAAACAAATTGGTAATATAATATATTAAACTTGGCGTAGCTAACGAAAAAGTATTATAAAAAAACGTATTTTTATAATTTAAAATTAGACGCGGAATTTGCTTTGAGCGTTAAATATTTTCGCGGCTATTAATTTCGCTATATATTTTTCGCGGTAATTGCATTTCACTATTAAAACTTTTCGTGGTAATAGTTTTCGCTATTTTTATTTCGCTTTAATATTTTTTCGCGTTAAATTTTTATGGCAGTTAATCGTTTGCGCGGAAAAAAACATTTCGCGGTAATTTTTTCGACGAAATATTTTCGCGATATTTGTTTTCGCTGTAAATTTTTCGACGAAAGCTCCCGTTCCCTTTTGCACCAGTAGTAGGATATATGTAATTTTTAATTTATTTTTTTAAATTATGTTTTAACAACCCTCCCACAATATGTGATTTAAAATCTAACTGACTCATTTTTTTAGTACTATTTATGTTGTATAGCTTCCAGGGATATACCAATAATTTATCTATTGTATGAATAAATAGAGACCACCAGCATTTTTTTTTTCATTAATTTCAATTCTGTAATTTTCTAAACCATTATCTTGCAAGTCGACTCCCCCTATATGTTTGTTGAACATATTTATATAATTTGGTTGTGATATAAAATAAAAATCAATATTTTTAGGCCACGACTTGTCTAGAAATATTCATATCATATCCTACCAATACAATGTTGCGTTTTCGCACGTGACTATTTGGCATTTGCTGAAAATTTTCAGATATTTTTTAGTAGGTGTATATGTGTTTTAGTTTATTTAACTTATATTTCAATACAAACCATCCTGAAAATTTTTTTTCTAGTAAAAAAATAACTGTAAATTGCTACGTATCAAAAAAATGAGTTTTTCTGAAAAATTACACTATTGTTACGACTAGTTATTTACAAAAAAATTTATAACAAACAAATATGTATACTGTTACTAAACCTTTAGTAATATTATACAATTTATAAAATTTAAAAAACTTAAAATGGTAGGATATTTGTTAGCGCTTTAGGGCGCAGGAGGTAGAGCGTTATGTTAGGCTAATTTTAACAATTATTTTTAGAACAAAACCGCTTTTATTAACTATGCTGTTTAATAATTTTTTTGACATTTTTTGCTTTTACTAAGTTAAATATAAAATAAACTATATTTTTTCATGCTAAGTTTGTAAAGTAAATATACATATATCTTAGTACTTAAGTAATATGTTTGTAACCTTTTCCATTAAATTAAAAGAAAAACTACTTTTTTTTTCTTTTTATGACACGTCTACGGAAAGTTAGTGTTTCCTGTGGACCACTGGGAGAATATTTTCCCACCTATTACCGATTGAGTGGCATGCGCAATGCGCATGTCACAGAGTCTTTAACAGATGACAGCAATATACTGCTAATGTAAAATAATTAAGGGAATAGATTTCATCATTGGGCACAGCTGTGGAAGGAATATAAAGTCGGTGGGAAAACAGTATCCCAAAGACACCTAAATTAACCCCTTATCAAATTGTACTCCCAATTTTTCCTGTGTATTATCTCCTGCTGGTAAAACTCCTGCATGAATTTAAATAAGGAATGCACTTGTACAATAAGTTTTTATCTAAATACGTGTTGCGGATTTGCAAAACAAGCTTTTTATTTCCAGGAAGTTATGTTTATATAACCTTTTACTCAGTTTCATATATTATATTTTGCTGCTGAACGAGCTGTTTTGAAAAGGTGTAAGATTAGAGTGGTCCCCAAATTTCAAAAGAGGTTTAGGAACAATTTGAATACATGGATATGTAGACCCATATGACAATATATTTTGAACAAAAATTCAAATGGATCGCATTACGGATACGACCGCAGGGTGTTTGAAAAATTTGGGATTGAACTCATTTTACGAGATTTTTTATTTTTGAAACTCCTAATCACCAGATTTTAAAATGTTAAACTATTATAATTTTAAATTGTTGACTAATACGTGTTTTGTTTAAAATTTAACATTGATAAACCCTTGCTAAGTGTTAGTTCAGTTGGTCTTAATATTAAAAATGGGGCCATTTCTTTACCCTTTCTCATTTATTTACACTTATCCCGTCTAACGGGTTTTAAAATGTTAACGGGCACAAGGCTAAACTTGCACCTGAATACCTATAGGAAAGGCCTGCAAAATGTTGGCCCAATCCAAAAAGGTTTAGAGGTGGCGCAAAATCGATTTATGTTAAAAAACACAAGATTTTACCATATTTTTCTAAGCATCAAAGGAAAAATATCTAAAGAACTTTCACTTTTGGGTTTAGACCGTGTTAATGGATTTTCACTTTCCGACGTTTCGTCTCTTACTACTAGAGACATCTTCAGGGATTAATCTGAAACTAAAAATATCTTTAGAAAGTGTTTAAAAGCCAAATTTTGAAAAACATTTCGAAAAACCAGTTGAAAGCAATTTTCTTTTTTAATTTTGGGTATATACAATAATCCGCCAACTTGTAAAATGGCGTCCAATTTGTAATATTGCATATAACTTTAAAACCAATTATCGGATAAAAAAAAATTCGATTGTACAGGGTCCAAAAAAAACCGGACACTTTTTAAACCGCTATAACTTTTTTACCTTTAGACCGATCTGTAGAAAATTTACAATAATTAGGCTAAAAACATGTGAGGTTTGGTAGATAATTTTATTTATTTAAAATATTATTACATTTTTCAGTAAAAAAGCTTTTTCTGAAGGGGTTAATTTAAAGCTAATTAGAGCAAAATCTATAAAATGATATTTTTTCGCCTGTATTATGTTAACCTGTAAGCACAGACGTGTGGCCTGTTAGACGTACTCTGGAAGTCGATTTTTCGGAATATCCCTTCTACGTTCACTTTACACTATCAGTAAAGAGACATGACTTACAGTTACCAGTCCGTTTGTGCGTAACTCGATGTTTTATACGATTGTGCAAGTGCAAGTGCCCATAAGACATCAGGTCTGTAGTTACGTTAGTATTTTATTAAAAATCGTGATTTTGTTGAATTTTAAGTCAAACTTTGGGTGCCATTTTAACCTATTTTAAATTTTTTGGGAAAAAAGTGTTTTAGACAAAAAAGGTAACCCAACAGTTGCTTAAAAAACTGGCACTTATTTCATATTACTATCTCTTTTAACAACCAAGAAATATCAAGATTCCAACATGCAAAAATAAGAAAAATTCAAATTTGGGAGAGTGGCCACGTTCAAACGAACCAATATAAAATTTAATAAAAAATGGTTTAACAACACACAAAAATTAATTTATCTGGAACTGGTCGAGAGCCCAAATAATTTAAAATTGGACGGTTTTCAATGGATTACGTCGGTAGTAAAATATTTTTTTGGTATAACTCATTTATTCTTAAATTAAAAAAGATATATAAAAAGATATATATACATACTTCAAATATAAGCTCTTTTTAAGCTCCATAAAAAAAATATTTGTTAGAATATAACGTTTTTGAGATACAGACTTTCAAACTAATTATTTATCCAACTTGCACTTGCACAACTTCAAAAAAGCCCATAAACCAAACCAAGGACTAACTAAAAAAAAATAAAATCGGTTTCGGGGTAAGAAAAGGAGTAGAAAACGATTAAAATACTTTTAATCCAATTTAAAAATGTGATGTAGATGAAACCCCCATAATCGTTCGATCCTATCGCGATTTCGCAGTTAAATAATATATTTTTAACCTTTTTCATTAAATTAAAATAAAAACTTTTTTTTTCAATTCATGACACGTCTACGGAAAGTTAGTGTTTCCTGTGGACCACTGGGAGAATATTTTCCCACCTATTACCGATTGAGTGGCATGCGCAATGCGCATGTCGCAGAGTCTTTAACAGATGATAGTAATATACTACTAATGTAAAATAATTAAGGGAATAGATTTCATCATTGGGTACAGCTGTGGAAGGAATATAAAGTCGGTGGGAAAATATTATCCCAAAGACACCTAAAGGGTTAACCCCTTATCAAATTGTACTCCTAATTTTTCCTGTGTATTATCTCCTGCTGGTAAAACTCCTGCATGAATTTAAATAAGGAATGCACTTGTGCAATAAGTTTTTATCTAAATACGTGTTGCGGATTTGCAAAACAAGCTTTTTATTTCCAGGAAGTTATGTTTATATAACCTTTTTCATATATTATATTTTGCTGCTGAACGAGCTGTTTTGAAAAGGTGTAAGATTAGAGTGGTTCCCAAATTTCAAGAGGTTTAGGAACAATTTGAATATATGGATATGTAGACCCATATGACAATATATTTTGAACAAAAATTCAACTCGATCGAATTACTGATACGACCGCACGGTGCTATTTGACTCATTTTACGAGATTATTTAGTTTTGAAACTCCTAATCACCAGATTTTAAAATGTTAAATTATTATTATTTTAAATTGTTGACTAATACGTGTTTTGTTTAAAATTTAACATTGATAAACCCTTGCTAAGTTTTAGTACAGTTGGTCTTAATATTAAAAATGAGGCTATTTCTTTACCCTTTCTCATTTATTTACACTTATCCCGTCTAACGGGTTTTAAAATGTTAACGGACACAAGGCTAAACTTGCACCTGAATACCTATAGGAAAGGCCTAGAAAATGTTGGCCCAATCCAAAAACGTTTAGAGGTCGCGCAGAATCGATTTATGTTAAAAAACACAAGATTTTACCATATTTTTCGAAGCATCAAAGGGAAAATATCTTTAGAAAGTGTTCAAAAGCCAAATTTTGACAAACATTTCGAAAAACCAGTTGAAAACAATTTTCTTTTTTAATTTTGGGTATATACAATAATCCGCCAACTTGTAAAATGGCGTCCAATTTGTAATATTGCATATAACTTTAAAACCAATTATCGGATCAAAAAATATTCGATTGCCAGGTACAGGGTCCAAAAAAAACCGTACACTTTTTAAACCGTTATAACTTTTTTACCTTTAGACCGATCTGTACCAAATTTACAATGAATAGGCTAAAAACATGTGAGGTTTGGTAGATAATTTTATTTATTTAAAATATTATTACAATTTAAAGCCGATTAGAGCAAAATCTATAAAATGATATTTTTTCGCCTGTATTATGTTAACCTCTAAGCACAGACGTGTGGCCTGTTAGACGTACTCTGGAAGTCGATTTTTCGGAATATCCCTTCTACGTGCACTTTACACTATCAGTAGAGAGACAGGACTTACAGTTACCAGTCCGTTTGTGCGTAACTCGATGTTTTATACGATTGTGCAAGTGCCCATAAGACCTCATGTCAAACTTTGGATGCCATTTTAACCTATTTTAAATTTTTTGGGGAAAAAGTGTTTTTGACAAAAAAGGTAACCCAACAGTTGCTTAAAAAACTGGTACTTGTTTCATATTACTATCTCTTTTAACAACAAAGAAATGTCAAGATTCCAACATGCAAAAATAAGAAAAATTCAAATTTGGGAGGGTCGCCACCTTCAAACGTACCAATATAAAAATTAATTCAATGGATTACGGCAATAAAATATTTTTTTATTATAACTCATAAAATAATAAAATATTTTTTTATTATAACTCATTTAT
Source organism: Brachypterus glaber (assembly GCA_958510825.1). NCBI lineage: Eukaryota > Metazoa > Arthropoda > Insecta > Coleoptera > Kateretidae > Brachypterus > Brachypterus glaber. Next base: position 28,738,130 of record OY294044.1, read on the forward strand.
TCTTAAATTAAAAAAGATATATAATTCAAATATGAGATCTTTTTAAGCTCTACAAAAAAAATTGCAATATCTTTTGATAAAATATAACGTTTTTGAGATACAGACTTTCAAACTACTTAATTATGCAACTTGCACAACACGCAGGTGTATCAATGGTCGCCTATTTACACCCATTTGATAACAACTCAAAATAGACGATTCACTCACCGCAGTAATAAAAAGAATCTAGCGCATGCACACTGATTTTCTTATTTTTGTTTTGTCGTATGCCAAAAATTATTTTAAGGTTATGCATCTTTTGCAGAATTTTACAAAAATATCTACTTTTTTCTTTGCGAGCTAATAGTTTTTATTAATTGGTTAAAAGTACTCGCTTTTAATAGTATTTTCGTAAAAAAAATTCCGGTATATTCATTAATAAAGATTTGATTCTTAAAATATATCGCCTTCTAAATTCTGAAATATCGTATTTGAAAAATGCCTCCCATTAAAAAAAAACACCAAACCAGCAAACTACCAAACCAAACCATTTTTAACGTAAACCAACGCCTCCCATTAAAAAAAAAAACTAAACCAGCAAACTATCAAAACAAACTATTGTTAACGTAAACCAACGCCCCCATTAAAAAACTAAAACAGAAATTCGTGAGTATTTTAACAATATTTTGGACTATATATTCTAACAACAAAACTAGATTTTCCGCACCTAATTATATTCAAGACAGTAAGTTTTAGTAATAAAACCAGAAATTAGTGCAAAAATATAGTTCATTTTTGTGGACCTGATGCGCACCGTAAGCCCATTCAAATTAAGATATTTCATAAAACTATAACTGCCTAAACGGAAGCCACTTTTGACATCCGTCAAAACAAAAATAAGCAAACCAGTGCGCATGTGCTAGATTGTACTCATTACTGCGGTGAGCGAATCGTCAAAATAGTGCCGATGCATCCGAATTTCGATAAAATGCTTGGAACTGTTCATCCAGTTTATTAGTATATTTGCAAATTTTCCGAATACAAGCAAAAATGTTGTCTGCTTTAAAATGATCCTAAAAAAGTCTATTATCTTTGTCGTACACAGACGGCTTTGTTAGCAAACATAGGCGTGCAAATTCATGTTGTATAAATAGGTATAAATCTGGATTATTTTGACGTAAAATATAGGGTTCAAAGACCTAGTAGAAAATTCAATCACAGTAGGCCGGAATCGTCTGGATGACTTACGATAACCAAATTGTGGTTTGAATTACATATATTTTAAGGGGATACAACAAGGGTCTCTAGATCACACCGATAGTGATAGTAAAGCCTCCAATAAAGTAATAAATTTAAGCATTTGTAAAGCAAAATTCACATTCTATTTAATTTGTCCAAAAATTACTTACGAGCAAAAACTCTACTTGAAAAATTAATGCCACAAGTTCCTATATGATTTTTTGAAAACTCAAAAATGGCGGAGTTAGAGTTTCTGGATTTTTTTAATAAATTCCACATAAAAGTTGATTCCAAGGCAACTACCGCAAAATTTTCAAAGTGGCGCTTTGTTAATATTGAAAATGAGATGAACCGATTTAGTATTTATTCAGTGCAAGAGATTTTTTAAAAGCGCTTTTCTCGAAAACGGCCCATTTTATCGTCATGCAAGAGTAGGTACTTATTTGTAAATTTTTTAATTCTCCTTAAATATAAGCTGTCAAAATTTAAAAAAACGTTCGAGCAAAAAAGTTATGGGTCATTAGGGAACGTTCAAGTATTACGTAACGCAAATTTTACCAAAATTCATACACTTCATACCTCGGTTCTCGCGTTATTCAAGGCTGTAGAGATTTCATATTTTGGCTACCCCCCCCCAAATAGGGGTGTGTTAGGGGGGTAACCAAAATATGAAATCTCTACAGCCTTAAATAATGCGAGAACCGGGGTATGAATTTTGGTACAATTTGCTTTACGTAATACTTTAACGTTCTCTTATGTACAGGTCAAGCGCAGTTTTGGTCACTCAGCCTTAACGTAAAATTTGACACAAAAATAAGGAAGTACATAAATAACAAGCATACTAAATTCTAACAAAAAAGTTATTAAAAAAATTGATAGAGAAAAAAATTTTCATTACTTACCTGTAACTTCGCCATTTTTAAGTTTTCGAAAAAATGTTATAGGCTTTAATTTTTCCAGTAGAATCACCCCCCGAGTTTTTTGCGCGTCATTTCCCAGGTAGCAAAATAACATGAAATTCACGTGAAAGTCACGTTAATATGTGACATGTGATGTTAAGATTGTAGTCTCATTTAACAAGAATGTAGCATGGTGGGGATGTCCTAAGTCCGCCCCTAATAACATCACACAATGACATCCCGAAAATAACGTGTTTGTGACATCATAAATCCACATTCCTGTTATATCTAATATCTTATGGATGCAGTTACTTTAATATTTAAATAATATTTTAGGATATTAGCTTTTTCTAAATTAAAACCATTAAAAACGCTATAACCCTATAAAAAAATCGGATTTAAAATCAGTCAGTAATTGAAACAATCACAGATTGAAACAGATAGATTCTAAATACGAAATTGCAGATTAAGCGGAGAATATATCCTTTAATCCGTGTCCGTGGTCTTGAGAAGCCCGGCAGAGCCCCCTATCCATTGGAAATCGTATAATGTGTATACAATTTCCTTATAATAATTTACTCTATCAACATCATCTTATATCGATTTTTTTGCTTCGAACGTCGGTGAGAAGCAAAATAACATGACATTCATGTGAAAGCCACGTTAATATGTGACCTGCGATATATTCACAGCGTTGCTAAATATTTGTTATTTAATAACATGGTTGTCACGTCACACGTGTTACGTTGCAAATGTGATGTTAAATACATGTTATTTTTCAATATTATGTGATGTTATGATTTAGTTTAAAAATACACTCAAAAGTGATGTTAATTTCTTGTAATATAACATCCCTTGCTACCTGGGTTCCGGACACCCTGTATAACAGGGTGACGTGAACCAATAAAGAGTTTATTTTAAATCTTTACTAAAATGGCCTCTGTAATACAATAGTTTTTTTGCCAAACTCGAAACAACCTTTTTGTCGTTAAGTCTAACTTCTAAGCGGATTTACGAGGCTGAAAAAAAGGATAGTCCACTAGAATGTAGTTTTGCCATGGAGAAGACCATGGTTTTAGATGGCTACGATAAAATAAACAAGCCGTAAGGATATGTAATGATACGCATTCCTTTATATATTATTCACAGTAAATAGTATATTGCATTTTCTAAAAATAAATAAAAAAAAAAAAATATATATATATATATATATATATATATATATATATATATATATATATATATATATATATTTTTTTTTTAACGAAAAATTAAAAAAGAATAAAAAATCTTCAAAAAAACTTTAAATTGTAAAAAAAATTAAAAATGTTTTTTTTTTTAATTTTTTTTAAAAGTTTAACCCCCTATAACTTTTTTGTTTTTAGAGGGATTACTTTCAAAATTGGTAGAATTGATCCTTATAATAAAAGTAATTTTTCCTGGAAAAGTTGCGTTAATCGAAATTTCCTATCAGCCTTTTTCAATTTTTTTTTTAAGTTTAACCCCCCATAACATTTTGTTTTTGGGAGGATTACTTTCAAAAACAATATGTATCTTCCCCTCAAAGATACTTGATTTTGCCTAAAAATTCTATCGGATAATTCGTTCTTGAGTTATCGTGTCTACAAAAATCGTGACATCTGGCGGACGGACGGACATTTCAAAAAAAAAGTTCCTTATTTTTTTATGAAACTAATTTATATCCAAGAATTTTTATCTAGCACGATTTTTGAAAATTTTGGAAAATTAAAAACTACCGTATAATATTATTCTAGCGCAGGCGCTGCAGCGCACTGTGATTAATATAATAATACTATGCAATTTAAGTCTGTAGTGTTGGACACTGTGTTCTGTGGTGTTCGATACCAAATTTTTTTTTTCTGAGACGGAGACGAGGTAAATAAATTGTTGAGAACACTAAAGACAGTTCACATACGTGAAGCATATAATATTTGTACTACTACTACTAGTAACTCCAAATAATACTTAAAATATAGTTTAATAGTATATTAAAGTACTAGTTTCATAACATACGTTTCTAGCGCACGAGTACAAGCTTAGAAAACGAGCCGCTTGAAGTTTTCTAAAGTACTAATGCGTTAAAAACGTGTTATGAAACGAGTGCTTTATACAATTTTTACTATTTTGCTCTAAAATTTAAAAAAAAAAACTTACATTTAAATTGATTAGGGATTTTTGTTTTGGATTGGCATTACAGTTTAATCCATGTTTAAAATTCTAAGAACAAATGATATTTTGATATATTTTATAGTCATCTCTTCTCTTTTTTACTGCAATTAACCAAGCCACAATTTTAACATGGTAAAAATAACCTAAACACAAAATTTTGTAGAAAATTCAACTTTAAAGCGATATTGACATTTGCACGGAAAACGTCAAGCGATAGGCCAGGTCTGTTGCCAACCCAAAAGAACAAAAAGTGCAGACCTCTTATGGGCCTATAAGAACACGCAAAATGAGTGTGATTATGAGCTTATAAGTGTCGCAAAATATAAAAAAAATATTTTGACATAGATGTCATCATCATAGTAAATCACACGTATAGTAAACTTAGGTGAAAATTATGTGTTATGTAGTAATTTCAATAATAAGGGACATACTCTTTTTAATTAACAACAAGCATATTTTAACTTGACACATTTTTTAATATACTAAAGACTTATTATTAAAATTGTTCCAGCACAGTTTTCATCCAGTGACTTATCAATTTCTGTTTCCCCTTAATGATGAGATACATTTCAATCTACGCTCATGCATTAAAAACAAAACATCATCAGACATAACCTTCAAGAGCATCGCCGCATTCTTGGTGCTTATTTGACCGACAGTGGAAACAGCTAGGAATCTATTCTTTTAGGATAAATAACAAACATTCTTAGAGTTTTATGGCTAAAATTTATGTTCAATTGTGATAGTGTGTGTTCCAATTATTTGTTTTTATATAAAATAGTAAGTATTTAATACAGAAAATAGATTTAAGAATGAGATATGATTGGCGCCCAACACGGTGCACAAGAATCTAAGGTATTTTCAAGGTTAAGTGTTATTCACCTGATATAATAAAGTCAGTTGCACAATAATTATTAAAAATACTAACCTAAGTCAAGTTTATAAATTAATAATATACCTAATAACAATAAATTACCGTAAAATACATTTGGGTTTTAAGTTTTTAGTCAAATTTTTTATAAATTTAAATTAATCCTTTAGACAAAAATTATTCACCAACAGTTACTTTTTATTTTAGTAAATTGTAGGTGTATGATTATTAATTTGACTAAATGATCTGTAAACCGCCTCTTTATTACCTATATGCAGTGATCGGACTCTGGATTTTTTAACAGGTCCGCATTAAGGCAAACAGAATAAATTCATAAAACACAAGATCATTTAAATTGTATTTAAAGTAACAAAAATACATTATTATTGTTATATAATTCTGGTTGCTTTCCCATTTTGAAAGGGAAAGGGGAAAGCCTTGTATTCATGCAAAAAAATTTAAATTTTTTTTTTGCTTATTTTTACGTTTTATGACGTTTTATGTCATTATAAAACAATTTCGAGCAAAAAAACAAATTGTTGCTCGATCGGTCGATCAGTCAACCGGAAAATCTTGTCAACACGATAACTTAAGAACGCTTTAAGTTAGAGACTGGAAATTTGGCATTTAGGTATGTTACCAAAAGTTCTCGCTCGGAATTGTTTTTGGTGAACATTGGGGTGGGACAAGGGGGGCAAATGGGGAAAATACATTTTTTTACAAAAATTTGAAAATTGCTATATAGGAGTTTTTAAGGTTGCTGAAAAGGAATCTGATAATAAAACAATTCTGACTTCACCCCCTAAGAGGCGGGGGGTAGTTTTCGTGAAAATTGGTATATTTTTAAGATTGCTAAAAGTTAATCTAATAATAACAAAATCCATTTTACGCGCGAAGGTGAAAAATGTGAAGGTCTTTTACTGGGCAGTGTATTTTGTTTTATTTTAATTTCATTTAATTTTGCTCTTTTGTCTATTTGTATTATTTTAAATATTTCTATAAAATGATTCATTTCATAGAAATATTTAAAATAATACAAACAGACAAAAGAGCAAAATTAAATGAAATTAAAATAAAACAAAATACACTGCCCAGTAAAAGAGCTTCCCATTTTTCACCTTCGCGCCTAAAATGGATTTTTTATTATCAGATTCACTTTTAGCATCCTTAAAAATAAACCAATTTTCACGAAAACTACCCCCACCCCTCAGGGGGTGAAATTAGAAAAAAATTATTATCAGATTAATATTCGTCGACCCCAAAAACCCCTATATACCAGTTTTGACGAAAATATTGAAAGTGTTTAAAAATATTTACCCCCTCACCCCTGCGGGGGTGAAGATAGAAAATTTTTATTGTCAGATTCAATTTCAGCAACCTTAAAAACTCCTATATGGCAATTTTCAAATTTTTGTAAAACAAATGTATTTTTCCCCAATTTGCCCCCCTTGCCCCACCCCAATGTTCACCAAAAACAATCGACGATCGACCGATCGAGCGACAATTTGTTTTTTGCTCGAAATTGATTTATATTGACATAAAACGTCATAAAAAGTAAAAATAAGAAAAAAAAATTAATTTTTTTTGCATGAATACAAGGCTTTCCCCTTTCAAAATGGGAAAGTAACCAGAATTACATAACAATAATAATGTATTTTTGTTACTTTAAATACAATTTAAATGATCTTGCGTTTTATGAAATTATTCTGTTTTCCTTAATGCGGACCTGTTAAAAAATCCAGAGTGATCACTGCCTATATACAGTGCGGTCCAAAAGTCACCCCCCCCCCCCCTCTTAACTTTTGAACCAGTTGAGATATCGACTTCAAATTTAGAACTCTTAAATAAGACAACTTAAACTATCTTTAAGCATATATTTGATATTTTCAGCTCTTAAAATGTGGGCAGGGGGGCATGGGGGGACATTTTTTTAAATGGAAAGGGGGGTCGTGTGATACATCATTTTAAAGCTTATAAAATTCTCTATTTAAACTAATATTTTTATTTTTTTTAAAACTGTTTTTAAGGTTTTGATTTTTCAATTTTTTGTGCTAAAACATTCGATTTTTTAAGTTTTTTTTTATAAATTTTTATTATGTCAACTAAAATTAGTTTAAAAGTATAATTAACATTTTTTTATGATGAAATTAGGCATTTTTGAAAAATTATTTGTTTTTTTTAGAGGAATTTTGGCATTAATACCCATTTTCAACTCCATTTTAAACCCATTTTTTTTAAATTTAAAAATATGGAGTTAAATGAAACATTTTACAAGCTTTAAAATGATGTATTACACGACCCCTCTTTCCATTTAAAAAAATGTGCCCCCATGCCCCCCTGTCCACATTTTAAGAGCTGAAAGTATTAGATAGATGCTAAAAGATAGTTTAAGTTGTCTTATTTCAAAGTTCCAAATTTGAATTCGATATCTCAACTGGTTCAAAAGTTAAGAGGGGGGGGGTGACTTTTGGACCGCTCTGTATAATAGTTAGGGAAATACAGATATCAGTTGGTCCGGTAAATGTATTAGGATGTCCCGGAAAAATAAGGTAGATAAAATACTGTTTTATAGTTTAATATTGATTATAAATAACAAGGTTTCCTTTTGGTAATATAATCGATTAAGATAATATTAATAAATGTGGTTATTTCCGGGCTATGAAGCACTTTTTTAATAAACAGAAATTATGGGTGCTACCTGTGCCATTAGGCTGGGGCAGATATAATCAAGCCATGAAGATATGTAATGCGACGCATTTCATTATATATTATTTACAATAAATGGTATATTGCACTTTCCCAAATAATTAAAAATATATGTTTTTCAAAAAGAAAAATAAAAAAAAAAAATTTAATAAGATCTTTGAAAACCAAAACCGAAAAATTTTTGAAAAAAAAAAAGATTTAAAAAAAAAGTTGTTTAAAAAAAAACTTTTTTCCATTCTACCAATTTTAAAAGTTATCCCGCCAACAACAAAAAAGTTATGGACGTTTAAACTTTTTTAAGAGATGAAAAAACTATCGACAGTAATATCACAAGAGGTAGTGAAATTTTCGACAATTATATTAGGAAACGTTCAAGTATTACGTAACGCAAATTGTACCAAAATTCACACACTTCATACCCCGGTTCTCGCGTTATTATAGATTATAGAGATTTCATATTTTGGCTACCCCCCCTAATAGGGGGTATGTTAGGGGGGGTAGCAAAATATGAAATATCTACAGCCTCGAATAACGCGAGAACCGAGGTATGAAGTGTATGAATTTTGGTACATTTTGCGTTACGTAATACTTGAACGTTCCCTTATGGCCCCATAAAATAATTTTGATCAATAATTTTTTGAGTATATTTTTCGTTATTAAAAGCTCGAGACCGAAGGTTGAGTGCTTTTAGCAAAAATGAACGAAAAAAAATACTTTAGAGCAAAATTATTTTATGAGGCCATAATAAAATTTTCTGAAAATTGCACCACCTAGAGTGATATTTAGCTTGACTATTTTACAAACTAACTAGCAAAAAAAGTATGTTTTATTCAAATGTTTATTGCATATAATTAGGTTTAACTATAGCTTCCTCAAATTATTATATATAGTATAGTAGTATAGTAGTAATATATAATGGTATGCGTAGCATTACATATATTAACGGTTTGTTATATATTTATTTAGGTAAGGTTATATTTTAAAATTCATCCAGCATTTCCAAAACTGTTGTGGTAAAATAATAAGTTCAAAGAAACTTGTAAAATAACTAAAATTGAAAGTTTAGGACCCCTAAATGACTATTAAATAAACCACGATCAACTTCAAAAAATTTTTGGACTTTTATCTCTAGAGAGAAATAATTTAACGTATAGGAAGTTTTCCCAAATTCAGTTTGAAATTTGTAGACCACCCTCCAGTAACATATAATAATTTCTAAAAATTAAGCAAACATAATTAAAAAAAAATAAAATCGGATTAGCAGATTTTCATATACAATTACACAAACGGTTGAGAATTATGCAGGAAAAATTCTTAAAAATTAGCTGTCTGGAAATAATTACTTCCTTTGACAGCTTTGAGTGAAAACTGTAAATTTTTCCCGATTATTCGAAGAATCGTGTGTAATTGGGAAGATTATTTATTAACGAAAATTATATTAATTGTTTTATTACTTATCTTAATATTTTTACAGGCATATTCTTTAATTTTGTTAATTTCATTTCATTCTCAATTGCCAAACTAAAACTTTTTTGTTCATTTTTAAATTGCAAATTACGGTTCTGTCAATAGTTCAGTCACTTACTGACTAGCGCGGTACCGGGCTAGGCTCATTTATATTAAAAAGTCAACCTAGAAAAACTGTTATTATACTTTATAAAAAGAATATTTTGTGGTATTTTTCTGAAATAATAAAGTAATAACAATAATTATAAATAGTAATATATTCATATATAATTATTAATGGCGTTTTCTCCCGTTAGATTAGACAGGGACAAAAGTTCTACCCAAAAAGGATAGAAGACATACATACACTCCCACTTCCACCCAACCAAACAAATTCTGTATTTGTTATTTGTTGAACAAATACAATATTTACTTGGCCGGGCGAAAAGTGTAACTATATTATTTTTATTAAAGAAATTACTGGCGCCATCTAAATTTTAGTAGAATTATCTTATTCTACAGATTCACATTAGCTATGTTCGTTCGTGCCGCTAAGTGATACACTTTCCGGACAACCAAATAAATACTGTATTTGTTGTATGAAAAACAAATACAGTATTTATTTGGTTGGCTGGAAAGTGTAGCACAAATGAGATAAAGATAGGGTAGACGTCTTTTGTTTCATAATTCTAGTTGTAGAGAGCTCCATTGGTTTTAGGTATAAAATTTTGTTGTAAAAAATTAATACTGTAAAACAAAATACAACAGCGATTCTTACTAGAATTTTCTACAGTAAAAAATTCCTGATATAACTGTAATAATATGATTGGACAAAAATAAACACGTGGTCAGAAATATTGTAAAATGATTGGTTGATAAAAACGTTAAAAAATAATTATTATTATTGCATAAGTATACTTCCAAAATTTTTTATCATATTTAACGCGCACATAAGCTGCATGTTTTATTACCTAATAAATTGTTAAATATATAAGTAAACCGAAACTAAAGGATGTAAAAAAGTGTTTAAGGATTATAACCTAAAATACAAATAAATTAAATATGCAGTCATTTTCTGAAACCTAAATTAAGGTGTACCAACGTAACGTACGTAACGTGCGAGGGAATGACCCCTTAATGTTGCAATGCTTATTTATAGCCTATATTAATTATAGGTTTGCTTAGAGTTTTTCTAAACAATATTAAATAAATACCATTTTTTTTAGATAATTCAATGGAAGAACCAAATATATCCAACACAACAATTTATACAGAAAACTTTTCCACAGAATACACCCCTACAGAAGATAAATCGCATTGGCAGTATGTAGAACCAATAGAAGATAATTCTAGGCTATTTCAAGAAATATTCATATTCACAGCTATAATTTGCGCTCTAATTGACATTTTAACTGCAGTTACTTTACTTAAATATGAAAAGCTTAGGAAAAGCCATTCCCATGTTATTATTTCGCATTGTTCAATATGTAATGCAATATTTTTAATAATTGCTCCTATTAGTTTACGATTAGAACAGGACCTAGATGGACCCGAAATGACAAAGCTTTTCTGTTCGTTAGAAGAAATATCATATAGTGCACTTCTAATTCACTTATTTCTTTTAGTTATTTTGGTTATGTATTGGTACTACGATTTATATAATTTAGAAAATTTAAAAAAATTACAATCATCACTAAATTATTATATCATAACATGTTATGTGTTTGTAACTATCAGTTTAGTTATAAACGTGGAAGCATGTGCAAATAAGCGAAGGCATAAACAATTCACTCTCGTCATACTAAGTTTATGTTACATATGTTACATACTTTTTATGATAATAATTAACATAATACATGCCATAAAGAAACGTAAAAATACGAATTTAGAATTTAAGAAAATTTATTTGAATTTTAGTATTACAACTATAATTTTATGTTATATCCCCATGTGGGTTTTCTGGGCAGCAATGCCAACGGTGACATGGTGGCGTGAGTTTGTCGTTTTTTTGTTTTTCTTGTTCGGTTCGTTTACGCCTATTTATAATTTTATTGCCTTATTTAAAATGGATAAAGATTTTCGAGAATGTGTTAAACGTATATATAAATGTGATTTTAAAGAAAATTCTGAGGATATTAACGGCCAACCTGTTACTTTAATAACGAGAGTGCATTTGCGTAATAGTTAATAATTAAAATGTTGTGCTAAAAATATGCTTTAATTTGACATTTGTCATTCCTTAAATTAAATAAACTGCGTGTTTTATGAAAGATAAAAGATATATAGAGATTTTTCTTAACCCGGCGCGTGTGTGGTGGGGTTAAAACCATCAATGACCTATCGACGTGTTACCTTAACTACCTCGTATCTCCAATAATAGCCTAGCAAATAAGGAATTTCCCGTAGGTGAAAATATCTAAGAAGATAAAACTTTGCAAAACTACTTATGTATTTGGATGCGGAAAATATATTGGTAAAGTAAAAAAAGACCTACCGCCCCTCCATCTCACCCCCAGTGGTGAAAAATATCCCTTTTATCGTTTTTTTTTCTTAAAATGTTTATAAAATTTATATCTAGGGCTTCTAAGGTCGCTTAAGCTAAATTTTATAAATAGTCCAAACCAAAAACAATCCCGAGAGAGAACTTTTGGTAAAATACATGTATGCCAAATTTTAAGTATCTAGCTTAAAGCGTACTTAAGTTATCGTGCTTACAAGATTTCTCGGACAGATCGACGGATCGACCGACCGACCGATCGACTGACAAGGTAACAAGATGATATTTCAAATGTAGACTGCTTCGCAGTATTTTTTGGTTTTACATTCTCCTCTTAAATAGCTGTAAGTAAACGCATAGAGAACATATTGGCAATTTTTGTTTGGCTCTTATCCTACACGTTTATTTTTTTAGCTGTTTTAAAGTTCCGTATGAGTGGATTTAACCCCACCACACACTTAACGTTATAAAAATATTCATAATTTTAGATACGTATACACCATGTAAAATTTTCGTTTCCTACGATATATTTTTTTCTCATTGTTTTTCATTTTATGTTATTTTATTTGGATAAAGTTGTTTTTTTTGTGTTTTAAACAAAGATTTGTTTTTTCCTGATTTATATCTCCAAGTAAGCATTTCTTCTTGTACTTAAATATGCATTTTATAGAATCGGGGTTTGTATTTCTTTAAAACGATAAAATAAAAATATGATTTTTATATTTCTATTAAATATATTAGTATAGTAATCTAAACAAATTAATATTTTAAGAAAAAACACAACTTTTTTTTATATGATTTTTTGATGTTTGGGGTGGGTTACACCTCATCACACATGCGATGTTATAATTTTTCACCATACACGGGCCGAATTAAATACCAAAACCATTGATTAAGAAGAAGATTAACCGACTTAGTCAATGGATTAAGTAACTTACCTAGTTAGTAGTGAGAAAAAGATTTTTTTTTGAAAAACGAAAAATTAAAAGAAAAAATTAAAAAAATTTTTTTTCAAAAAAGAAAAACTTTTTTATAAGTTTAACACCCCATAACTTTTTTGTTTTTTTTTTCTTTTTTGATTACTTTAAAAAACCAAACGTGACATCGGGCGGACGGACGTACATTATTTTTTCATGAAACACATTTGTATCGAAGAACTTTTTGTCTAGAACATTTTTGAGTATTTTGGAAAATTCGAAACTACCGTATAATACTATTCTAGCTCTTGCGCTGTGAATAGTATAATAAAATGAATTTGTTTACATTAAAACAAGCCGTGAAGATATGTAATGCTATTCATTCCATTATAATATATTATATTATTCACAGTAAATGGTATATTGCATTTTCCCAAATACTTAAAAAATTATTTAAAAAAAAAAAAATAAATAAAAAAAATTACACTAAAAAAAAGATCTTTTACTGTAAAACTAAAAATAAAAAAAAAACAATTAAAAAAACTTTTTTTAAATATTTAAAAAAAAATTGTTTATTTTTTTGTGTAACACGAAAAATTGTTGAATTTTTTTTTTTTTTAAATATTTTTAAAAAAAAAAATCTTTATTTTTTTTATTTTCTTTTTGCGAAGAACAAAAAAAAATTAACTAATAGTTGTGACGGCAGCAGCCTGCCAAGATGGAAGCAGAACTATAATTTAGCTTAGATAACGTTACAAATCTACGAGTTTTGTGTCTCTAAAAAGTAAAAAATAAAAACTTTTCGTAAAAAAACGAACCGACTTCTGTCTCTAAAAAGTAAAAAATAAAAAATAAGTCGGTGCCAATTTCACAGCAATCAATTTAACAAGAAAAATAATTGTTAGTAAAAGGAGTGGTAAAATTGACACCGACTTATTTTTTATTTTTTACTTTTTAGGGACAGAAGTCGGTTAATTTTTTTTGCGAAAAGATTTTTCCTGAAAATTTCAATGTGATTGGATAATTTGTTCTTTAGTTATCGTGTCTACAAAAATCGGATGGACAGACGGACAGACGGCCAGACGGCCAGACGTATAGACGAACAGACGGACAGACGGACATTAAAAAAAAAAAGTTGCTTATTTTTTTAAACAAATTTATATACAAGAATTTTTTCTACGCCGGTTTTTGTAAAATTCAAACTACCGTATAATATTATTCTAGCGCAGGCGCTGTAAATGATATAATAAGACACCATCTATATAGCGGCGTCAGCCGTCGTGCGACACTATATAGAGTGACCACAGAGTGGACTGCTTTACTTTACGCAACATTCCGTAGTTGGGTACTAGATGCCGCTAGTACAGAGCCAATTTATATAGCGGCGGCAGCCGTTTTACGACGCTAGATATAGTGAGTACAAAGTCTACTGCTTGACCGAAATATTAGACACTCTTAACAGTGCACACAGGCGGAATTTTCTAAATTCATTGCCAAAACCCTTAATAAGCTCCAATTTATACCAAAATTTGTATTTAGGGGTTTTTGGGGCTGCTGAATACAAATTTAACATTCAAATTAATTTTTACAAAATGGCGGATCCAATACGGCTGCCACCTATATCAAAATTTGCAGATTTTTACTAAAAACCATTGTACAGGGGTTTTTGAGGTCGCTAATTACGAATGTAATACTTATTTTAATTTTTACAAAATGACGGATCTAATATGGCTGCCGCCTATATCAAAATTTGCAGATGGTGAATATCGAGGAGGGATAAGGGGGTAAAATGTGATAAAAATATTTTTTTAAACATTTTTTTTTATATTTTTTTCGTTTTTCAAAAAAAGATTTTTTTTTCGAAAGAAGAAAATTTTTAAATTTATTTTCAAAAAAAAATTTGAAATATTTCGAGGGTTTTGGCCATGAATTAAAAAAAATTCGCCTGTGTGCGGTGTGAGCTTATATATTTTTTGCACGATCGGGTAATTTGACGTGTTTATTACCCTAATTATGACAGCAGTAGGTTGTTTAGGCGGTAACCAAATAATAATCCAATTTTTAATTTTTAAAGCTTTAAATTAGTTTTTATTAATGCTAAATATAAAATTAATTCAATTGGAACAATAACTGATAAATCGCTGGGTCAAAATTATAAGGTTCTATGTTATATGGGGTTTCTATAGAATATAGAACCTTATAATTTTAACCCACCGAAATGCTATTGGACTATTTAGGTTTCTTCTTCGAACGAAATAATTATAATTATAAATATAAATAATTATTTATTAATAAGCCAATAGTAACTTTTCTATGTTTTCACATATTTTTTTCACTGTGCCATGTTATGAAATTTTTAATTTTTATTTTCATACTGATCTTTGGATTTTTCGGGTATAATTGTAAAATATCTTATATTCCACGCACCTTAAAGCTAAAAGTTGTCATCTTGATGCATTTTTTACAAAAAATGTTTATTTTACAAAGATATTAATTGGCACACAGAACAAACGTCAAACAAAATTAGGAATTTAGCATTTTTTATTATACGTAGATATCCGTTGTTAGGGCTAAATTTTATCAAAGGTACTGGCTTGATTTTTACAATAAAATAAATTTTACGTTTTAATTTCACTTTTATAAATCTTATTGATGTTTATTTTGTTAGATCGTGCAAAAACCGTAATAAGCATCACGGCCATTAAGTGCTTTACCGGTTTCGGATAGTATTGGAGATTTCGACTTTGTCTCAATCTCCAAAATAATCCTCAACTGGTAAAATGCACTTATTGCCCTTAATACTTAATAACTATTTTGGCAAGCTTAGTCGGGAACAGAGCCGGTCTTTGTATGAATCAAGTGCTCCCTGCTTCAGGGCGCAAACTTAGAGGGGCGCCGTCGATGGGTGGTTTTTTAGAGTCTAAAAAAAATTATCAGCGAGGGGCAGTAAAAAGCTTTTTCTTCAGAGGTGAGGAACTTTTTTTATTTTTTTTTAGTCGTCAAAATTAACCCGAAGGTAATCCTTTTTTTCTCTTAAATTTTCAGAAGTGAGGACCTTTTTTTCAATCGTCAAAATTATCAATTATCAGGGGGTAAATCTTTTTTGCATTTTCTTTTATTTTCAGATTTCAGAGAACTTTTTTTTAGTCATCAAAATTACCTAGTAGGTTAATTTGTTTATGTTTTTTCTTTTGCTAGGGGCGTCAGGTCCAACGCTTGCTTCAGGGCGCCGAAATGAAAAGGCCGACCCTGCTCGGGAATATAATAGTTTAGTTCAAAATATTGTTTTGCACTAAACTAATTATTGTCATTTTCACCAATCAGAAATGTCACCTTAAAAACTGGCATATCTTAAAAAAAAACAATCGAATCAGGTTGGATAGTCGAAATGACAATTCTTAGTTCCATAAACCTTCCATAAACCTTCCTTTATATTTTCATTTATAATAAAAATATTTATGTAATTTGATAAACATGAAATTAAAATTCAAGCAGTATTAATGTCAGTATTTTTTAATGAACAAAAGAAATGCTGGTTTACCTCCCCCGACGACCATAAATTTAAGAAAAAAATTAGTTTGAAATGCAAGAATTTAAATAACAAATTATAATTTGCATAATTATTATTCTGCATGATTTTGTAAAAAAAATAAAAATTCTTTCATGTGATCACGTGAACAGTTTAAAAAAAATGTGTACATAGAAAACATTTTATTCATTCGGGCAAAGGCGATTTGAGTACTCATAGATCCTCGATATTCTTCAATAATTGTCTAGATTAAATATAGTTTCTAAAAGTACCCCTGGTGTTCTATTTTAAGTAAAGAATAATATTTTTTATTGATTTAAATGATGAAAGTTTATTGCCATTGGTCCTCTTTGTCAAAAATTTTTTGAAAAGGGACTTGTATAACTTTAAATATTATTTAAATGTACTTAAAATAAAAGAAGCTTGTAAGGAAAAATTAAATCTCCAAGTCCTTTTGGGGACCCTAGATTTAATTTTAATGGTCGAGTCTTTTAACAAACATGATCTTACAAATCGATTAAAAAAATCAATTCAAATTATCTGCACCTGAAGGGATCTTTAGCTAATTACACGATAAGCCAGTTTATACTTAAAATTTTGAAGTTATGTTTATCATAAAAATAAATTGATTTAATAGCGATAACAACGCAAACTGGTAAAACATGGCGCTTCGAAATCCCTACAAAATATTTGAAAGGTCCATTTATTAAGTAGTGTTTTTTTTTCGGTATGTGTGCACGATAATCCTAGATAGACATTAAGTTTAAGAGACTTTTCAATGCAAACCAAGTGTTAATCCTGTTAGTAGGATGTCTGCACATTATAAAACCAACCACAGTAAAATCTGTGGTGCTCCGAGCACCTCAGAATAAATTAAATCAGTATAAAATAAAAAACCATTACATCGACTATGGTAATTTTTGAGGAATAAAGTCCGTTATAAAATAATGGACTTTATTTCTCACAAATGACCATAGTCGACCTAATCTTCATTTTATACTGCTTAAGCTTATTCTATATGTATATTCGGCGAATTCAAAGAAATGCTCTATTGGTTTCCATTTTGGAAAATAGTCTTTTTGCAACTTATTTTTTTAAAGGCAACAAATCGCAATTTTTTTTTGCCCCGGTCGGAAAGTAAATCTTTCTTACTAATCGAGGGCGTAGAATCCGAATCTTTAAAAAACAGAGTAGAATTTTGAAAATTTTAGTGTATATTAAAAAAAATACGAGGAATTCAAAAATCTATATGTCAAGAACCTACTGTCAGAGTAAGTACGCGAAAAAAAAAATAAAAAGCTTAAAATGAAAGTGCAGAGTTTACTTAATTGCTCATTTGTGGCAAAACTATCAAATTTGTTTAAAATTTTTATAGAACTTAATTTGTAGATTATAAAATTCTCTACAAAAATATTTATATAAATATTTTTTTATTTTGCTTAGTTTGTTCCTAAAAAGTAAATAAATGAAAAAGATATAAAATTAAAGTACACAGTGTAAACTTTTTTCTCGAGCCCAAAAAATATATTTTTATTATCAATTTAAAGGCGCAGAATCCAAATATGACCTTAAAAAAAATTCAGCACGTCTTTTTTAAATTTTAGCACATGCAATTATGCCAATTTAAAAATAATTTATAAAACAAAATATTGTGTATTTTTTTTTGTTTTTTTTAATGGTTTTACATCATAAAAATGTTACTTTATTACATAAGAACCATAATACGTAACATTTTTTTAGTTTATTTTTGACCCCCTAGTAATGATTTTTGACAATTTTTAGCATGAGTACGTGGCGATAAGCTTGTCCCCTTATGCACCCTTCACCCTCCACCCCTACTTAGTTTTGTCACATTATGCATTTTTTTTATTAAATTTTTTTTTCATAATATCCCTATTTATTCTACCTATGAATTTAAAGTTTCTATGTTTTAAGTTGGGTATTTTTTAACTAATATTGTCGCCGAATCCAAATTTGTCCTTGGAATATTTTTGTCTCCCATGATTTTAGAACAAAAGAGGGATAAAATAATGATTTTTTAACATTTTTATCTTATTTTTCTCAGAAAACTTAGGTAGTAGAAATATTCTGAGGCCAGATTCGGTTTCAGCGACCCAAAATTAGTTAAAAACATATGACTCCAATCAGGGCAAGAAACCGTGTTGCCTAGTGTTATTACTAAATTATTGTTCTGACACATTATGATAGAAATTTAATACCCTGCATGCATTACATTTTTTTTTAGAAAATAAGCTACCAAATACCTCAGCAACTATTTTTCTAAATTGAGAATCGATAAATTATTTATGTGAAAGGATTTAAAATTTCTGACCAAAATTCATATAATATATAATCTAAAACAGTATAAAATAAAGTTTTATTAAGTCCACTATGGTCATTTCTGAGGAATAAAGTCCATTATATTTCGAAATAAAGCACCTCAGATTTTACTGTTGATGGTTTTATAATTAGACCTCCTGCTAGCAGGATTAACTCTTGCTTTGTGTTGATAAGTCACTTAAACTTGATTTCTGTACAAGGCAGTGTGTGTGGTAAACCGTTTTACTAAAAAATGACTTGGGGATATAATAGGTCTTTAGGAAACTTCATCTGATAGAGATAGGATATTTTATTTATTTGATGTTTCAGTATTTTATTATTATTATTCAGTTTTAGTTTACAACCTATTTTTTATGTTAGCTTAATTAATTGTTTAACTATCTAAACTAAAATGTAAACTTAATTAGCAATCCATATTTGAGGGGTATAGAATCAAATGATACAATATCCGCTCATGTGAATTTTATACCAGAAGCAAAAAACGAATTAAAACACACTCGGTCGACAAATTTGTATTGTTTTGTATAATGTGATATTCTTTGACGTAATTTTTCTTAATTTTGATAAGATTTTGATTAAGTACGTAATAGTTTTTTAATTATAATAAATAAATGGACATTGCACCTATTAAAACTTACTAGGTTGGACATAGTACTGGTTGAAATTGACATCTATCAAGAAGAGTCCTATTTAAGTGTAGAATAAAAAAACCCAACAGTATTGAAAACTTTATTAAGAAAAAATAATTATTAAACGATCATGTCCTGAAACTCTTCCATCAATTCACCAAGTACATCATTTTCATTTATGTTTGGATTCTCAACGGCTCCTTCGGAATCTATGATTCCGCGATAGAAGCTTAAATCTACATCGGTTCGCCACTGCTGTCCATAATGACACAAGTAATACATCCACTCTTTTTTCCGTTTCAACAGTATTCTGACTAACTGATGACTGGACATTTTATTCTGCCTGCATACTTTAACCCTATCTTATACCCGGACATTGCTAGTTTGGATACGATTTTTATAACGTTGAATAGAGCGTAAAAAACTGATTTGAATGCCATCTCTAACTCAATTCGAGAAAAATGTAGACATTGTACCATTTGATTCTATACCGCTCATTTCTAATAGTATATTGTTTTACTAAGAGGAAAAGTGAAGCTTTTTTTTACTAGTCTGTAGAATTTACGGACGACACAAAGCGGAGCCTGGAAACTACAGACGAGTAAAAAAAATATATTTTTTTTAAATATTAATTTTTGAATTTAATTTATTTAGTAATAAAGTATGTTTTTTTATTAAAATAGGCCAATAAAACCCTTTCGAAATAAACTTAAACCTTCCTTAGCTCATTTTTTTTTTCGTAGGCCAAATCGTATACTTTTCGCGATTTCGATGGTAACTTGTCTAATATAGCATTTCCAATTTCGGAGAGATTTGTAGGTGTTTAAACCATATATTCTTCTTCAATCATTTTTAATCAATTTCACAGAAGGTTTTTGCACAGAATTTCGAGTCAACCACCTGTTTACATAATAAACAAACAAATTTGAAATATGGCTGTCATCAAAGTCAAAGAGTGCTGCCGCCAGTGGTGGTTTTGCTAACTAACTTTTTTTTACGGCGTACAACAATAAATTTATTTTTTTACTGTAGGAAAATAGATCACTTCTAACTAGTGTGTTCAGTTATAAAATATGAACATTTTAGTAATAGGAGTAGAAGAAAAAGTGTTGTAAAAAACACTTTTTTAATAATATATTAATTACCTTAATTTGTATCGAAATTTAATATTAAAAATATCCATTATAAAGTGTTTAAAAAAATAAAATTTTAATAATATGGTAGGTAGGTAGGTAGGTAGGTATATAAAATTAAAAAATTAAATATGTATATAAAGCAATTCGCAATAAATAAATAATCATATAATCATAATATTATTTGGTACAGTACTTATAATAAACAATCATAGGCGTACATGTAGGCATATATATTTACCAAGTTTTAATTTTAAAGACATTCATCAATCAAGTTTTTGGAATATAGACCAATTGCACACACAGTTTTAAAGACTCTTCTTAACCTATAAATTAAAGTATATAAATAATATATTGACGTTTCTTAAAAAATTAAACCCAAGGAATTTACAAGATTACTTGGTATTATTACTAAGTTATACGGGAACAAACATAATAATAAAAAAAAAACAAAGTGACACGTCGAATTGATAACCTCCTCCATTTTTGAAAGTCGGTTAAAAATTAAAACAAGACTGATAAATTTCTTGAAAAATAAAAGCTAAAAATGGCTAAAATTGATTTTATGTTAGGAATTAGTCATTTTTTAAGTTCGTATAACTATAACTATAACTGACTGGCACTGATAAATATCAGTACTTATATCTAGTTTAGATAGCATAAGGTGACTAGAATCTGCAAATCTGGTCACCAGATTTTGCTGTTTAATAGCAATTAATAATTGCCAATTATTTTATAAATCGAGACAAACGAATCGAGTACGGTTATGCAATGAAATTAAATCCTCATACAAATAACCTTCAATAAAATTATGGTAATCTTTATTACTTATCCCAGTTTCATCATGCAGTGGCAAAATATAACAAATATATTAACAGTCTGGTGAAGTGTTGTAGTTTTTTGATAGAAATACTAGAATTTGGAGGTCCAATCTAATTAAATATGGATTATTGAGTTTTATGTAATTAATTGTTTTAACAAGTTTTATCATTGGCAGGTATATGATTTGTTTACTAAATTGTTGTTAAGATGTTTGTTTATATCATCATCGATAACATTGCAAAACGTGCTCTGCGAATAAAATGCTTTTTGTTGTTTTTTACTGGAGCATTGAATTGGCAGGTTAGGAAATTTTTTTTTTAACATGATAAGATTATGTAAGCTTTTTAACAATCTTACGTAGCCTGCCACCTCAGTGCTCTAATGGCAAAGAGTAAAACTCAACTTTTTCGTATAGCACATATTGCAGTATCACCGACGATTTATAGTTTTAATGGTTTTTGTTAATTGAGACTTGTTTATTGCTATTTTTTTATATACAGTTCACGACTAATACTAAAGCGTAATTAATATAGTGAATATGTTATACAACAAAATAGTGTAGTATATGCGCCAATCACAAAATCTTTATATATATATATATATATATATATAAGCGGCTTTGTGATTGACTGACTGACTGACTGACAGTGAATCAACGCCCTCGACCTTTTATGATGTAAGCACCCACTAAGAAGCGATTTTTCAAAATTCATCCCTTAAGGGGGTGAAACGGGGGTTGAAAGGTTTTTTTAAATGTGCTTATCTCAGAGACCTCTTAATCTAGAATCTTCATTTGGCAAAAATGTTCTTTATTGAAATTGAAAAGACACATGTTTCAGGAATTTTCGATACAGGTTTTTAAAAAGTGTCGTATCTCAGAGACCTCTTATTCTAGAATGTTCATATTTGGCAACGGGAAACGGCCAACGGACAACAGGCCTGGTGATCCTAGCACCCGAGTCCAAGGCCAGCAACAAAGAGATCCTGTAGGCAAGGTATCTGCTTACAAATGCTTTTTAGTGTCGCGATTCCTACGCGGACTAAGTCGAGGGTATATGCTTTCTATATACAGGGTTATTCACGGAAGTCGCCTATTAAAAGTTTATGGAGAAGAAATAGTTTTAAAAATCTGATATTTTGCACTTTGGGGTTTTTAAATATGGTCAATCGACTAAAAATATTTTCATGCTTGTGTCGTATCCGGTTCTACCGGAAGTGGCGCTTAACTTTGATTTTTTAAATGGAACACCCCATAAATTTTTTAATTTTTAAAATTTGCATCAAATTTGCTTTATTGTGATTTTATACACTTTATGTATATCTCCGGTAGTTTTTGAGTTATTCAAGTTTTTAGCAAAAAATTAGCAAATTTAAGCACTCCTAAGGAAATTAATTTCTCCTTGATTTTTTAAATTGGAGAAAACTTGTTTTGTGGTTTACTTAATGATAGATACTCAGCCGAAGGTATCCTATGCTGAAACAGAACTCACAATTTATACAGGGTTAGTCTCAGAAAGCAGGTCAAATCTAACAAATTTAAAATAGCCATAACTCATTTTTTTAATGACACCCTACATATTTTTTTATTTATTTAAATAAAGACTTAAATGTGCAATTTGCAATTAAACCAATATAAAGTATACCTATATTTTCGACATAAAATTTGTCATTATATATATGTATATATTATCGACCTAAAACAGTTTATTAATTTACCGGCTAAAACTAGGAAGCATTTAATATTAAAAATGGTACCTATAAAAAAAGACCCTAAATTAATATATGAAATAGCATACATTTTTCGATATAATAATGAGTGCTTCCATTTTTCATTAAATTTTTGAGAAATATTTTGAACGTCCAACTATTTCTTCCATTTGTATTGATATATGGAAGCAAATTTAGAATGCTATATACTAGACTCTCAAACTGGTTGTCTTTGCCACTTTAGGGTTTTTAACATTAAAATAAAGAAGTTTTTTCCTTGATTAATTTAAAATGAAATATGATTTAATATAACAACAATAATTTGTATTAATATTTTTAACCTAACAGGAAGTCGATTGTAATTCTATAACGTTTAATATACAGGATATCAATGAAAGTTTTGTTAGTGGTTTTAATATGTTTGGACTTTTTAATTTATATCAAAATGAAAATAATATATACAAGGTGTTTGCAGTTTTTTAGCTTTAAATAAAGGGGATAATTCTACATTACAAAACATATGCCTGGAAATAAGCTCTAAGGGAGATAAAGTCCTGCGAAGAAGACATATTAAATGGGGAACAAAAAAAAATCACCAAAAAAAATTTAATATTGCAAAACTAAGCAAAAAAGTATTCATTACCTTAATTTAGTATTAAAGGAGTAATAGCCTTTCTCTTAATTATATATTTTTTAACGGTAGCTACTACAGGGTTACATATTACATGTACATCTTTTATGTATTTTTTTCTCAAAGAACCTTAATTTTTTACAAAAAATCCAATAAAATACACAAAAAAGTTTGGAACAAAAATTTGTAAAGCCTCACACATTTTGTCCGTCTAGGCACACCTCTGAATAGATTCAACAAAATAAATTAACATTAACTTGTCCTTATTAACACCAGTACACATGGAAACTTTTTCGCTCTAGCTCAAAGGGTACCAGAGTTAATAATGAAAAAACCTTATATTTAGTACAATTTTTAAGTCGTCTTCCATACGTAAATATACGTTCTACATAAATATCTTAATATACGTCGTATATATACATGTCTAAATCTGTCTAACCTTCCTTCATTTTTGATTCTCTTCTTCTATACAAATATCATTAAGGATTATTATTAGTGGTTAATAACCACATCAAATCAAATAAAGTCCAGCTAAAGTTTTTAAAACAACAAACCAAATAAATTACAGTTATTTAATTTAAAGACGTTATTTGAATTTATTACATTTTTTGAAGTTCACATAACTGTTATGCATCTATACAGAAAGTAAATTTCACAAAATATAAAAAATTCACATAACTTGCAAGAAATGATGCCAATATTAGGTTACGTAATTTTTTTTTCTACGAGCAAGCGGAAATATGTCTCTTATTTATTCATAATATTAAAAAATGTTTAAATTTTTTACTTGTTAATTGTTTTTCTTATTGAAAAAATATAAAAATAAGAGTTATTTAATAAAATATAAAAGTATATTTTATTTTAACTCCGCTCGTAGGAAAAATATTTTTCCTAAAGCATGCGTAAAGAGGCATTTCCGAACTCGATTGCTTGCCTGAACTCCGCTACGCGTCGTTAGGCAAATGCAATCGAGTGCGGTAAGGAGCCTCTTTCCGCACTTGTTAGGAAAATAGCTATTTCAGATGTCATATTTTAGTATACAGAGTGGTCCAACGAAAATGAGCCATTACTTTAAGAACCGTCTGTTATATCGAAAATGTAAAAAGGCGTTTAATTTAACATATTTAGTGGAAAAGCCAATTATCAAGACAATGTTTAAAACGTCACTCACTTTTAACTACCCCAACTTTAAAATTTGAAATGGAAGCCTCCCATTTATATTAAACTAGCAAAAAAGTGCTGAAGGGTCGAATCTTACTTTAATAATTAAGTTTTCACCTCGATAAATTAAATTGACCTGATTTTTAGATTTTTGATGTTTTGGATGATTTTTGAGATATTGGCTGTTTCGTTTTTGTTAGGTCACCCTGTACAACCATTTCAACTTTATTTTTAGAAATAATGGAAACAAATTCTTCAAATGAGACAGCTGATGATTATATAGATTTCTACGATAACACCACAACAAAACGGTTTTTAGAAGTATTTATAGTAACTTCATTAGTGGGTGCTTTAGTTAATATTTTAATAGCATTTGTGATACTAAGATTCAGAAGGCTCAGAAAAAACTCAAATATCATCATTGCTAATTGTGCGCTATGCAACACAATATTCCTGTTATTTTCTCCAACTATTCTGAGACTACAAGTGGACTTTTATATGGAAAGAATCACCGCAAAAACATTCTGCGTTGTTGAAGAAATATCTTATAGTGTACTTTTAAATAATTTATTTTTAGTAGTACTTTTAACAATATATTGGTACTATAATCTTTACAATCTAGAGAAATTTGAAAAATTGCAAAAACATTTAAAATTTTTGATACTATTTTGTTACATTTTAACAGTATTTAGTATATGTGTTAATATTGAAGCATGTGTTAATGAAAAAGTTTATAGAAATATAACTGTTGTCATCTTAGGATTATCCTATCTCTGTTACATAGCGTTTATGATTTTTATTAACATAACACATGCTATAAAAATTAGAATATATAGAAATTTAGACTTACAAAAAATTAAGCGAGACTATGTTATATCAAATTTGTTTTTGTGTTATGTGCCTTTGATATTAGCTGAACTTATTGTGCCTTTTTACATGACTCGTGACTATTTAATTTGGATATTTTTTCTTTTAGGTACTTTTAATCCTGTATACAATTTTATAGCATTATATAAGTTAGATAATGACTTTCATTTATATGTAAAACATACAGTTACTTGTAAATGTAGAGATTATTCTGAAGAGTTAAATGATCAGCCTGTTATCTATAATAATGAAAATGTACATAATAGATTTTAACTTAGGAACATTAGCAAATCTTTAAATCTTCTTATTAGAAGATTTAATTAAAATTTTGTAAATGATGGAGTAAAAATAATTTTTTGTGATATTAGGATTTAAAGAATAGAAGAGGAAAATAAAGGTATGCAATATGCATAAAGTATCATATTTTATTATATTTTAACAATATTCTTTATAGGAGTAAATACGAATCAATGCTAACGATAAAGTTCATGAAGATATAACCATTATCAGCTTATGATTATACTATCTTTTTACATAGCTTTATGATTTTTATTTACATAACACATACTCTGAAAATAATAATATACAGAAATTTCGACATACAAAACGAGACTATGTTTTAGTTCTCTGCATGAAACAAAGTCTCCCACGAAAGGGGGAGTAATCATTCGCGCTCTCTTATTTTCGTCAAGAGCTTAATAAGGCGTGCGAGCCTACAACGGGCCTCCCACTTGCACACTAGGGTGGTCGCGAAAATTAAAATTGAATATACGAATGCTACCTACACAAAAATTTGTTGCCCTTTATGGTAATATGAATTATCCAAAATTTGAAGTCAATCGAAATACGTTAAGGCACCGCACAGTGGTCCTAAAGTTTTTAAACTTACCCATTTTACGAGCTTCTTTAATTTTAAATTTATAAATTAACAGATTTTGAAATCTTAAACTTTTATCAACTAAAATTGTTGCCTAATTTGTGACTGTTGCTTACGTAAAATTTAAGGTGGATCACAAGTCGTTTAGAGTTGGCACAAGAACCTTAAACCTCAAAAAATCCATATATATTTGTTTAATATTAAAGCAAAAAAAAATAAAATCGTCCATTTTTAAACATTTATGGCTCATGTCGCGCAAGGTGTTCCGATTCTCCTAAAATTTTGCATATATAATATACATGTGTAGGTCTACAATTTCAGACTAGGGTCCGTTAAAATTTTTACACCTTGTGGATATAAGGGTAGAAAATGGATAAAAAAGCTAGTAAAATTATGGAATTTTTAAGGTTTAAGGTTGTTGTGCCAACTCTAAACGACTTGTGGATATAAGGGTAGAAAATGGATAAAAAAGCTAGTAAAATTATGGAATTTTTAAGGTTTAAGGTTGTTGTGCCAACTCTAAACGACTTGTGATCCACCTTAAATTTTACGTAAGCAATAGTCACAAATTAGGCAACAATTTTAGTTGATAAAAGTTTAAGATTTCAAAATCTGCTAATTTATAAATTTAAAATTAAAGAAGCTCGTAAAATGGGTAAGTTTAAAAACTTTAGAACCACTGTGCGGTGCCTTAACGTATTTCGATTGACTTCAAATTTTGGATAATATATATTACCATAAAGGGCAACAAATTTTTGTGTAGGTAGCATTCGTATATTCAATTTTTTTTGTGAAAAGAATATTGTATTTATTGAACTAATTTCTTTTGAACATATTTATAAAACATATTAAGAATATAATTTTTTTTTGCATTTTTAGTACATCTTGACCACTTCAGAAGGCGTCTTCCAAAATACACTTTTTAAGCGGCTCCACAGGTTTTCGGCTTCCTGTAAAACATAGCGTAAAAATTCCAACGGAATTCTATTTATAAGACTAAATACTAGTAAATAAACCTAAAAAATATTCTGTTTTTAATATTTTTATCATTTTATAAACATTTTTCTGATATATGAAAAAGTACATGGTCTACAAATCTGTGATGATTTTAGACATCCGCAATCTAAACTTCATATACTTAAGAAGAAAAAAAAAACAAATGCAGTAGTTTGAAAAAGGTTTAATCAACATTTAGATGTTTTCAGAATATATTATTTTCAAAAACTTGCATTTTAATCTGGAGATTAAGCAAATTCAGTAATTTAAACAAAGAAAACTTAAACTCTAACTTTCTGAAATAATAGAAAATAAAATGAAGAATATTAATTTAATCACATTTAATCTAAAGTACCTACTTTTTCTACAGGGTAATAGGGAAAGGGGGGGCTGCTCTTTTGGAAAAAAATTCGTACTGCCTACAAAAATTAATTTTTGCACTTTTATTTTAAAAAATATAAAAATTTTAACCTTCAGCTAATATTTAGTGAAAATATACAATTTTTAACTTAACAAATTTTATGCAAATTTAAACAAAAAATGTCCCAATTTTGGGGCAAGAATTAAAAGCCATGGGGCGAGTTTTAGCCTATGTAATCAAATGGGCTATAAAAACTATTAATTCAAACTTAAATAAGGGGGTTAAAATATTAAAAAAAAAAATTTTAATTTCGTTTCATGTTGAAAACTAAAGAGTTACTTAATATTTTTCATCCGAGAAAAATTAAATTAAAACAAAACTCTAAATGATATAGTAAAAGTAAAAATAAAATGAAAATAATAACACAAGCCCACAAAAAAAACTTTTTTTGTGAGTCTTGGATTCCAATATGATATTCCTATGTATATTTTCCCTCTGAAATCGAATCCGTAACCCGTTTAACCCTTACACGTCAGGATTTTGACATAACCTCAAAAAACGCTCGAAAAACTACTGAAACCGCTAAAATCATCTATTCCATACCACTTTCACCCCCTTCCTCCAAATTCGTAATTTCGTAACCCCATAATCCCCTCACCTCGGAATACCATTACTCCATAACCTCAAAACCCCGTAACCTCATTAAGTAGAAAAATCTGGTTCGGGAAAACAGAACAATTACGTAAAATTTTCTTGTAGAATACTAGTTATGAATAAGTAACTGTATAACCCTAAAATCCCATCACAACTCATAACCCCTTCACTCCGTAACCCTATATATTATAACCTCTTAACCCCATCATCCTATTCTGTGGAGAAGTCCGGTTCTCGAAATCATAAGTTTTGTGAGTGAAGTCATGAATCAAGGTCTACATCGTTATTTTTTTAACTTCTTCACAGAATACGATAACGGGATTAAGGGGATATAGTATATGAGGTTACGAAGTGAAGGGATTTTGAGGTTATGGTGTTGGGGGTTTTTGGGGTTATAGAGTTACTTACCTATGACTATGTTCCACAAAAAAAACTGAAGAATTTTTTCTGTTTTCCCAAACTAGATTTTTCTACTTAATGAGGTTACGGAGTTTGGACTTTTTATGCGGCTATGGTATTATGAGGTTAGGGGATTATGGGTTTCTGGGGTTTTAGAATTAGCAATTTGGGGACAGGGGGTGACAGTGGTATGACATAGATGATTTTAGCGGTTTCAGTAGTTTTTCGGGTGTTTTTTGAGGTTATTGCAAAATTCTGACATGTAGGGGTTAAACGGGTTGCGGATTCAGTTTCAGCGGGAAAAAATACATAGGAATATCATATTGGAATCCAAGACTTTTTTTTGTGGGAATGTATAATTAAGGCAAAAATAAATAAATTTCGATTAAAATAAAGAAAAATTGATAAAATACATTTTGCTGTATAACTTGCATGCAAATATTTGTTAATATTTGCCCCATGAAATTGTTAATATACAGCCTGTACTAGAACTCGCGTAGAAAAATTTGACGGTGCATTAACTACCTCCTGGGAAACATGAAAAAAATTAAAAAAAAAATCCTTCTTCATTCAATTTAAAAATAAGAACGTTTTAAGTGGACCAATACTGTTGCTGATGTTAAATTACCTTTAAAAGTTGAATTTGTAGCTATGGAAGCAAATTTAATTATTGCAGGTACATATTCTGTTGGTTGACATGGTGATTACTGTGACATAAATATTTATTAATGTCATAAAAAGAATCAAAACTTTTATTATGTTTACTACAGAAGAATATTGCAAAATACTAATTTTATATGAGATTGGAGACGCAAACTGTTGATATTAAAGAAGCTAACATTCAGGCTTTTGAAGAAGAAGAAGAAGAAGAAGAAGAAGAAGAAGAAGAAGAAGAAGAAGAAGAAGAAGAAGAAGAAGAAGAAGAAGAAGAAGAAGAAGAAGAAGAAGAAGAACCTAAAACAAGCATTAGTAACGTGCCTAAAAATCTTGATAAGTACAACGATGGAAAATGCCCCCTTTTCATTACACTCGCAGAAAAATGCTTGAAAGCGGAGAACTATCCTTTAAGAGTCGAATTTTGCACATGACATGAAGAAAATGAAAACTTGTAAAAGCATTTTTTTACGGGTGAGTCTAGTTTCAAAAGAGATTTGTTTAATTTAAAAAATTGGGGACAGGAAAATCCACATGCCTTCAGGCGAGATTTTTTTAATTAAAAAAAAGTGCACAAGGCCTTAAGATTTGTGAGAAACAAAGGCTTGTCGAAGATTGTCAAAGACTGTCAAAAACATTGTGGAAGATTATACAAAATTTTAATAAAGATTGTTACAGATTGTGAGAAGAGTTTAGATGATTGTGGAAGATTGTAGATGATTCTGGAGGATTGTGGAAGATTTTAGATGATTGTGGAAGAAGGAATGATCAAGGATTGTAGAAGATTGTTGAATAGGTGTTCAAGGATCGTGGAATAAACAAACCCCTCGCCTTGAGCTTTTCCCTGAACTTTTGGGCTGGAATATTGAGAGATGGTTTAGTAAGTTATTTAGAGAAACAAACCACCATAAAATATTTAAAATAACATTTTTTGGGTTGACCACATGAGTTTCATGGCAGATTCAATAGCAAAACCTATAGTAACTTTTTAAGAGATGAACTGGAAAATCTTGTTGATGACATCCCGCTAAAGGCTGGCAAGTTTGGATAACATCTGGTTTCAGCACGATGACTGCTTAGAAATAGCAAGAAACAGACTCGGTATCAGTTTTGCCAACTCTTGCAAAGAATTTTCTCTTTTGGGGAAACCTATAACGAATTTTCCTATGTTTATTACTTTAAAATAAATAAATAAATAGACTTCAGTTATTGTATTTTTATTTTTATTATTTACTAAAAGTTTATAGCCAGTTAATCAATTAAAAGGTCAGATTAAGTTTATAGATAGTTAATCAATTAAAAGGTCAGATTA
>OY294044.1:28769145-28828273 GCA_958510825.1 Brachypterus glaber
TAACCAACCGCGGATTCGGATTCAGCGACCATAAAAACGTATAGAAATGTTTGTCTCGTCTGTCGGGCAAGGCCTTTTTTTTTGTGTGCTTGACCACAAAAAAAAGGTCTTGTTCACCAGACAAGAATGTCGTTTGTTTGTCTCGTCACGAGACGAACATTTATATACGTTTTTGGGGTCGCTGAATCCGAATATGAGGTTGGTTTGACTCAGTCAGGTAGCATTTCGTTCCTAAACTGTGATGGAAAGTGTTTCAACCGAGGTTTCAACTTTCATAACTTTTTTGAGGTTAGGAACGAAATGCGATCTGCCCAATAATTGGGCTCCAATTCAAACTAAGCCCGGATTCGAATCAGGGCCATAACCAGTAAAAAATCTAGGAGGGGCTTAGCTCACAGGGTGAAAAAAAAGAAAAAATACCTTCATGAATAAAATCTTTGTCTACCAAACTTGGCGCCCCTGCAAAAGAAAATTGGCGCTCCAAAACATACCATACCATACATACCTGCGAAACGGCAGCGCGCCCCTGTGAAAAAAAATTTGGCGCCCCAAAAATTACCTTTACTAAACAAAGCTTTGTCCCTGACGGTTTCTACCAAACTACTTGGCGCCTCGTACAAAAAAAATTGGCGCCCCTGCACAAATAAGAATTGGCGCGCGCCCCAAAAAAAAGCTTTATCCCTGACGGAATCTTGGCGCCCCAAAAAAAAAATGGCGCCCCAAAAAATACCTTCAATCAAGGACGGTTCCTACCAAACTTGGCGCCCCTGGAACCCTGCAAAGAGCCCCAAAAAATACCAGGGGAGGGGGGCTCAGCGAAAACGCCATGGGGGGCTCAAACCAAGGCCAGGAGGCTAAGCCCCTCCTGCCCCCCTCCCTAGTTACGGCCCTGATTCGAATTCACCGGCCCCCAAAATCTATAGAAATGTTTTTTTTTCGTGTGTCTGTGTTATAATTATTATTGTCAACCCAATTTCTTATCAAAAAGAACTGGTTATTTCAAATCATTTTAATGTATATATAATGTTAATATATGTATGAGAAAAACTTCATTTAGTTTACATTTAAGCCTAAATAGTGAATATACAACGCATTAAACGAGATTTGAAAAAAAAAAGTATAAAATAATTAAAAATTATAAATGTGGACTAATTAAATTGCAGTTTATAACATTAATATGAAAACTAGAGTATCATTAACAAGTGTTAAAGTTTTTGAAAAATAATCTATATTTAGGACTTATATTTGGTAAGTTAATAAATTAATAGATATATAACTATGAATAATTTAATAACAATTTATATTATATTAATTTTACGAACTTATTTAATAATTGCTATCATTTAAAATTCGGTTAGTTTGTTGTTACTAGATAATAATGCTTCATATCAAATATTTTTAGAAAACAGGTCGTGAATGCTTTAAATTCCACATTGTATACTATTCGCAGTGAATAGCAAGCGCAAGCGCTGCACCGCCCCCCAAGAGACCGATAACACAGGCCCACAAAAAAAAATTGAGTCTTGGATTCCAATATGATATTCCTATGTATTTTTTCCCGCTGAAACTGAATACGTTTAAACCCTACACGTCAGGATTTTGACATAACCTCAAAAAACACCCGAAAAACTACTAAAACCTCTAAAATCATCTATGCCATACCAAAAATTTTTTTTTGTGGGCTTGTGTTTTATAAATAAGGTGGGTGAGCCAATTACTGCCATGTTAGGACATTTTGTTTTTTACTGCACTTAATAGTTATTTATATACCAAGGGATCAAACTGGCTGTTTTAGTCCCGCTGCATAAGTGTTTCCTGAGCGAGCGTAGCGAGCGAGGGAAACAGAAATGCAAGGGACTAAAACAGCCACGTTTAGTCCTGAGGTATATACCCTATTTTTTGCAGGACCAAACATAATTTAGGTAGATAGATAAAATTAAAAACCATGCTTCTAATTTCAATTCTTTTTTAATATGATTGACACAAACGTCAAAAAATGGACGCAGATGAAATTTTAAGTTATGTATAAATTGTTATAACAATGTTATTTTTAAAGGTTTTCTTTGTTAAAATCAAATAAATTGGTTTGAATCGCTAATTTATTACAAAACATCACCAAACCTAATTTTTGAACCAGCAAAGTACATAGTAAGTATAATATTTTAATATTATCAAGGTTGCCGTGATTTTTATTCCCTTGGGAGAAAAAATTAGGTTATAGTCTTGGTCTTGCAAAAATTTATTTGTAATCACCTGAAACTTTACTACATTAACAATAAACTTATATTTACTCTAATGGCCCATTAGGAATGGTTAAAAAATAAACACATTGCAGGGGCTTCAAAAAAAAAATATATTGATTGTTAAAAAAGATTACTGACAATATTATGAACCCATGTCTCAAATATTGCCTGGCAATAACAGTAAATAACAATCTTACAAAAAATTAATAAACTAATAAGAAAATATTGTGGCACAATAACATTTCAGCTGTTTTTAGGTACAATTCGGGCACTTAAATAACAATTTCTCGTTTTTAGTAAGCCACACCCTCTTGATGTACGTATCGAATACAATCTCATATCGGCCTAGCAATTATTTTCAAATAAAAATGTCCAAACCAAGATTCAGAACTCTCTGATTCCTTCGTTACTTTCTTTTCTAATTGTTTTTGTCATTTTTTTATTGTTAACTACTTCGCAAAGCAATATTAGGAACACAGTTATTAAGACAACAATCTCAAAAAACTAGCATTTCGCTTCTTTATTGAGTGAAACACAATACCTGCCAAGAAGTTGAATGTTAACTTATTACGTTCTTGCCCTGCAATAGTCGATGCTACCCAGTCTGCGACAGTCAGCACAATTGTACAAGTTCTTATAGTGGAAGAGCACGAAATACGAACTGCTTTTTTGTGAACGCAATTACAAACTAGATACAGATACATCATATTCACAAGTATATTTTTGATCAGAGCTATCTATGAGACAGATGACAAACTAACAAGTTTAAGAGGGGGTGGCAATATTAGGAATATGGCAATAATTGGCTCACCCACCTTACCTAACATAAACAATTAGGCACTTCTTTCTAAAAAATATGTGTTATAAAAAACATTAAATATAAAACGCGAAATATTTTATAAAAATTCCTTCTTTATTTTTGAACACTTTATTTCATGGCAGTTTTAGTAAGACGTGTACATTTTTTAGCTTTAAGGAAATGGTAGGCTAATGATGATTGCCTTTATTTTGTTAATAACATTTTAATATAAAATTAAATATATTTTGTTCTACATGGGCCCCCAGACAATGTTTCCTGTTCTCTCTCGATAAGTGCCAGTAACTATTCTTGATCATTTGGAAAAATAACACTACAAATTAAAACTTTTTTTGTGGGCGCACTCAGGCTTCTGCATTTTTTAGTAAAGCTGACATTCGAATCAAAATTTACCAAGAATATTTTTTTTAAATAGTACTGTTTTAAAAATATCGGCCTTCGAAATGTTTTGAAAATTGACACAAAAATACCTTAAAAGTTGCAGAATTATAGTATATTAAAGTACTAGTTTCATAATATACGTTTTTATCGCACGAGTACAAGTTTAGAGCCGCTTGCGGCGAGTTTTCTAAAGTACTAGTGCGCTAAAAACGTATTATGAAACGAGTGCTTTATACAATTTTTTCTATTTTGCTCTACAATTTTAAGAAACTTACATTTAAATTGATGACTGATTTAGAGATTTTTTTTTCGGTTTGGCATTACTGTTTTTGCCATGTTTAAAATTCTAAGAACACATGACATTTTAATATATTTTATATATAGTGCTATAGAAACTAATCTATTAATTTTTGGGTTTATACCTTTGGAAACTTTTGATCAGCATATTAAAAACTTCGTAAAAAAAATATAGTCTGGTTAATAGTAAATAAAATTAATTTTTTTGCCGGTGTTATTTTCAAGAATCAATAATCTTAAAAGTTGTCAAGACATGCTCATTTCTTGCCTCAAAGGCTAAAGACAAAAACTAAGTCGTGAAATACTATAGTACTAGCTAACTTAATCTTGATACAAAATTTTACATAGACAAAAAAAAATTAATGTAACTTACAATTAAATTTACATTGTAAGACTAGCCTAATGCCTAATATACCGTGGTTTAAGAACAAATTTTAAAAAATCTGTCGATGTTTTATTGAGAAGAACGATTTTTATTTGTTTTAACAAATAAGTCTGAGATATAAGAAAAATAGACACCAGATGTTTCGGCACAAAATGATAAAAAATTATTTCTATAAATGTTTGTGCTAAATCGTTAAGGGAGCTAGTTACCCTGGTCTGGGGATAATTTTACAATATTCCTCACTTTATAGCTCAGGAGCGGTTTAACGCATCGACTTGAATTTTTTACTCTAGTATAAGACCAATAAATATTATCTTTTCATGGCGTTAAAAAAATCAATATTTAACCAGGGAAGGACTTACGGGACAACCAGTACCTACGCTGCCGTCCTATGAAAGACCCCCGTATCTCTTTGACGCATAGTAACGTTTGCACGTCAACTCGGTGTAATATTTTAAAAACTCTGGTATGCTACAAATGGAGATAGGGGGGTCTTTCATAGAACGGCAGTACGCCACTCGTTCAAAAATTAGTTTTATTATTTATTTACTTATTTATTTTTTTATTGGTAAATTAAATACAGTCCAGAGGCATGGAGAGCTCCAAATAAGCATATGATTGTGGTAGGGACTCTCCATTAATTTTGAAAAAAAATAACGTATCTAGATATATTTTCCATACTGTAGTATTGCATACAGTTCCATTTTGTTGACTATTTTTTTTAACTATCATAATATCGGTTTCAACCAATAAAAACAAGGCATTACCATAACGACGGGATATTTTCGTCTCGAATATATACGAGAAAATCGAATATATACCAGTTTTCTAGTTCTTTAATATAACAAGCTTGATAATGTAATATTATAACAAAATATCAACTAAAATGCAAAATTAGGAAAATTTTTATGTCTTATTAGCTTATTTTTATTCAGTATTAATAAAATTTAACGATTTTAGATCTTTTTTATTCCAAAAATTAGAAATGTCAAACTTGAGTTTATTGTGTCAAAATAAATTAACATCAAATTAATTATTATTAATTATTTATTTAAATTACTTTTCAAGATTTAAATTGTTAAAGAATTGTTTCAAAAAATAGTCCTGCAAATATACCTCTGTGTTGGTATATTACATATGACTATTTTTTTCAACTAGCATAATATCGGTTTCAACCAATAAAAAACAAGGCATTACCATAACGACGGGATATTTTCGTCTCGAATATACCAGAAACTCGAATATATACCACTTTTCTAGTTCTTTGATGTAACAAGCTTGATAATGTAAGTCTATAACCAAATATCATCTTATTAGCTTATTCTTATTCAATTTAATAAAATTTAACGAATTTAGATCTTTTTTATTCGAAAAATTAGAAATGTCAAAATGAATTTATTGTGTCAAAATAAATTAACATCAAAATAATTATTATTAATTATTTATTTAAACTACTTTTAAAGATTTAAATTGTTGAAAAATGGTTTCAAAAAATAGTCCTGCAAATACACCTCCAGATTCGCTATATTACATATAAAAAGTTTTCAGCATGATTCTTTTTAAAGTGTTTTCAGTATTACCTATATCCTATTATGCCTATTATTCTTCTTCACATATCACTATTTATTTAATCTATTTTAATAAAAAAAAATTCAACAAAAATTTTGAAAAAAATATTCATTTTACAGTTTTTTTACGGTTGGTATTATTATTATTAAAACGTTAAATATTTAATTTATTGGTTCTATACTATCTATAGTAAAATTTGTATGTTAATAAGTTGAACTGTTTTAATTTAGTTGGTTGACCCTGAAAGAAACGTCAACCTGCTGGTGTCTATTTTCATTATGTTAGTTTCTCCCGGCTGAATTTTATATAGGTCTTATAGTACATAAAATTAAGTTATTTTTACATTTACGGGTTTGGGATTTTTTTTGGGGTGCTAGAATCTACAAAAGCTGTAAACATTTTCTTTCGACAGTTGATAGATAACTCTATGGAATTACAAAGTTGTGTGCACAAAAATAAGTTTTGTATAAATCAGAAAAGAAAAATTTGCTTTCTACTTTTCTTACACAAAACGAAGATATTCTACTCGCGTATAATACCTATTTTACCAACAAAAGTGACGTCATAATTTTCTGCCGTCAAGGGGCGCCATCTTTAAAAAGTTTAAATATGAACATAAGCCAAGTTATTTAAAAGGCATTTTAATTTTGGCTTTAAAATTGTTATGTTTTTGAAAATTGGATTTTTTTTTAAATTTTATCTCCAAAATATATAACTTTGTACTTTGTACACAACATAAACTGTCATTTGTCATATTTTTCAATTTTTTATTCGGTAAGGCGTCGCCAGGGGGGCAGTGGGGGCAATATTTTAAATGACACCCTAGGCATTGTAATACGTAATTTTAAGGAGCTTAAATTTCTATTTAACAGTGTACTATTTATTTTTTAATAGTTTTTCTCAAGATTTTTTTCTTAAGAATTAATGAAATCTTCAATATTTAAAAAAAATAATTTTGGAAATTTTGCGCATAAGGGTCAAAATAGTTAATACATGGTGTATTATCACGTTAAGACTAATTATTTATTATTTTCATGTAAAAAATTTAATATTTATGCACAAAACATTAAAAATTTGAATAATTTTGAAGAAAAAAAATTTCAACAAATATATTAAAAAATAAATAGTTACACAGTTAAATAAAGAATTTTAAGGTCTTTAAAATAACGTATAACAAGACCTAGGGTGCCAATTAACATATTGCCCCCCTAGCGCCTCCTTACCAAATAAAAAATATGGCAAATGATAGCTTTTATTCTGTGATATACACATTCCAAATTTTAAGGTAATATCCCATTTCATTCAAAAATTACGGGGGGTACCATTTAAAAGAATAACTCTGTTTACCACAAATTATTTACAATGCATTGATATAACTTTGTATTGGCATATTCCAAGTTAAATCTCCAGTTAAATCAAACCTAAAAATATAAAAATATAGTAAATTAACTTTTTAAAGATTGTGAAAATAGCCCAATATGAATTTACATTTTTACATTACATTTTTGTTTAACCTCGTACTATTCTACTTAATTAAGCATCCCCTAAGTCCAGGACTTGTGTGGGCTAGTAGTAGAGGGAACCACCGGCTTTAATTGACCTTCGAACCAATGTAATAAATGTGTTTGTGGACTCGTATAAAAAGGACCCAGATCAAGACCCTGGCAAGTTACAAATAGATTAATGAAAATGTACTTTAAGACATACATATACGTATTTAAAAATAAACCGGGAAAAAATAACTTAACGAAAATGGTAAACAGCTCTTAGACTATAGTTATAGGAATCCTACGGTACAGGATCCACTTTTATGTTTTTTATCTTTTGTTGTTAGTTTACCTACGTTTGCGTTTAAAACATGTAGTTGCCACTAGAACATGTATGCACTTAATACGTTAAGTTGAAACTTCTGATTAAGAAATTGTATTCGGCTTAAAAAAAAAAACTATAATTTGTGTTACAAAAATTGTGATAAAATTTGGTTCAAAAATAGTTTAGATGATTGATTTATTTTTGGATAATTTAAATAAGGTATGTAGATACATAAGAAATATAAAAAAAAACAAAAGAAAAATTAATGCCAGACTTTTTCTTTTATCTTATAGTTGATAATAATTACACAAGAACAAATACAAAAATAAAAAAATAAATAAATGTGTTTTTAATAAACTTTGAAGCTGAATTTTGACTTATAATTATAAAAAAATAACCAATAATAAACCTAAAAAGTCCAAACCAAATGTCCACCCTTGTATCATTTTCGGCTTTAGTACGTCCAATGCATCTTTTTTTTTTTCGGTTCAGTGTATTTATTTGTTGAAAGCATAATTTTATTAAGTTCAACAGCGTGTTTTACTAAAACAATATTTTAAGCTTTTAATCCTTTAATGTGTTATTAACCAATTTATAACTCTTATTATTATAAATATGAATTTAACATATTAATAAATAAATCTTTTAATGCGTTATTAAATAATTTATATAGGTATAAATTTTTTTATGACAAATTTGTTATAAATATGAATTTACCATATTTATAAATTATATGTGATGATTGCAATCATCACCTCCAATTGGGGAAAAATTAATATATATTGTTTATATTATTCACAGCGCCTGCGCTAGAATAATATTTACTAAAATCGCCAAAAAACGTCCTAGACAAAAAATTCTTGGATACAAGTTTATTTCATGAAAAAATAAAAAACTTTGAAAATGTCCGTCTGTCTGTCTGTCGGACAGTCTTATGGGGGGTTAACTTAAAAAAAAAATAAAAAAACTAACATTTTAAATTTTTTTCGTTTTTCTCAAAAAGAAAATTTAAAAAAATGTAATTTTTTTTTTTTCAAGAAAAGAATGTTATTTTTTTATTTTATTTTTGAAAATTATTTTTTTTAAGTGTTTGGGAAAATGCAATCTACCATTTACTGTGAATAATATCATATATAATGGAATGCGTAGCATAACATATCTTCACGGCTGGTTTATTAATAATATATTATTTGTTGAAAGCATTATTTTAAACCTAAGCTTTTATACAGGGTGATCAATAACTGACATGCCAAAATTTAAGAGGTGATTCTGCATCCAAAAATATCAAAAAAAGTTCATATAAAGGTGCGCAGCACTTAAACAAAAAAACGCAAACATTATCTTAAAATTGGTTTGTCAATTTGAGGTTATGTGTTTGACGTTTACTAATTTGCTGACACCAGATATGTAAAATCAGCTGATTTTAACTCCCAACCGTTGTCATAGGCAACCGGTGGAAAACAGGCACTAACTACGTCGTAGGAAATAGTATATTACATACGGAGGTGGAAACTGTTTCATTTCCTGAGGGACAAATGAAATGTTGAACCAAGGTTTGTATACTATTTTATTTACAACCATGCCTATTTTATTTACAATCATTTTCCTTCTTTCCCACTACAAAAACTGTTTGAACTTACTCACATTTGTACTCACTCTAATATTGTAACCAATGATTAGTAGTCTAACTCATAATTTACAAAACGCACTTTTGTTATAAGAAATGTAATTTCTTTAAAAACAATAAACTTATCTACAAAAACTGTTTGAATTTTGACGTCACATTGAAAAGTTTAGTTGCAGTGAAGTGTTTTACGAATGTTTCTTTTTGAATATAGAATAATAAATAGAAATCCATAAAATCAACTTTGTTTTTTGTTAATTAACAATCTTAAAACATTTATATTCATTCGATATAAATTAAGTAATAAATTTAAATGTTTTTATCTAAAAACTAGTAGAAATGCCTACGTTACTTCATTATTTTAGCGATAGAGGGCAGCAACTGTTTTTGTTTTTGAGTGCGTTTGTTTTATTGTTTTGTGACAGCAGACTTTTATTGAGACATGATTAAGTTAATAAATAAACTATTTATTTATAGTTTTACTTGTAAAATACGAAGAAAAACAGAAAATTTAAATTTATACACTAGCTAAAGCTTAATGACAACTTTGATTATAGTAGGGATACACCAAAGATATGCGACAAATGATTGGCCACCAAGGTAATTCTTGAATTTATCTTACTTTAAAACTATTTTTGATTATTATTTTTATATCAAGTTAGGTACCTCATACTGTAATGCATTTTTCTTTTCAAGTAAAGTTTATCACGTTTAACTAAAATATAATATAGTAATATAATAACCTATAAAGTTGGAAGTAGTCACTATTTATTTTTCATAAATGCCAAAAAAAAAATAAAACTTTAATTTATATGTGATGTTATTTTATAAAAATAAATCATGATTAAATGAATAAATAAAAAAAATAAATTCATTTAAAATAAAATAAAATTTAGGTCGATAAATTTAAGTTTTTGACAAGTGACATACGTGAAGTTAGCTACAAGAGCCTTCCCGACCAAGGGAGGAAAATGACGTGTTCATAACTTTTTGGGAAGTTGCAGTTAATAATAATTAACTTTCCAACTTTATATGTAATTAGCTAATTAGCCGATTACCAAAAACCATTTAATGGTTGCGAATAAAAAGCATTACATGATTTATTGTGAGCCCCATCATAATTTATTTTTTTCTTGAGGTCGCTCGAAAGTAAAAATTAAAGCTGGGAATATTATTGGGGGAAAACTGAAACCGATTTAGAAAACAGGCAAATCATACTTAGAATAAAACTTTTCTCAAAGAAGCACGTATTCAATTTAAAACGTTATAAGGGTTAATTAAAAAATTACCATGTAAAAAACAAGTTTACTTAAACAGTCATATTATTATATAAGGTAGAACTTTAATGAAATAAGCACACGTCTTCAACTAAAAAGTTTTATTTATATTTATAAGGGTTTATTAGAAAAGTCACAATGTTACATAAAATAAAAGAGGTTATAATTAAAATCATAAGCACACGTCTTCAAATAAAAAGTTTTATTTATATTTATAAGGGTTTATTAAAAAAGTCACCATGTTACATCAAATAAAAGAGGTTATAATTAAAATCACCCTGTATAAAATAAACTACGTGATAATAGGATAAAAACTTGAATTAGGGTATATATTTATATTTGGTCAAATGACATAGAAACACGTAGAAAAAGCATAAAAAATAATTAAAGCCAATAGAAAATATATAAGGTTTTTTGTTTTAGTTACCAAAGTTTTAGTCAAAAAGTCACAATGTCACTTCAAATAAAAGATGTTATAATTAAAAAAAAACACCCTGTATAAAATAAACTACCTGATAATAGGATAAAAACTTAAATATTTATATGTGGTCAAATGACATAGAAATACGTAAAAAAAGCATACAAAATAATTAAAGCCAATGAATGGCCCTTATGGAACACTTGATCGCTTTTCATAGGTCATAAGTGGTCTAGCACAGTACCACACCGACTTTTAATATTCTGAACTATCATTATTTACCTAAAAGGAGGTGGTTCGTATAGGGACCATCAACACTTAAGGGTTAAGCTTACTGAAATAAGTCTTATTAATTTTTTGAAAATCATCAGAAAAACGTGTTTTAAGAAGGATGTAGTTTTTCCTTTATATCTCGCGAAATAAATTTTTAAATTTAAATCCGTTTCCACAGAATTAGTAAGCATTATGGGAGATTTAGCTCAGCGGTCAATGGCATCGATATAGCCTGACACTGATCTAATGATCGTGAGTTCAAACCCCACTGGCGCCGATTGCCTTTTTCAGTTAATTAATAATTGAAATTTGGCGAAGGCGTACTCCCTAGATATATTGGTTCGAAAGTCAATTAAAGTCGGTGGTTCCCTCTACTACTAGCCCACACAAGTCCTGGACTTAGGGGATGCTTAATTAAGTAGAATAGTACGAGGTTAAAACCAAACATATAAAATTATATAAAACATATTAAAAAACAAACAAATTGAGCTACCAAAAAAATTAAAAGCTTTAGTGTTAACTGAGTAATGTTCAACTTTTTTTCAGTTTTGCACTATTCTTGAAAACTGTTAAAGATGTCTAACAAAAATAAAACGTTTTTAAAATCTGCGTAAAAACTGCATTTTTTAGATGTTTAATGTTCGTAGAAATAAATTATGTTCATTTATTTTTTTCAAAAAATCAGTAGCATTTATTTCACAACCCTGAACTGATGACAACAAATCAATGTTAAATTCGTGTTCAGCATCAAACACTTAATCGACAATGATATATCAGACAAAATGGAAAGATGCTTTTTTTACCGACAGGTGTTATTTTCCGAAAATTTATAAAAATATTTAAAGTTTGTCGGACTATTTTTTACAGTTTAAAATTTTGCGCCCCCTATATTTTTTCATTTTTAATTGTATTTTTTAACCCTTAAACAGAAGGGACATACTTAATATTTGAAAATTCTTATATATTTCAGGACTTGGGTGTGCGTGTGTGTGTATACTGAGAGATGTACATACGTGTAGTATCGTGTAATATAAGCGCTCCCTTTTTGCTTGTGCTCTTAGTGATCACATCACTTTGCTTAGTACTAGCCATGGAAAAATGTGCAAAACAAAAATTTTGATAATGTTATTTTTTGTATTTCGTATGTTGTCCTGAGTAAAAAACACTAAAATTGTGGTTTTACTTTTTATAAGCGAGTGCGAGTGCGAAAAAAAAATCTTCCTTGTGACTTTCCTTCAGCTATTTCGATTTTTTTTTGTGACGATTATTTTCAAACATACGGATCTCCCTCTCATAGATTTTTCCTAAAAATTTCGATTCAAGAAAGACGTACATACGGACAGACGGGCAGTTTAAAAGTTACTTATTTTTAATAAAACCTATTGGGTCTAAGAAGTTTTTATCTAGGATATTTTTTGGGGATTTAAGAAAAATTTAAGCTACCGGTAGCTTCCGTTACCGTTTTACAGTATTATACTCTTCTAGCGATTGCACGCTGTGAAGAGTACTATGTTATTATTATTACATGTGTATGTACTTTAGTTTTTACCTAAATTTTAACTAATTACATTAAACTGGGCAACGACGCTACGCACTATGTGGCCAAACAGAAAAAAAGTGTTTAAAAATATTTTTTTGGTGAATTAAATCAAGAATGGTTTACTATACATAATAATAACTATTTTTAAGTCAAATTTGAGTTGTAACATTGAAGCGTTCTGGGCAAAAAGGGTAAAATTAAAAATTAAAAATAATTAACCCCCAATTCGTACGCCCCTGAATAAATGTATTGTTCTTGGAAAATACTTAATTAAAATCATTCATTATATTAGATTACTAGCAAAAATTCATATTATTAGCTTAGACGGTTTCTGAAATATTA
Organism: Brachypterus glaber; assembly: GCA_958510825.1. Taxonomy (NCBI): domain Eukaryota; kingdom Metazoa; phylum Arthropoda; class Insecta; order Coleoptera; family Kateretidae; genus Brachypterus; species Brachypterus glaber. The sequence goes on from OY294044.1 coordinate 28,782,124, forward strand.
AAAATCAAATTTTAGGGTGTCCGCTTCAAAGGACTGTCTTTACGATCAGATGTATTTCGAGAACCACGTTTAAATATTTTTTTTTGTTCATATGTGTTAATTTAGGAGCATTTGCAATATAAACAATTGAACAAACTTATTGATTTTTTAAAATAAAATTTCAAGCCTACATGGAATAATGCTTATTTTTCCACATAAAAATGCTTATAACTTTGTTTTGTTTTATTTTAGCTAACTAATATTTACATATTTTAAGAACTGTGCATATTAGAATATTTTAGTGTATAAATTTTAAATGCGTACTAATGCGTGCGCAGTTATTTTCAAATAATAATATAAATATCAAAAATTTGTATTTTTTTCTACAGAAATGCTCATAACTTAATTTTGGCTAACTTTGGCTATCTAATATTTATACACTATTTAGACTCCTTAGAACACAACTGTAAGAAAATTTTAATATAAAAACTAGAAATACGCGTCAGTGCGCGCGCAACTATTTGTAAATTATATTTGCGCTTGTCATTAAAAAAAATGGCCTAAGGCTTTAATATAAAATAAACTCTTAAAATTAATTTTACCTTAAATATTATGTTTATTCATTAAAGCTATGTTTGTACAATGATATTACCAAATTTTACTGAACAAACGTAAGTTAAGAAAAAATGCTATTTTGGTATACACGCATCAGAATATGCTTTAAAATTAAATTTTGCATCGGTATAGAAAATCGACTGGCGTTTAGACCCTAATTAACTAAAAACGAAACCAATGCACTTTTACAACGCAGAATAGTCTAGTTGTTGGTTTTTAGAGGATTTTATGTTCTATTTATGAAATTAGTTTTTTCTTTTTGGACACCAAAACAGGGCTTAGGTGGCATAGTGCGTTGATGTTTAATAGCAACTATTAATTTACTATACTATTAATACAAATGTAATATATTAAGTACTTATAAATGATAATTTATGTAGAAAAATCAACAGGTTACGGTCAAGGTAAATGTGCTGAAGTGCAATAATTATTGTAGGTATTTATGGAAGGCGCGGACTGGCTTCATAGCCCAATCATTTTAGATTTTTGCATGAGATTAATTTACAAGTTAAAACTTTTGTCCCCCGCGGAGAAGATGAAGAAATCAGATTCTTGCCCATTAATTAATTAATTATAATTATGCGAAATGTCCGCCATCTTGGATTTTGTGTTTTTGTCAATTTGCTCGCGTATTTTGCATTTCTCGATAAAAAAAGTGAGAAAAAAATTATAGAGAATTTAATTCTCTACAAACTTTATTTAGTCAATATTGTTGAAAAAAAATATATTGCTAGTAACACAGCCACACAAAAAAAAATCATGTAGACTAGACCAACGCATTTTTTATATTTTCGGGGTCGCTGAAACCGAATCTGACCTCAAAATTGCTCGATCAGGTGACAATTTTTTTTACACTTAAATTCCTTTAATTCATATGTTTTTTAAGGGTAGAAAATTATGACCTGATGAAGCAATTCTGAGGGCAGATTCGGTTTAAGCGACTGCGAAAATATAAAAATCTAGTTTCTGGCGGATGATTTTTTTTTCGGGTGGCTGTGTTATTACAATAAATTATTTTTTTCAGTAATATTGCCTATATAAAGACTGTATCGAATTTTATCTAAAGTCATTGGGCTTTTACAAGGGTATACAAAACAAGCCGTGAAATGTTATACATATTTTTTAATTTTTTTCGTTTTTCGTAAATGATTTTTTTTTAATATAATTTCGAGTATATATTTTTTTATTTAAAAATTTTTTTTTCAAGTAGAGAAAAATCTAGATAGGTACCCTTTACTGTGTAATTAATTTTTGATGATCTATGTATAGGTAAACCGAACTAACTTCTAGGTGGACTGCCAAGGGAGTTACCCACTATACAAAACGCACCACTTTGATTTTGATTAAAATTTTATCTGCCAATAGACACTAACTCACTTAGTGAACTTAGTGCGTTTTACTTGTGGATTATTTCAAATGTTTCTGCACTAAGCGACTTTCTAAAAAGAGTTAATTTATAAAAATATAATTGCTTGAATCAATTATATGATACAATATCGCGTTATTTATTGTACTGACAAACGCATTCAAATTTTGCTATGTTAAAGTTAATGGAATAGAGACAGAACAGAGAAACAGAACTTTACCTGTAAAATTACTTTTTACGTGTCCTTTCGATGTGTAGGTAATAATTTAATTTTATTTAATTTTTAGTTTTTCTATTATCAGTTAATATTTCAAAAACGAAATTTAAAGCCTTCACACTAAGTTCAAAGTCTCGGTGCATTTCTGAGGGGTGATTTCCGAACTTGCGGCAAACTTTAGTTTTTCTTTATATTCTTATTATTTATGTAATAACCAACGATTCAAGAGCAAAATTAAAAAAAAAAATATATGGATTAGTTTTTTTTATAATTTAGATAAAAATCTGCACCTTTTTAATTATTTGTCTATATCTCAGCTATTTCTAATTATGTAATAAAAATATTATTAAAAATTAAATAAAGACTGCTTAATTTTCTACAAAAAAAGTAATTATCATTTTTTTTAAATATTTTGCCGTTTTGTCACCATACGCGATTCAAGTTTAAAGTTTATAGTTATACATTACGTTTAATTAATAGAAGGGTTCTAATTTTAAATAGTTGTTTTTTATATTATTTTATTGACTTGGTGCTCTTTACTTTACTATGAAAAGGGATCTTTTTATTCAGCAGTAAGTTTTTACAACAAACTACCCTCTCAATTACAAAAAGAATTCTACAAAAAAAAAACTTTAAAAAACATTTGTCAGATTTTTTGTGCCAAGTGGAGCCATATACAGTAAGAGAATTTTTTGATCATGTTGGTGGGCCTGAAAATTATGCTCAGTAGTTTTGTTCTCCTTATTTTAGGTTGTACCTATATAAAACAAAAATAATTATAATATGTTAAATTGTAAAATAAGCTTGTGTGTAAGTTTCTTTTAAGTTTGTGATGTTTTATTATTTTAAGTTATTTATTTTTGCTGTTTTTTTTTTAATTTGTAAAAATGGAATTGTTTATACTGACAATTTTTCCATTCAATGCTTTTCTGTACATATTTTTACTATGTGATACTATGTATTGTAAAATCGTTTTTTGGAATAAACATATATTATTATATAATGTATTGTCCATTCTTGAAGTGGAGTAAAATATTTCAAAAAATAAAACAAAAACTTAAAGTCTTCTCCACAATTTTTTTTAAAGAATTATATTTTTTTTATTTCGACTGGCTACATATGTTTCATCCCTAAACAATATGGGACATCTTCAGGCCACATACTAAAAATAGTGAAAAGAAAGTCAACCTGATAGTAAAAACATGGATAATAATTTAATATTTTGAGGTTATGTTTACCTACCTCAAAATCGTCAACAAATTGTAATATCCGTCGTAAAATAATTAAAATAACGTTCACAGTACAATACTAACATATTAAATTAACACTAATAAATAAATTAAATAAATTTTTTTTAAAAAATTACGCATTATTCTGTCGAATTAAAGCGGGTTACCTAAATTTACAGAAAACCATCTTATCCACGGAAATTTAAAAAAAATTGTGGAGAAGACTTTAAGTTTTTGTTTTATTTTTTGAAATATTTTACTCCACTTCAAGAATGGACAATACATTATTTAATACTGCTAGTCAAGCAAAATTGTCCGCAATATATAAACAGCAAATAGTTGAAAGAAAGAAGACGTTACTAAAGATTTGGTTTAATCAGGAATGTCTCCGAAGAGGACTGTCCCCAAAGTACATATCTCTAAAAACTAACACACAGTCAAAAACGTCACATAAAGTAATAGAAAAAGCAAAAATTCAATGGATAAAAGAAGAAGTAAAGAATCACTATACCAGTCTAAATTTAATTAATATAAATCTTAAAATTTTATACTTCAAAAAACTGAAGAATAAAATTTATAGACTTAAACAAAATTTGATAACACAAAAAAACACAAAATATCCAAAGTTTTCTGACCACAAATTTCACAGCAGGTTTGTAAACATGAGTAAAACAGATTTTGGGGAAAAAGAAATATCTTTGCTCAATTTAGGCATTAATTACAATTTTTCACAAAATATAAATGACAAATGTTTAGAAACCTTAGCTGTAGATACAGAAACAATTTTAAAAACTACTAATATTCAAAACTTAAACAATACAAGGTCAAAAGTGGCGGATATTTTAAAAAACGGTAAGTTCAACCAACATAAATATTCTAATTCACTAGCGGCTTTAAACTCAGTTAAAAAGAAAATAAAAGAAAATAAATTAGTTTTTATCAAAGCGGATAAAGGCAACTGCTTAGTTATTTTAGAAGAAAATTCTTATAGAGAAAAAGTTTTAGATTTTTTATCTTCACCTGATTTTTCCCAAATTATTGATGGTAATCCTACTGAAGACTTTTTTTCTGAATTAAAGTATTCCCTTGATGCTTGTATAGCTACACTAAAGTATTTTTCATCTAAAAAAAGTGATCTCTACCCTATGAACCCAAGAACGCCCCCTATGTATGGACTTCCCAAAATTCATAAAGAAAATTGCCCTATTCGCCCAGTGGTGTCCTTTACAAATTCCCCAGCATCATTCTTAGCAAAATGGCTCAATACTGTCCTACGGGAACAAACACGTTTTAGTAACCCCTATTCAGTAAAAAATACTAAGAATCTCACAGATGAAATAAAAAACATTGAATGTCCCCCTGGTTCGTTTTTAGTTTCATTTGATGTGGTGAACTTGTTCCCCAGCATCCCATCAGAAGAATGCATAGATTTAGTTCGAAAACTCTTATTTTCTAACTCTTCTTTACCAACCAACATTATTGTAGATTTGTGTTTTCTTTTGGGTACCGTCCTAAATCAAAATTTTTTTATGTTTAACGGGTGGGTGTTTGAACAACTTTATGGTTTAGCCATGGGTTGTAATCTTTCCCCGTTTTTGTCTGAGGTTTTTATGGCACATTTAGAAGAAATAATTTCGTCTTCTCGTCTTTTTAATAACCATATCATCATATGGAAACGATACGTAGATGATGTTTTTTCAATTTTTAAAGGTTCAACTGATGACATTAACTGTTTTTTAAATTTTCTTAATTCTTTACACCCAAAAATAAAATTTACGATGGAAATAGAAAAAAATTACTCTATTCCCTTTTTAGACCTTAAAATTAGTAGATCTATAGACAAAAAACTTAGTTTTGAAATCTATAGAAAACCTACAACTTCAGACGGAGTCATACCCTTTTCTTCAAATCACCCTATTCACCAAAAATTAGCTAGTTTTAACTGTTTCTTTCACAGACTCTTTTCAGTCCCCCTGTCTCAAGAAAATTTTACAAAAGAACTAAACACTATCAAACAAATAGCGGTAAATAATGGTTTCCCTATTCATTTAATAAATAAAATATATTACAAATTTCTTTTAAAGAACACCACCTTTCAATTAACCTTACCTCCTGACCAAACTCCCCTTCCCTGCTATAGATCTTTGACTTATTTTGGTACAATTTCAGAGAGAATAGCAAAGGTCTTTAGAAAGGAAGGTATAACTATTTCTTTTAAAACTCTTTCTAAAGTTAGAAATTTTCTTTTTAATGTTAAAAGTCCTATTTCCTGGTTAGAAAAGTCTGGTATCTATTCCTTAAAGTGCAACACTTGTAGGGCTATCTATTTGGGACAAACGGGTCGTAAAGTCCGAGTTAGGCTTCGTGAACATGAACGGTCTATCACAAGCAATTGGGATAAGGGTATTTTTAACACAAACTCAACCTTTGCTAATCATATTTTAGAGTTCAATCACCAATTTGTGGCAGAGAGTGGTTTGAAACTCATACATTCAGCCAGCAAAGGAAAAAGAATGGATATGCTTGAGATTTTAGAAATTAACAAACATAAAAAAGACCCGAATTTTAATTGTATTAATGACCAAATTAAATTTGAGTGTACATTTCTCTTTGACTGCTTCTTACCGGAAGCCTAACTCGGATTTTTTATTTTTTTTTTACACTTACGTAGTTTTGCCTTGACACGGTTGGTTGAATTTCCGTGGATAAGATGGTTTTCTGTAAATTTAGGTAACCCGCTTTAATTCGACAGAATAATCCGTAATTTTTTAAAAAAAAATTATTTAATTTATTTATTAGTGTTAATTTAATATGTTAGTATTGTACTGTGAACGTTATTTTAATTATTTTACGACGGATATTACAATTTGTTGACGATTTTGAGGTAGGTAAACATAACCTCAAAATATTAAATTATTATCCATGTTTTTACTATCAGGTTGACTTTCTTTTCACTATTTTTAGTATGTGGCCTGAAGATGTCCCATATTGTTTAGGGATGAAACATATGTAGCCAGTCGAAATAAAAAAAATATAATTATTTAAAAAAAATTGTGGAGAAGACTTTAAGTTTTTGTTTTATTTTTTGATATATTATTATTATTATTATTATTATTATTATTATTATTATTATTATTATTATTATTATTATTATTATTATTATTATTATTATTATTATTATTATTATTATTATTATTATTATTATTATTATTATTATTATTATTATTATTATTTACTTGTAAGCCGACGTCGTGGGCCTACAAATAAAAGGCACTAAGTCCATGTCTTTTTTCAGATTTAGTTGAATTAAACTACTTCAATTTTTCTTTATTTAACTGAAAGTGGGACATTATTATGTCCAAACATGTCATTGCAATTTGTGGTAGTTTTTTTCCAAAAACAATTATTACAAAAATTAAAAAACAACAATGAAAGTTAAATTTGTCAATATCTCAAAACCATGTTTTTGGACTTAGTGCTCTTTACTTGTAAGCCGACGATATAATGAAATGCGTAGAATTACATATCTTTACGGCTTGTTTTATTATACGTTGATGTATCGGACGGACGGACGGATAATGTTATTGATGCTTTTTTTTTGTTCCCCATTCAATATGTCATCTTCGAAGGGCCGTAGCGCCCTTAGGGCTCACTTTCGGACCAACCTTTATAGAAACTTTTTTTCATAATTTTGGATGTAGAATCAACTCTTAAATTTTGGCATGGCAGTTACTGATCACCCTGCATATATGCAGATATATTTAAATATAAAGATATACATATTTATACATATTTGTATCTAGAGATTTCGATTAACCTTCAATACATATTTTGTCAATGGCTTGACAAATAGTATAGTAGTATAGTAATAGTATCTATGATAGTAACATAACCTCAAATATAATTAAAAAATATTTTTATACTAAATAGTGCATTTTTATCGTGGCCAGTACGCGCCCGGCCACCAAACCACTAAACCATCCCCCCAAATCTTAAGTGCGGAAAAGCCTCTTTACGCATGCGTTAGGACCAATATTTTTTCTACGAGCGAGTTTTAAATAAAATATGCTTTTATATATAAGTATACTTAATTGAATAAATTTTATTTTTATATTTTTTTCCAATAGAAAAAAAATTAAGAAATTTAAACATTTTTATTATTTTGTGAATAAATATAACAGAATATCACGACAGAATTAAGATATTAAACAGTTTTAACAATTATTAAAAATAATCTAACATTAGTTATAACCAATTCTATTTTGGTTGAACAAATGATAGATTTGTTGCAGTTTTCATTTGCATTTGCCAATAATTATGCGTGCAGAAAAGACCTTCTTTCCACACGCACATGCGTGCGGAAAGAGACGTCTTTCGTGCATTAAAAAGTATTATCTATTTTTCTTTTTTATTTTTCAGGAAAATATGAAGGCGAGATTTCACAACATAACTCATTTCTTCGACGGACACGACTACCACATTAAAAATGGCTCTTTTATAGAACCAGAGGTGACAGAGGAATACGTAATAGTCCAAAGTGTATTATTGTCAGCTGCAGTTATAAGTTTTCTTTCTAATTTAGTAGTAATATACCTAACAATATATTGTAAGAAACTTTTAAGAAACAACACTAATATACTCATAGCGCATATTTCAGTTTTTGGTAATATTGTTATAGTTTTACAAGCTTTGTTAGCATTTGAACAAGTCGAAGACTGTATTTCAGGTATATCTGAAAAGTTATTTAAGTTTTTTGATGACTTTTGGGCGATTTTTATGCAAACTATTGTACTTATGTTGATGTTGATCCATTTGTTTTGGATTACCAAAACGTATTACCCGAAGTATAATAACAAAATAAATAACCACTTTGGTTATTTTTTAACTTTTATTTATGTATATTTTGTATTTTTAACTGTACTTCATATTGAAGCATGTTTAAATGACAGATTGTACGCAATACCCTTAAGTTTTTTAATCTTAATGTCGGCGATTTATTGCATTTTTATATTTTACATAAACGTTGTACATTTTATTAAAAACACTAAATCCATCAGATATGACGTCGAATATATTTTGCCTGTTTTGTTTTTATTTTCATGGCTGCCTTTAGGTTTTAATATGTTATTTGCCTTTTATTATTTAAGACTTATGAACATTATGAAGTTAATTGCAATTTTGAATCCTTTTTACAATTTTGTTATATTATTCACTTGTGATAAAAGTTATAATTTGGTTTTGCAGTCGTTTTGCAGATGTAGACGTGAAAAATATAATCACGATTTTGTCGAATGCAATGTTATTTACAGCAAAGAATAAATTATTATTATTATTATTATTTTGTAAAGAATTTAATTTTGGCCTCTAAATACTAACCATTTATATTATAAAGTGATTTTAACTGGAAGCATTTTTTTAAATGCTTGGAGTTTTACACTTAGAGTCTAATTAATATAATTATATTAAAAAAAAAAAACAATATACCGGGTGAGGTTGTTTTCAATCTGATTAAAGCAATTTTTTTACAGCCCATATTTCTTAAAAATGGCTAAAAAATGACATACAGAATTATTTTTTTTACACTTCCGGTTTCGTCAGAAACTAAGTTAAATTATTTTTTGCATTTTTGGATCCAAAAAATAAATTAACATTCAATAAAGTAATTTAAAAATTTTAAATTTTTTTAGTACTTTTTTTATTTTTTTTCATCAACATACAAGATTTATTTTTTGATAAATGAAATCTAATTTTTCTATTTATTATTCCATCAATCTATTTTCTAATCATCGTACAGAGTGATATTGGTAGACTGACAGTTTCGGGCTGCTGGCCCTCTTCAGTACCAAGAGTCAACTCTGCACGCTGATTAAGAAAACGTTTTTAGACTTTACTCGCAAAAGGAATATAGCCATTAGATTGATGTAGACTTGTGCGCCATCTATTTCTAGATGTAGACAACTACTCATACCTCTCCTTATCTGGAGACTTTGAATGGTAGCAAGTTGAAGACTTGTGTGTCTCAAGCACATAGTACCACTAACGGGTGGTTAGACGTAAAATTAGTAAGGACAGAAATTTTTAATTTTAAACAAAATTATAAAAATATTAATTTATTTAATAAATTTTTAATTTTAAACAAAATTATAAAAATATTAATTTATTAAATAAATTAATATTTTTATAATTTTGTTTAAAATTAAAAATTTCTGTCCTTACTAATTTTTCTAATTTGGAAAAAAACAAATTTTATGTAAAAACCAAAATTTGGTAATTTTTTTAAAACGGGTTTTCCGTCATAACTTAATTATTTCAAATGGCAACCCCCTTGGACGTTCTTAAGTTTTTGGTGTGCTCTTGTAAGGGTCATAAAATAGTGTACTTTTTTGTTTTAATTCCGCTTTTGCCCAAAATTAAGTCAATTAGGTTTTTTTTTTCCAATAAATAAAAACGTGATTAAATGATTTTTTTTAGATGTAAAATTGTTTTCTAAATTCGAAAATGCAAAAATATACAGGGGTTGTCATTAAAAAAAAATTAAATTAGTTTAGTTTCGGACGAAACCGGAAATGCAAAAAAATTGTACTCCATTTTTCTTGTTATGAAATATAAGCTACAAATAGTTTGCTTTGATCGGATTGAAAACAATTCCATTCTAGGGGGTGTCCATGGACTAAAACTCACCCGATATATCTTCACATCGCACAACGAAAAAATTCAAAAAATAATTTCCGCGCCACTAGGGTAATTTTTTTTTCGATCTTTATAAAAATGTGTCAAATGTCTTATTTTGATTATGTTTATGTAGACCAATGTCCATAACCTAAAAATTCAAAATGGCAGGCTCAATATGACGCATTTGAATCTTTACTGTATTTGCACCAAATCAGTGCTATTTTTTTTGCAAATTTTGGATTTTTTTTTTTTTGAATTATTTCGTTATTTTATTCAAAATCAGAGGTATCAAAAATAGCCGTATGCAAAAATGCAGAATTTTGTCCACTTTTATTTTTCCCTGGCCCATTGTGTATCGTAGGCTAACAAGCAATGGGTACTAAGTCATAAAACATGGTTTTAAGATATTGATAAAAGAGACCCGGTAAAATCGCCCATTTTTGTAATTTTGGATGAAACGTAAAATATTTAAAAGCGTAGTTATAGGCGAACTCAACGGTACCGATACCTGACTAACCTTATAGTCCTTATTATGCATTGCAAATTTGAAGTCAGTCGGATCGACACAACCGGAGAAAAAAATAATTCGTGTCGAACTAAAAAAAATAATTCTGACTAGCCTGAGGGTTGGGAATCAACTGCTGGGGCACTTATTACCTTCTTACCCTGCAGGCCTGTTAAGCTCTTTTTAGCGGTATCTGTATTATTTATATACAATGTTTAATAAAATATATCAAAAAAGTGCCATATTTGGATTTATGAAACTGTAAAAAATTAAGAAGGGTAGATATTTAAAATCTGCAAGTAAAGGCATGGATCTTTTTTTTTAGTGCTAAAGAAAAATTTTGAAATCTTGCAGTTTTTTTTTTGGCCTTGGCATACAAAAAACCATTGACCGCTATATCTTAAGATTTTAAGAGCCAAAAATTTTTTTATCGCCATATTCGTTTTCAGTGCCCAAAAATACGTAGAAAAAATAAAGTCTGGTTTATAGAAAACTATTTTTTTTTGAGGTAATGTGTTGTTAATCATTTATTTATTTTTATAAATATATAATAAAGAATGGAAACTTAGATTCATTAACAAAAAAACAGGTTCTTATAAAAAAACAAAGAAACAAAAGTTTAGATTTTGGCTGTCTATTATACATTATAAAAAATATGAATAAATTACAAAAATACCAATTTACAAAAATTAATAGAACCAAATTACCTTTTTCTTCTACCTGGTTGTTTAAGTTTAATTTAATGTATGGATATGTAAATACATCCATTAACAAAAAAACTGGTTCCCATAAATAAAATAAACAAACGTAAAAATTTTAGCTGATTATAAATTAATTAAAAAAATACCAGTTAAGACATTAAGGTTTTTATAGGTTTATTACACTGTAAAATATATTTCCTGTAATTTAATTACAAACTTTAAAAGACAAATGTTAAATCTTGCAGAATTTTATTTAATATAATATTGTTATTTTAAAACATGATTAAGGATATTGCGTCGGGATGGTAAATATAAATGGTAAAAAACCGTTTTAAAAATTTAGTTTTTTAAAAAAATATATTTACTTTATTTAATTATTTATTTATTTATTAGGCAATATATTACAAAGTCATATGCATTTTATAATTTAATCTTAATATAACTCTCTAATTTTACACCCATTTTTACATACAATTTATTTCTTATAGCCCTGGTAACAAAGGCTTTTAGTTTAAAAAAAAAACAAAATCTTGAAACTGGTAGAGATATAGATTTCCTGATGAAGGTACTAAAAGTCCCCAACAATTAAAGGTGAGCTCGCGCCGCTATTTTAAGTTTTTAGGTAAACCTTTTTTCAAATCATTTCTAAACGTTCACTTTAAAAAATATACATTTTTTATAAAAAAGCCTTTAAAATTCTTTACAAAATACTTGTATAAAACTTTTTTCTAATTTGTATAAATTTTGAGTTAAATAGCAAATGGACAAAAAATTGTGCTGATGATGACCTTGATTTTAAGCTACACTTTTGGACTTTTTTTATATTAACTTATTAACGGCCAATATTTCAAAAAAATAAGTTATTATAAAAAATAAAGCTTTCGGAATCCTCAACAAAAATCATATTGTACTTCTTCCTTATTCAGTTTCTTTTGTTCAATGACGGGACTATGATTCGCCGGTTTACAGTCCGAATTAACTGAAAACTAGAAAAATGATTTGCGCATGCTCCAAATCTAAATGCTATATCTGGATAGCATTTTATACTAGAAACAGTTTTTCTAAAATTACAACAAAATAAATGGAGTTTGGGTACCCATGTTTATTGCTGTAAATATAGGCACAATGTAAAATAAAAAAAAATCTTTGCAACTGATTTGTTGTCAATTTTACAAAATCATGTAAAACAGATTATAAAAATGTGTACTTTTTTACCACTGATTTTTTGTAAATATTAAATAGGCTATTGGTGAACAGGTCATGCGATGGGCAGAATGAAAGTAATTACAATTTTTTGTAATTTTTTACACAAGAGTTAGAGTAAATATTTGCAATATTTTTATAATTAATTACATTAAAATATCTGTATTTTTAAAGCTATACTATCGTATCATAAAATTGACAAATATTGTGGTAATTATTTACAAAAATTTTTAATAAATTTATTAAAATTTTACAATTATGGGTTAACAAGAATTTATTTGTAAATTTACAGCAACAAAATTATATCCTTTACAATAATTTTTTCTATTTAACCCCGCTTTTATGTAAGTCTAGAGTACAAGCGTAACACTGGGTGGCGTTACAGGGCTAAATATCCATATAATGGGCAATTTTAAAATTGAAACTAATGATAAAGTGCCAAAAATTTGAGTAAATACTTAGTGTTCAGTGACTGTTTCTAATTTTTTGGCACTTAAAAATTAATGTAATTTCACACAAATATAGTTCAGCCACACAACTATAGTCCAAGAATCCCAGGGGGAGGGGGGTAATTTTACGATTTTAGTGTAATTTCACGATTTTAGGGGTCTAATTGGGACCCTTAGAGAAGTTTGATCACCCTCATATTTCCAGGATGTTCTAAATACACGATAATGAAAATCTTAAAATAATTAAAAAATTAAGTCTACTCTACTAGCACATTATTTATTTCAACTCTACAATTAATTAGTTCCGTTTATTCGGATCATAAATCCACATCAAAACCTATCACTATACCCCGATAACACAAAAAGTTCCAGGCAGAGTCCAGAAAAGTAACTGTTATATTCGATAGTTCCATTTACGTTCCTGTAAGGTTCGTTATATTCCTGGAATGTAACTGGAACTTTGTTTGTGTGCTATCGGGGTCACTGTTTGCCGCTCTTCACTTTTCGTTCTACGTTAAAGTTTTTTGTCAGTTTATTTACTGATAATATAAATATGAATATAAAACCAAAAATAATAGTTATTTAGAGGTCAATATCGGTTTACCTATGAGTGCCATACAAGGTTTTATCCAATAAATAGCTTAGGAATTCATATTTTTATTAAAAATTTTAATGACATTTACAAGAAAATAATTTGACAAGTGACAGTTGAGTGGGTAAAATAAATAATTATCCACTCAATAAAGTAAAAGCCACACGGGGGTTATTATTGAGTTTATCTATTTAAAATAAAGCTGGTAATTGTCTTATTATCTGTATGTATTGGATAAAATAATTTATAGGGCGAAATAGTTATTTATAATACAAGGGCGAAAAGTTAAGTTTTTTGAGTAGGTTTTTAGAAGCCGAGGGCCGAGGGTAATAAACCTACGAAATCGAAATTTAACTTTTTGGCCGTGTATTATACAATATTTTTCATTCGATTGTTACTAATTAAAATAGATAATTAAATATACTTAATTTTAAATTGCAAAAAATATTTCTTTTTACTGTATTATTATCTATCTAGTTATCCATGACAAATTGCTATCCGATCAAATAGCTAAAAAAACAATTGAATCGTTTCTTTTACGTGCGGTTTCATTTTCAAACTAAAAAAGCTATAAGGAAACGTTCAAGTATTACGTAACGCAAATTTTGACCATTTTGGAACCCCCCCCCTGTAACGATATTTTCCCATACCATTAACATGGGCGTAGCACTCAAAAATGACCCTCACCCCCCCTAGGAACGTTACGTAATACTTGAACGTTTCCTAACTTGGTGATTAATTTCTGTTAAAATGTGTCTGTTATGAAAATAATAATACTTTCAAAACTCTGTGAATATTATAAATATTGAAATTGATTTTAGAATTGAAATTTAGTGTTTTTAAGTTATTTTAGTGGATGAATACAGATTAATCAGTTAACATATATTTTGAGGTTATGTTATAGAAGAATTTTTTATTTTGTATGTAATGATTATAATATCTGTATCTGGTCAAAAAAAACAGTTAGTGCAAGACTAAAAGTGACCAAAAGATCATATTTCTTTATAAATATTACAGTAAAGATAAAGCATCTTCTTTTAAAAAGCTTAAAAATAACAAGTTTTAGTTAGCGGGCGAAAAAAACTTTTTGGCGCTAGGGCCCGTAAAACATGAACAGAAAGTGCCGCTTTTAGAATCAATCGAATAAAAAGGTCTTTTTTTGAAAAACGAAAAATAAAAAAGTCATTTAAAAAAAAATAAAAAACATTAAAAAAATTTCAACATTTTTGTTTAAATTTGTCCAAACGAAAAATAAAAAAAGTTATTTAAAAAAAAATAAAAAACTCAACATAAAATACTAGGGTAAAACCCCCAATTATTGGCACTTTAAGAAATTTTTCACATATATTTCATTATAACATATTAAATATTTCATGTTATCAAGAATAAAATATTTTACATCATTTAGTAGTTATTCTATTTTATATATTATATAAAATTTAAACTAAGATATTATTAATATTAAAGATTTTTTTAAATTAATTACAGGTATACATAATTTCGTATTATTGGCACCTTTTTGCTAATAATTGGCATCCAAATTTTCCTATTATTGGCACCTAATTTTTGCTTTAAAGCAACGGAAAAAATTACTGAGTACCTACTTTTTGTTGAATAATAAACATTTTAGTATTAAAATAAAATATTTAAATTGGAATATTGCAGTTTTATATATATTAACTAAAGGCTGTAAATAAAAACTCAAATTTATTTTAGAACTACAAAATTCTAAATATCTTTATATTAAAGTTAAAATATTAGTTACCTAATACTAATTTGTATCTATAAAATAATACCTAGTTACCTAGGTAAACTTATCTAAAATAATTATTAAGCTTTTAGACTAATTTTGATGCACAAGTTTTGCATACAATAAACCTGTGCCAATAATAGAAGTTAATATAATTTGGACACCTATTATGGGCACCGTGATAAAAAATTAAATTCTAAAGAAAAATTATGTTTATATACAAAATTAAGTGTAAAATGTATATACGTACATATGTATTGAGGAAAAACTGTAAGTTTTTCATTAAACGCTGTTTAGAACGCATTTATTTGACTATCTTTTGTATAATAGCCCACCTGCTTTAAAATACGGTTTTGGTTTTGTCTTATATCAGATGTGGCAATAAGTATGTATTTTTAACCGTACAAGTAATAAATCTATTCAATTTTATTTTATTTATTCCATTAATTTAGCATTTCTACTGGTTGATAATAATTAGAATAGGATTTTTACTAAAGAGGCTAATTATTGGCACCTGTGCCAATAATTAAAATTCAGTTTAATTTTGTATACCAATTGTTGGCACCGTTGAGATTAAATAAATATGTAAAGAAAAATAAAGTTTTTAAGATTAATTAATTAGTAGAATGCATATATTTACTAAAATTATCGAGAAGTCCGTCAATAAAAGTCTTTTACTGACCTTCTATTTAAAGCACAAACCTTAAAAATTCACACTTACGTAGCTCACACAAAACTAGTAAGACTCTACTACCCAGGGAGGGGGGGATATGTTTTTCGAATTTAAAGTATAATATTTAGCAATATTGCCACTTCATAAAAAAAATAGTTAGATTAAGGTATCAATTGAGATTATTTTTATATAAACGAAAATATCACTCCAGTGCCAATAATTAGCGGAGTGCCAACGATTGGGGGTTTTACCCTATATATAAACAGCCAATGGGGAAACCAGCAAAGAAAATATGAAGTAACCAAAATTAAAACTAAATGATCTTTTTCTACTACCACACTGGATGTTTTACGTTTAATTAATCTATAAATATGTATAAATATAATTAAAATAAAAACCAATAAATATGAATAAACAAATAATAATATACCCAACGGAAACCTAGACGTATTAACACAAAATGTAGTTCCCATAAACAAAAATGTTAAAACAAAAATCCAGATAACGCCTGTGATAAATGTAGCTAACTGTTTCATCATTATAAAACAGTTTTGTGAGTGGAACGTCATAAAATACCAATCTATAATCAACACTGAAATAAAACACAAATTGCCATACCATAAAATAAACATAGATTCATCCCAAATGCATAAAAATACGAGCTTTATGTACTCTCTTAAATTGACACTATTATTTATAAAAGGCACAAATAGTAAAATAAACAAATTGCAAATGCACCAGTTTAGTATACAGGGTGATCAATAACTGGCATGCCAAAATTTAAGATATTGATATTTTTGGATGTAGAATCACCCCTTAAATTTTGGCATGGCAGTTACTGATCACACTGTATAAAGGTTTGCATGGGTTCGCAAGACTTTATGCTTAATAATCACATATACTATTATCACGTTGGCTATAATCGATGAGGCTGACACCAGGATTATTGGATTTCCGAGATTATGGAATATATTATAGTAGGATTCTGGATCGAACGTTGTATTTGCTGTTGAATATGATATATTAAAATCCATTGTTTTGAGGGATAAAATAATTTTATAAACTGAAACAAACAGACAAAAAAACAAATATATCTAATAGGGTGGTTCGAAACAAACAAGTTGGAATTTTTTGTTGCTCATGGTGGATAAAGCTCATTTTGATGGAATAACCAACAAAAAAATAAAAAATATTGAAGTATATTTATCACGGAGGGTTCAAAGTGATTTTAACTAAAATGCTCGCTACCTTAAAAATCCCTATTTGGGGATCGAATCTTAATAAAAAATCCAAAAATAAAAATTATCGCTTGAGCCATTTTTTTTAATGGGGAAATATCCGAAAAATTCGAAATTATGAATCAAAAAATTTCCTCAAATAAAGTGAAATATTCAGAATATTCTTTAAATACTATGATAATGTAAAACATTTTACTATTCCTTAAAACGACTTTTGTTTGATTAACGCAGTCGTCCCTCCGAAGTGACTGATCGATTTCGTGCTTTTTAGCACTCTTCAGAGCCACATATCGGTAGTCGTCCCTCCGAATGCGTTAATCAAACAAAAGTCGTTTTAAGGAATAGTAAAATGTTTTATATAGATCTTTTAAATTTGTAAATATCAAACAATTTAATTTAGTTTATTAATTCAGATACCACTGTAAAAGGTGACCTCCTAGCGTTTAGGATTCAATTGGCGGCAATGTCCACCGTGGCATTGATTAATCTGCCCCCTATCGACAGCGTGCAATAGGTTCTTGAAACCAATAACTGCTTCCTTTTTTGGACTGTCGATAGGTTTATCCAGTCTCTGCTTTTAGCAGTAGATGTCGCTAGATGTTTTTGCTTTTCCTTATAACGATTTTTAAACTATATAGAGATATATGGAAAGGATTTGATTTTCGTAGTTGTCCCTACTACCGATATGTGGCTCTGAAGAGTGCTAAAAAGCACGAAATCGATCAGTCACTTCGGAGGGACGACTGCGTTAATCAAACAAAAGTCGTTTTAAGGAATAGTTAAATGTTTTATATAGATCTTTTAAATTTGTAAATATCAAACAATTTAATTTAGTTTACTATGATAATCAGGCCTATTCACATGTACCATTGAAATCTATTCAATATTGACAAAAATTACAATCCCATGCAGTTTTAATACATGACCTTGCAATTTTCGTCAATATTGCCACAAATCTCAATATCAATGGTACGTGTGAATAGGCCTGAATGGTATAAAATTAACGAAATTACGCTTTATTAATACCTCAAGAAAGGGAATAAATCCCAAAATATAGTGTTTATTTACATACTCTTGATAATTTTACCGTTATGGTAATTATTTTCCAAAAAAATTTTATTACAAAAATTAAATAGCATTAAATGATCTTCAGTTTGTTTTTTTAATTTTTAAAATCTGAAGAAGTCTAAACGAATACTCTCTGTTGTTTATTTTGTATTTTTATTCAAGCTTTTATTTAACGTGCAATGTTTGTTAGTATGTTTGTTTAGGGCAAATCTGTCAAAGGCTTTTCCGACCACTTAGAATACACTTAGAAAGCTAAAATTTGGTACACATGCTTAACTTGGATGACAATACAATTTTGTATAAAACTTACCCCAAACCCCCCACCCCTAAAATTTAAAAAATCCATTTTTTACCCACACAAGATAATTTAAAACTAAAATAAGGTTACATACTTACTTAGTGATAATAAAATTTTACAATAAATTTTACATCCCCCCTCGTCTCTCTATAACCCCCATATGCATATAAGGCTAAGTTAACCCCCTCTCTGTTTCACCCACTTAGAATATACTTAGAAAGCTAAAATTTGGCAAACATGCTTAACTCGGTTGACAATACAATTTTATATAAAACTTAGTAGATCATTTAATTCTCTTTAATTTTTGTAATAAGAAATTTCTGGAAAATATTAACCGTCACGCCAAAATTTTCAAGAGTATGTAAAAAACACAATTGTTTGGGATTTACCTTTTTTGAGGTGTTAATAAAGAGAGGGGGTCATTTTGGAGTGTTACGCCCATGTAAATGGTATAGGAAAATAGCGTTACATGAGGGGGGGTCCAAAATGATCAAAATTTGCGTTACGTAATACATGAACGTTCCCTAAGGGAGCTACGGACCTATAAAATTGTAATAAAAATAAGTTTTTTAATTAATAACTCTGGTACCCTTTAAGCTAGAGCGACGAGCTTTTGCAAGTATACTACAGTAGTATTAATAAGGGAAATATGTTTATGTTTATTTATTTTTTTGAATTCATCTAGATGCGCGCCTAGACGGACAAAATATGTGACGCTTAACACATTTTTGCCCCAAACTTTTTTATGTGTATGTTTTTTGGGTAGATTCCTTGAGTAAAAATACATAAAAAATGTGATATAGTGTAACACTGTAGGAGCAACCGTTTTCAATAAAAAAGGCAATTAAGAGGAAATAACATGTTATTAACATTTAAAAATAACACTTAATAACATGTTATTAACATTTAAAATGTTGTTAACATTTTGTGACACCAAAAATTATACTTTTTAAAAGGCTATTACTCCTTTAATATTAAATTTAGGTGTTTTGGTGAAGAATACTTTTTTGGTCAGTTTTAAATGAAGAATCACCCTGCAGCATTCAAATTTTATCGATGCTTTTTTTTTGTTCCCTATTCAATACGTCATCTTTGAAGGGCCGTAGCTCCCTTAGAACTCATTTCCGGACCAACCTTTACATGAACTTTTTTTCATATTTTTGGATGTATAATCTTAAATTTTGTCATGGCAGTTACTGATTACCCTGTACAATGTTATTTCCTCGTCAAATGTGCCCTTATAACTTTTTTGTTTTTGAATTGATTCTTTTATCTTATTAACATAGACTTGTCTATGAGCCTTCGGTTTTATTTACATAATTTTTTGGAAGAAGACAACAAGTTTACTTATTATTTTAGCTTGTTTATACCACTGCAATTCTTAAAAAAATAGGTTAATACCACCTTGAAATCGATTGAAATCTCTTACTTTGCAATGCACAATTAATTAACATAAGCAAACCACAAATTTTGTGTTAAATACGGCACTTAAAGGACTTTGCTTTCGATACTATTATTCGGTTATTGCTATAAATTGGATCTATACATTTTAATAGGATTATAAAGTGTTAATTTTAAGCCAATTTTACCAAAAGGAAACAACCTCATATCCTATGGGAAACACAAGATAATGCAAGCGATTATAAAGCAAGAGAACAGATATTTTATTGTTAGTTTTTTTTTAAAGCTATTAAAGTTTATATTTATAATTTTTAAATTATAAAATATATCAGTATAACAAAAATCAGTAGTATTTGGGAAATAAATTACTTTTTCTCATTACCAACTAGGTAAATTGACTTTACTTAATCAAAAAGCCGACATTAATGGAAAGTACTCTATCGAGCATACTTGTGAGAGTGAGAGTGAGAGATGAAATCAATACAAACAAAACCGTAACTAGACAGAAAAAACGATTTACCGTAAAGGACATGAAGTGTCAGACACTTATCTAAGGGGGACACCTAGACACCTAGACACAAGACTACTATTCCTAATTTTATAGAGTGATTCCATAAAGAATGATTTGTTGAATTTTCACACATATAAATGTTAAAAATATTATTAACAAAATAAGATTTTAACTCCTTGGTAGTGAAAAAAACGTAATGCGCTACTCGTAGGTAAGTTGTTTTCTTCCTTCGGTCGTGTTTATGGACCTCAGCTCCGCTTTGGTCCACAAAATACGACCAAACACCTACCTCTACTTGGAGCGCAAATTCCTCCGCCATCCAGAGACTCTATGCGAGCCTAACATAACGTTATAAGGCTACGCAGAAGACACATGACGGCACATCAAGCCAAGCATGTTATGTACATATTATGCTAGCTATGCAAGCCCTGTAAAAAAGGACCTATAGGGAACGTTCAAGTATTACGTAACGTTCCCATAGAGACCTTCTAGGAAAATATCTATCAATCCCTATAGAAACCTATCAAATTGTTTCATAGGTTTCAGTAGGGAAATCCCCATGATCCATAGGAAATTTCCAACAGGTCTCAGTAGGTCGTTATAGGGATATCCCTGTCCAAAAACACATGAAAACCTACTGATACCTACACGTTTTATGGGGATTTTCCTATTAAAACCTATGAAACAATTTTATACTCCAAACCAAAATAAACATAGAGTTCTTCTTCTTCTTCTATCGTATAATCGGCCAGTGTATGTCTTCTTAGGGGTAAGTCTTTTAAATTCAAAAAAAAATTATTTTAGAGTGCATGTTAAGTAAAAAGCGGAGAAAGCAGAAAAAAGCGGAGAATAGAGAAAGGAAATACGACTACAGGTTAATGTTGGAAGCATCTAGAAAATGGCCTACCATAGAGACTACTGATTTGGTTGGGTTTCCAAGAATTGTTTGTATGTTTAGTGGAGAGGGTAGTATTTTTGATAAGGATCGATAAAGGGTTGATATTCGCTGCTGGTTCAAAGTACATTCTAGAAGTATATGTTGTATGTCCTGGATGAAAGCCCCGCAGGGACATGTTGCGTTATCTGAGATCGTGATACTGTGAAGATGTGATTTTGTGAGGCAGTGTCCGCTCCGTAGTCTAAGAAAGGTAGTTTTATGGCGACGGTCCAAGTAGTCTTAAATCCAAGTGGAGTGGGGTAATGTGGGGGTAAGATCGTCCTCTTTCCATTATATTGTGGTTCCATTCTCTTGTCCACTTATCACGTATGTGTTTCTTCGATTTCTTTAAAAATTCTTTCCAGTGCCCTGTGCATTTTATTTTATTCTGTGATTTGCATCCTTTAGCTGCCAATTCGTCTGCTGTGTCGTTTCCTCTAATACCAGTGTGGCTGGGAATCCAGCAAAACTCGATGCTTGCTCCCCTATTCTCCAAAGTATTTCTTAGGTCCTTTACATTTAGAGACAAGTTGTCTTTCTTTGACATATCTAGGCAGTTACATATTTTAGACAGTGCTGAGAGTGAGACTGACAAAATAAGAAAATTTGTATTTGGAACCTCGTGAAAGTGATTGTTAAACATAGATTTAAAGAAGAAAACTGTGGACAACACAGTATATTTCCAATGTCATTTGGCTTTATGGGTCCCATTCACTAATCCAATGATGTGCACTAAATTAGCATGACCCGCTAAGGCCGATTGACCAAACTTGGGTTGGGTCTTATTAAAAAATTAAATGTTATTGTTGGTGAGCTACAATCCATATTAAAACCTACACGTTTCATAGGGATCCATAGGAAATTTTCAATAGGTCTCAGTAGGCATTTATAGGAAAATTCCTGTCCAAAAACATATGAAAACCTACTGATACCTACACGTATCATGGGGATTTTCCTACTTATCCCTATAAAATAAAAAATAATAAATAAATAATTTTTAAAAATTAAACATATATCTCTATATATACTATATAACTAATTTTAATTATTGTACTTTCAAAAATATCTTGTACATTAAATTTTTTGTTAATATCACCATTCTTTGCCTTGAAAAAGTTCATAAACTAACAATACATTATTACATTATTAGTTGTATTTTTTGGTCTCAATTTAATCATTTTGCCTCTAGTTTTTCGTTTTTAATATTTCTCCAACGATTTTTGCTCATTTATATTAATATTTAAACAGTTATAGTAAAAAATATCTAATGACGCTAGTTTTGACAACTAAAGAACAACCTAGAAACGGAATCAATAAGGTGAAAAAGTCTTTTGTTTTTTGTTGCCGCTAGGATTTCCCAAACAGGTCTTCATAGGTTTAAGTAGGGAATTTCCTAGAAGTCCCTACAAAAAAAAATTATACAGTTCTTGCTAGAATATAACGTTTTGGAGACTTTCAAACTTTAATAAACTATGCAACACGCAGGTATATTAATGGTTGCCTATTTACACAAGTTTCTATTTCATAACGTATCATATTAGTGCCTATATGCACTATAGTGGTGATGTTTTAACAAAATGCTTGCAACTGTTCAGCTGGTTTTATTTTATTTTTAGTAGGTAAGTACTAGTACTTACTGTTAAACTAAAAAATTTAAAACCTATCTGTTTAAACCACACTTTTAAAATTAAAAATTGGTTGGATTAGTGACAGTTTAGTAGCATAAAACAAGTAGAGAAAAATAAAAAAAAGATCATTTTAATCCTATACTTAAACCGAGTTAATTCCATTTAAACGATGACAACTGTTTTAATTCGTTAATGGGTGTTACATAACAAAAAAAAAAAAGATTATATTTTTTACAGGGGTTCATATTTTTACTTCCAGTTAATCAATTTATGTTTTAAAAATAACAAGGAGTAATTTTGGGATTATTTGAATAACTAATCCTTGAGATTAACCATGTTTTATAACTTTATCACTACGCTCAGGGCCGTAAAAAGAAAATCGGGGCCAGGGGGTAGTAACCTACGCGCCCCCCAAAAAAATTTTTTTCCTCCTGAAAAAAATATTTTGATAATTCAAAATGAAAAAACTCGCCCCCCCTCAGAACTCCGGGCACGGGTGGAAACATCCCCGACCCTCCCCCCCCTGTCGACGTCCCTGGCTACATTGTAAAAAGAGTTTATCCAATACATACAGATAATAAGACAATTACCAGCTTTATTTTAAATAGATAAACTCAATAATAACCCCCGCGTGGCTTTTACTTTATTGAGTGGATAATTATGTATTTTACCCACTCAACTGTCACTTGTCAAATTATTTTCTTGTAAATGTCATTAAAATTTTTAATAAAAATATGAATTCCTAAGCTATTTATTGGATAAAACCTTGTATGACACTCATGGGTAAACCGATATTGCCCTCTCAAAAATTAACCTGCTTGGCTGACGGCTCGCAGATTAATTTTCTAATGGGCAATATCTTACTTTACCCACTAGTACCATAAATAACTATTTCCTACGATCCCCTAAGAAGATTACATTTGGCACACCCTCTTGCTTATTAGAAGGCCTATATCACACTAGTTTGATATTTTTCTATCACCCTAGTGTAGGGTCACTCGATTGGTTTTTGCTTTGTCTAGTTTCTGTGCTAGTGTGTTTTAGTGGTTGGTCAGTTTGGGGTTTTCAGGAGAAAACTTCCAGAAACCCAAACAGCTAACCACCAAAACACTAGACAAAGTAACAACTGATCGATTGATATTTATGTAGGTAGGTAGTTTTGCATAATTTTATTTAGATATTTACGTTGTAGACTCTACGAATTTTATTTACCTTGTTTTATATGCCATTTTCCACCTTTAATTCCAAATATTTTTCTTTTTCATGTCATACCCAAATACCTAGAAACTGGAGTTATAACCTTACTATTTTGACCAAGGTTAGTATAACTTGAGATGTTTTGTTAATGTCTAGATTTCATAAAAATTTCTTATTTTTTGATTTAGTTACCTTATATTTTATAAAAAACATCAACATTTCCTTAAGAAATTTAAAACAGTACAATTTAAATGTCTTAGGGCCACCTGGTTTAAGTTTAAACTTCGATTACCTACATTGACGGTCTACCAATCACAAAGCAGCATTTTTAACTTAAACTCGGTTTAGTAAAGATATTCCCATATTGGTGTAAGTGGCAGCATATCCACAGAAATCAAATTTAATTAGCAAACTACCAATTCCTTGATTTAGGACAAAATGCAACCCATTAAACAGTGTTGAGCTACCATAATATGTTGTTAAATATTAAACCAAGAAAACTAAGGTAAATAAAAATCATATTTCCTGTTTGACATACATATATAAATTTATGTTATTTTGTGCTTTGCTTTTCTCAAAAATTCTCGGATTAAGTAATAAAAATTGTTAAATATTAAATTAAGGAAATTTATATATTTTGGGGATCGTAGGAAAAATAGTATACATAACTCGTTGGAAAGTGTTTTTCTTACATTCGTGGGGTTTCCTCACTCACTCGTTCATAGACCTTTCCACTCGCGTAAAATATGTCACTTTCTACACTAGTTATGTAATATACTAATGTTGATTTACATTATTATCTTAGTGTTTTTTACTCCGGTTTTTTCTATTCGTTGATGTTTTTTTGGGAAGAGGGTTGAAATTGATTTACATTATTTATAATTTTTATTTTTACACAAAAAAGTAGTATTACCATATATTCAAAGTAAATATATATATTTTGGAGCAGATTTATCATTTTAATAAGTGTTTTTTTCGTATCTAATATAATTTACAGTAAGAATTTGTTACCGTAGTAAATACTGAACGTTTTTGCCTATTCGGAAACCCAGGCAACCTTTCTTATTAATTAACCCGGCGTCTGACACGTGGGGTGTCACAAACCCCAGAGTCCAAATATTACTCCGTAACTATTTTATTTTCGCGCCAAGCGAAGACAGCGCCTCAGTACCTTTCAATCGCTTTTTACTTTGCACAGTGTAGCATGAACGGCAGTATGAATATTGAAGCATTAGAGGCCACGTCCTTTTGAAGTCGTCTGGGGTTTCTGACACCCCACGTGTCATAATAAGTAACATTTATTTTCCTACAACCTAGCTAGTAGTTAGTGCCTATTTTCCACCCATTGCCTATGACAATGGTTGAAAAGTGAAAATTAGTTGATTTTACATCTGCTGTCAGAAAATGAGTAAACGTGAAACACATAACCTTAAATTGACAAATTAATATTTTAAGACAATTTTTGCGTCTTTTGGATGTTTAGGTCGTAGAAAAAATAGTATACGGACCTCGACGCAAACTATTTCGGTGGACTTCGAGAGATTTTTTACTCGGCTGCGCCTCATAAAAAAATAAGCACTCTCTTGCACTGAAAACTAGGTTCGCGTACTCGGTGCGTAATATACTATTATCTTCCTGTTTCTCCTGTATTTTTCAGTCATATTACGATTACTTAAAGTAATTTATTTTGAACCCTACCTATAATATTTAAAAGTTTATAATTTATGTTATTCATGTAGATCTTTGTTTGGCAATTTTAAACGTTATTTTTTTTAGTTAATAGGAAACAAAAAGCTTTCCTATTTTTTGTTTTTTAAATTTGATTTATTTTTGTTAACCGATTAAAAATAAACATATATGTATTTAAGATTTTTAAAATTATTTTTAGGTTAATATATTGTATAACTCAAATATTTTACTACATTTTATATAAAATTTATTAAATAAAGCAAAAACGGTCCCATTTATTGTTGGGGTTTATTATACCCCACCTGTCGTTAC
Source organism: Brachypterus glaber (assembly GCA_958510825.1). NCBI lineage: Eukaryota > Metazoa > Arthropoda > Insecta > Coleoptera > Kateretidae > Brachypterus > Brachypterus glaber. Next base: position 28,808,354 of record OY294044.1, read on the forward strand.
TTGTAAAACTAAACCACCTGTCAGACGCCGGGTTAAAAGTTGTTACAGTAAAACATAACAGAACAACGTGTAATTAATAAGAAATGTTGCCAGGGGTCCCAAATAGGCAAAAAAGTTTAGTATTTACTACTATAACGAAATACTGGTCATATTAGTTTAGATACACAGAAAAAAAGGATATCTTGAATCAAAGCAAAATGATCTTGAACCAAGGCCGCCATGGCTTTCGATATGTTCAACGCCATGACTGTCTTGGATCAAGTCCGCCGTGATCTTGGCATTTGAGGTCCTAGATTTAAGGACATTTCCTTAAATCAAAGCCACTTAAACCATTTATTTAAGATCATATTATCTTAAACCAAGTATGTAATTATCTTGATTTAAGATCAAACCAAGTCTTGGTTTAAGATAATATAATCTTGAATGAAGAGAATTATAATCTTGATTTAAGATTATGATTCTCTTGATTCAAGATCATATTGACTCCACAGTTAGGTTCCAGGGTTAATAGAATGGTAAATATTTTGAAAAAAAAAATCCACACATGTATAATATTATTTCGCACGCCTATGGTGAATTTTTTAAGTAAATTTGAAAATCCTAATCGTTTGAGGGTAACAGATACAAATTCGTCCATTTTAAAGCAGATAAAAACAACGATACACCTTTAAAGACAACTGACGGCAAAAAAAAACAAACCTATCTTCTCTCTACTCTCTACTATCTTGAACTACTGCGCAAATTGTCTGCCAACCAACAATAACAACGAGCGAGTCTACTATATATCTACGTGGGCTGAGGCCGGCAAACTCTTTACCGTAAGGCAACAGGGGCTTTGACTCAAGATAATAACTCTTGATTCTCTGTTACTATTTTAAATGTCATACATTTAAGGGAAAAATCCTTGACAAAAGGATTTTTCTACCAAGAGAATAATTAAAGGAAACCAAAGTCACAGATAATCTTAAAAGAAGATTATTACCTCGATTTAAGATAATATAAATCCAAGATAATTTATTATTTTCTGCCAAGATAACCTTTTTTTTCTGTGTATAATAAAATATTACATCGCAGAAGAAAATTTACCATACACTAGATAGGTCTGAAACGTCTCACCTAGTGTATTGTAAACTTACATCAATCCTTGTCACAGTGTAGAGCACTTATTTTTTTTAATGTTTAACCCTACCTCGACCCTACCTAAAACACTGCTCTGATGATATTTTTTCGTTTCTGCTTTTATTCTTTCTGCCGATTAGTTTTCCACCAATTAACTTTTACCATTTCCTAAGAGAATTTATTTTTCTAATTCTCAGTGTGGCTTGAAACAAAATTTGTAATTAGAAATTTTCTGGCTATATATTGTTATAACGAGGCGTACTTAGTAATCATCGCCACAGTTATTATAAAAATTTAAAAATTTACTCATCACGGAGAATCGGTTTTTGTATCTAATACTTACCGGTGTGTCACCCGTAAACAAATTCAGAAAAATACGGAGAGTGTCAAAAGTCTACCCCGTCACCACTTTAACTTTTGAACGGCTTAAGATATCAATTTAGAACATATAAGGAGCTTTCTCTCTCAGATCAACACGGCGCGCCGCGGCGCCCGAACTTCATCTCTCCGATTTTGCTCAAATTTTTGAAGTTTTTTAAAATTCCAAACACTTGATTTACATAAATCTAAATATCCTGACTTGTTTAAAAAACAAAACGATATTTTTGCCAAATTGCATTAAATTTCAGTCTTAACCAAGAATTTTACCACCAATTTCATTTCAATATGGCGGCCTACTAGATGCAACTTGTCAAATTTAAAAATGCTATCCCCCTTCGATTTTTTTTTATTTTTTGTCATGAACATATATAGTGGTGGAGCATTCCTATAAAATATTAGAAAAAGTATTTGATATTTGTAGAAGTTATAGCAACAAATGTCATATAGACAATACCGAAAATTTGTTTTGGTTTCAGAAACTATTTTTTTTATCAAAGTATGAATTTAATACTTTTATATGTAATATTTATGTGCCAAAATATTGCAACAAATTTAAATAATTTAAAAAAACGTCAAAAATGAGCCAACGTAATATCTCCAAAACTAGTCGTTTTCTAGCAAAATCCTTTCGAACTAGTAATTTAGACCCTATTTGATGAGGAAGTGCCAAATTTGAGCAAAATCGGAAAGATGAAGGTCGGGCGCCGCGGCGAACGTGTTGATCTGACAAAGAAAGCTCCATAAATAACATAACCCATATAATTTTTTGCTATATATTTGGTGTGCTTAGGGGGTTAACTCTTGAAGAGCTTCTATGAAAATTAGAAGAAAAAAACTTCCTACAAACGAAAATGTTGTGAATATGGCAGTTGTGCCTCCAAAAAAATATTTAGATTCAGATGAAGATTCTGGAGATGAAGAAAATGTATATTTAAAGAATTTGTCGGAAAATCAACTAAGAGCACATGCAGAAATTTTTGAAAAAAATAAGCTAGATATAGAAACTGAGAACTGTGAAGATGAGATTATGTGAGCAATATGTCAAATAATGAAATTTCAACAGCTGCACAGAAATCAAAGAGGAAAATTGGATCATCCAACTTTTAGGACAGTAGCAAAATTTCTAACTGAGACATATGGAAATAATAGTAAAGGTTTGAAGGAAAAGACCATCACTTTTAGAAAACGTAGAATGACGCTACGACAGATTAGACCATCTGGCAGAACAAGAGAAAAACAGACTGTGTAAAATATGTCACCAAATGCCGCAAGTGCAATGTAGCTCTTCACGTTAGATGTTTCATTTCCTATCACTCTTTTTAATGTTAAATAGTTTTACATATCACGTCCAAATTTGTGGATATTACTTTTAATTTAAGTTCTTGAGAATATTAAACATTTTCTTTCATAAATTTAGTATATTTTTACTACCCTAGTTATACCCATCGTCCTTTTAAAAATACACTAATTTAATAGAAAACTGTATAAAATATGAAAAAAGATTCTTATAATATGTTGCTAATACGAGGACATGGTATACTACTTTGATTCAAAAAAATATCTTAAAAAAAATCTTGGGCATATAAGGGTTAAAATAAAATTTGATATTTGAAATGTCACTTATGTGGTACCATTATTTTTAGAAAAGTGTGCAGTTTCCAAAAATGTATGCCATTTGGATGTCGCATTTAAAATGTGAAAGTTGGAAGCACTTCCGGTAAAACCGGAAGTAGCAAAATATGGATTTATATGCTAAAAGTTGAGGTTTCTTAAGTTCATTATAGGTACCAAATTTCGAGATTGCATCTTTACAAATACAGAAGTTAAGGGGGGTGTACATTGGATCTGTGACACCCGGTATATACATAATTTATATAAATATGTGTTCTAATAGAACACTGTTCTAATAGAATTCTTGACGTGTTTTTCTAACGAATTTCAAAATAATTGAAAATTTTACTATAAATTTCCGGTAATACAAGTTTTTTTTTTTGTAATTGATTGTGAAGTTAAAAAGCTACATTATTCAATGAGCGTATAATAATTGCTATTAATCAATGAGGGTGAATTTTGGGACACGAGCCGAAAGGCGAGTGACCTAATCACCCGAATGATTAATAGCTATTATACGCGAGTAGAGTTCTATACTTTATCCACAGTCGTTTTAAATTTTAAACGATTTATTTTTACAGACTCTGATTAATAGGCCCATTAATCACGGCCGTGGATAAAATATTTTTACTTTTATGTTAGAAAATTATACATATGTAGTAACTTAAAAGAAATAAAAGGTCCCGATTCGATAACTAAGTATCATAACAAACCTATACCAGAGTAATAATTTTTTTCTAAAAAAATTTCTTTTGTATGCGCTTTTGATGTTGATGGCAACGATTGTCATTTGTCATATGATGGTATATTATGTTCTAATCATTGTAAATTAATATGATAGTAAAAGTTTCACTCATTCTACATTTTCATTTTGCTATTTAAGGTACGGCATAACAAAAACGCTGTATAGACGCTGTACCTTTATAGTCACCTAAAGGTACGGCATCTAGACAGCGTTTTTGTTATGCATTCTAATGGAAGTGGCTTATATACTGCGCACGCATGCTGCGTCTTTACTGCGGTAAAATCGCAACACTAGTTTAAAAGAGGTTTGTTTTGGTTCTCGAAAATCTCAGTTCTGAACTGGTTCGGAACCGGCGCAGTTGCAACTGGGCAAAAAGCCCGTTCCGAACCAGTTTAGAACTGCGATTTTCAAGAACCAAAAAAACCTAAGAAGTACTGAGACTGTACGCAGCGTCCAGGCGCATAACAACAACGCTGTATAGATGCCGTACCTTAAGGCATATCCACTAGCATGCATAACAAGCATAGTACATAAGAATGTGATACCGTGGCTTAAAAGATACATTACGGCACATCAAGCCAATCACGGCATCGCATTCTTATGTACTATGCTTCTTATGCGAGCTTGAGGATATGCCCTTAAACAGGCCTCAGGCGGCATAGTGCGTGTCTGCTTCTAATGAAAGTAATCCCTTTCTTGAATATGCGATTGGTCTTGATGGCAAACAACGTGTGAATGAAAGTCTAGCAAATATAGCGTGATTTTTAAAATGTAGTGAATTTTTAAATGCCTACACTTGTATAATTATAATTATATAACGTGATAATTGGTTTTTAACTACATGAACTATTTTAAGTAAATGGGTGTAAATACCCAAAAAATAATTCCTCGAACACATTAATTTATATCTACAGCTTGCACAAGTTTATTTAGAATTAATTAAGAATTAATTAATGATTTAATAAATGTTTTGGTATTATGGGGCTCATAAAAATTTAAAAATATACAGAATGTATCAACTTTTTTATTTTTATTTATGTTTCCACAAAAGATTATACAGGTCTACAAAAAAATATTCTCAGACCTAAGATTATAAAGTGTATAAATTTCAATAAATATTGAATTTATACACTTTATATACGATTTGTGAAAAAACTGCGCGATGAAACTTTTTTTTTCATGGTGAAATCGGTTTTAACGCATTAAAAAACATAGGAAATGATGAGTGGTGAAACTGTACAATGTCACAAAAAAAATTCTTTGTAATAAGTTCTAACCCATCATTTCCTATATTTTTTGTGGCGCTGAAACCAATTTCACTATAAAAAAATAGATTTACCGCGCAGTTTTTTTACATAAAGTATATAAATTTCAAAAATTTCAAAAATTATATACTTTATATACGATTTGTGAAAAAACTGCGCGATGAATCTTTTTTTATTGGTGAAATTGGTTTCAGCGAATCAAAAAGCCTAGGAAATGATGGGTTAGAATCTTAGGACAGAGATTTTTTTTTGTAGATCAAATTAATGATACGAAAATATCGCCAGTGACAATTATACAAAATATTTTTACACTGTTATAATTGTAACAAAATATTTTACTTTTTCCTAGCATAATTCTTGTCCATTAAAAAAATAAATAAATTCATCATAACGCCCCGAAATTTTGAATATTTTAAAATTTTAAATTTCAATAATGGATTCGAATTTAGTGATTTCGATCAAGCACACCTAAATGCCCTTTTTTGACAGAATCAAAAATACCATCCACTATATTGAATCCGCATTCTGATTTTTAATTTTAATTTTTAATAATGGATTCGGTTCTAGCAATCACAAAACCCCTAAATACCAGTTGTCATGGAAATACGACTAAAAAGCAATTTTGGCCGTAGAAAAGACTCCCTTGATCCATAGTACGGTATTTTCCTAATCACATATGTATAGGAGGAAACTGAAGCCAGTTTTGAAATTTGAAATAGAAAAAGCTTTTAAAAAGGTTTTCATTCAGACCTGTATAATAAATTACCTTATAAGGTACTTATAAGTACATTGTTACTTTAAACTATAATATTTTTAACAGTGTAGTGTAAATCCAATTAACGGAACGGAAATACCGCAAATGACAATTATACAAAATATCCCAGTGCGATTTTAAAATATTGGTATTAAGTCAAAACCAACTAACTAATAACTCTTCTCTCTAGAATAGGCATTTCATTTGTAAAAACTGAAAAAAACGTAGCCAACATATATATTTGTCTGTCTTTCTCGCACAGCTTTGTTCTAACAGAGACAACAATAACAGTTACTGGTAATTGTTATTGTTCAGGCCTGAATATACCTACTATTTGTTTACAAACAAACCGAGATGTTGGCGATACTTTATATTAACGGTATGCGTATTCTAGAAAGAAGAGTTATTAGTTCGTTGGTCAAAACCTATAAATTTTCTTTACAAGAAAAATTTTTATACATAAATTACCTTTAAATCAAAAATCGGTTTTACTTAAGCACGTTAAAAAAAGTAATAATAACAAATAATTCAAACCTTTTAAAGTAAGAAATTTTGCCATGCGACTGTTAAGCAATACGTGCAAACTCAAAACGTAAAATTTTTACCCCCTTACTCAATATTTAACAAAAACAATTCCAGCCAAAATTTTGGACAAAAGTCTTTAGTTAAATTTGAATGCTTTAAGCGTTCTCGAGTTATCTTGGTTACAACATTTTACGGCCAGACTGACAGACTTTTCTTTTCACATTTTCTTTTCGCAGAAAATAGTATTTTTAGTAATAATAATAATAATAATAATAATAATAATAATAATAATAATAATAATAATAATAATAATAATAATAATAATAATAATAATAATAATAATAATAATAATAATAATAATACCAACATTTAGCCAGACTATTTAATTCATGGCTAAATGAGGAGCAGCAAATACCCTCCTGGTTCGTCGAGGGGCGAACTGTGTTACTCCCTAAGAACGGAGATTTGTCTGAACCCAAAAACTACAGGCCGATAACATGTTTAAACGCATGCTACAAGATATTTACGAGAATCTTGTACATGCGGGTACTCCAAACAGTGGATCCGGTATTCCAAGATATCTATGAGCAACGAGGGTCAAAAAGAGGGGTTGCCGGTTGTAAAGAGAACCTGCTGATAGACAGGTGCATCACGCAGGACTCTATACAATACAAGCGCAATCTCTCAATGGCCTGGATCGACTACCTCAAGGCATTTGATACAATACCTCATGAGCTTATTATACACCTGCTCGAATGCCTTGGGGTACCGGATCAAGTAGTGAAATGCATTAAACAACTGTTGCCGCTCTGGAAGACCCGTTTCACCATAGGTTCAGGTGAAACAAAGGTTACCACAGAGCTGGTTACTTTTATGAGGGGAGTATTTCAAGGAGACTCCCTAAGTCCATTACTATTTTGCATTTCACTACTTCCCCTATCCGTTGTTCTCAGGAATACCAAAGGATACCACTGCGGCACACCAGGAAACCGAAGGCATAAGGTCACACATCTGTTTTATATGGATGACCTTAAGTGCTATGCCTCGGGGGAAAGGGAACTCAATCAAGCCCTTAGAGTAGTGCAAGAGTACACGCATGCTATCGGAATGGAGTTTGGAGTCAGCAAATGTGCAGTGGTTCATCTCAAGAGAGGACGATGCGCGAATGTTGAGGAAGAAACGCAGCTCGTAGATGGAAGCATCCTACATCAACTTGATGCCGGAGAATCTTATACCTACTTGGGTATGGCTCAAAGCCATACTCAAGAAGTATCCGCTGTTAAAGAGATTCTCCGCGGCAAGTACAGACACCGGCTTCGACAGATCTGGTCTTCAGAGCTGTCGGGGAAGAACAAGGTGTCTGCTACTAATATGCTTGCTGTTCCAATTTTGGCCTACTCCTTTGGAGTAATCAAGTGGTCAATAGACGAGCTGCGACAACTCGACATAGGTACGCGAAAGATGATGAACATTTATCGCAGCCATCATCCAAAATCGTCCGTTCCACGACTTTACATCCCTCGTTATCAGGGTGGTCGTGGACTCTTGGGATTGGAGTGTTTACATGACAGAATAGTCCTGGGTGGAGCCTGTAAGGTGATCAGGAGTTTGGATCCCCTGCTTCGCATGGTTTGTAATCATGAAAAAGTGGGGGTTGGAGCATTTTTATTTAGGGCAGCTACGAAAGCCGCCAATGAACTCGGTCTCACCTTTGACATCCAAAGAAGGATTCATAATTCGGTAACTGAATTGGATCCTTCTCCATTAAAAGCCCAAGTTAAGTCTGCAGAAGCCATGCGACTTCTGCAAGCACATGTGGATAAGCCGATGCACGGTCTCTACTTCAAGGCCGTGGAAAACATTGGCTTATCCAAACGATTGACTTTCGCATTTTTATACTCTAGTGGGCTAAGGTCAGAGACTGAGGGATTTATAATTGCGTGCCAAGATGGTGTATTTAACACCCTAGTCTACCGTAGTCGCGTTATGGGTATAGAGGTCCCTGACACAAGTTGCAGGGCGTGTCGAAAGGCGCCGGAGACCTTGATGCACTTACTGTCAGCGTGCTCGACTTATGCCGTCTCCGCCTATATACGACGACATAACGCGGCCTTGCGAGTGCTTTACTTCCACCTAAGGCACTCGTACGGTATTGACAATACACCCGTACTGCCCTATGTTCCAGACGATATTGAGTCCGTTGTGGAGAATGAGAGGTGCCGAATTTATTGGAACTACTCATTCTCCACCCTCAGGCAAATAAGATACAATAAGCCTGATGTAGTCCTCCTCGATAAAGATCTAAAGACAATGTTCGTTATTGAATTTTCGGCTCCTGCCGAAACGAACATAGTCTTAAAAGAGGAGGAAAAACGGACGAAATATCAAGACCTGCTTTTCGAACTCCGTAGGCTCAACCCGGGTTATTCTGTTAAGCTGGTGGTCCTTATAATTGGTTCCCTTGGTGGTACGAGGCAAACATTTCTCTCTGCACTTAAGACCATACCGGCATGCTCCAAAAAAGCAGAACTCTTATCCGGAAATATGCAGAAGGCCATTATTCTGGGATCATTAAATATACTCAGAGCGCACGAAAATCGGACCCAATAAGTACTAACCTCACGGTGTGTGGAGTAGTTATTGGTTTTTGCTGGCTCGTCTGCTCGTAACGTCGGAGATACGGACAGGGCCTGACCAGCGTATGCTTTGCATTAAAAAAAAAAAAAAATAATAATAATAATAATAATAATAATAATAATAATAATAATAATAATAATAATAATAATAATAATAATAATAATAATAATAATAATAATAATAATAATAATAATAATAATAATAATAATAATAATAATAATAATAATAATAATAATAATAATAATAATAATAATAATAATAATAATAATAAGAATAAAAAATAATGTAGCCGATGAACTTGGTATAGACGTAGAGAATAAAAATGCAGAGGTTATTTCACCAGTTCACCAGTTGACAACTCACAACCACAAAGTGAAATTGAGGAAGTATATGAAATGAACCATATTTTATATAATGGCTTAGATCCAACCATGAAACCTAAATTACCAAAACTAGTTTTTAAACATGACACATACACATTTATAAAAGAAGTGGATTCTATTTTAAGTACAAAAATGTCCCAGGTAGAAACAGTAGAAGAACTACATAGCTTGATTTATACGGGAGCATTTACGGTATTATCTTTAAATAACCAAAAAGTATTATCTCAAACCAAAAACAAACCAAAAATTAGAACACCGCCGTGGGAAAGAAGACTTAAGTCAAAATTAGACAAAATTAGGGCGGAAATTGGTGTTTTAACGCAAAGGCTAAGGACTGCACCTAGCAAAAAAGTAATAAAAAAGTCGACAATAATAATAAAAAATTATGAATCTGAATGTAATTCTACTTTAGCTGAAATTCTTGACTTATTAAAACAAAAACTTACTGCACTAGCAAAGAAAATTAAACGTTATCAGATAAGCAACTTAAGACACGATCAAAATAATCAGTTTGTTACAAATCAAAGAGGGTTTTATAAAAATATTGAGGTTTCTGGAGAACATCATGCACAACCTATCCAACCAGATTTGCCAAGTGTTGAGGACACCAAAAAGTTTTGGGAAGGAATTTGGGGTAGTCCAGGATCCCATCAATGTAACAAATGGTTTTATGATGAAGAAAAAAAAGTAGCAAATTTGAAGACTATGTTTGAATGGAAAGTTTCAAAAAATGAAGTACAATCTGCAATACGTAATACTGCAAACTGGAAAGCTCCTGGCTTAGATAAACTGCAAAATTTTTGGTACAAAAAATTTGAATCAATACATACCAAACTTGCACAATGTTATACGCATCTTCTTGAAAACCCCGAAAGTATGCCCTCTTTTATGGTTAAAGGAGTAACATATCTCTTACCTAAAAATGGAAAACATGATGTAGACCCTGCTCGTTACAGACCAATTACGTGCCTTCCCACCATTTACAAAATATTTACATCAATTATTTCAGAAAAAATTTATCAGCACTTAGATATCAATAATCTTCTTGACGAAGAACAAAAAGGGTGCCAAAAGGGTTCACGTGGATGTAAGGAGTTGCTAATAATTGATTCTACAATTACAAATAGTGCAAAGATTCGAAAAGACTCTCTGTATATAGCATATATAGATTATCAAAAAGCATTTGATAGTATACCACATACATGGCTTATTGAAGTTTTAAGATTATACAAAATTGAGGAACATATTATACAATTTATGATACATGCTATGAAGCTTTGGTGCACTCTCCTTTTACTAAATTCAACCGTGGGTACGCTAGAAGCAGGAATTATCAACATCAAAAGAGGTATTTTTCAGGGAGATGCATTCAGCCCGTTATGGTTTTGTTTAGCGCTGAAACCGCTCACAACAATTTTAAACGGCAAGAAAATGGGATATGTTTTACCTAATTTTGAATACGATATAAGTCACCTATGGTATATGGATGATTTGAAAGTCTTTGCCAAAACGAAAAATCACCTTCATGATTTATTAAAATGTGTTGGAGAATTTAGTAATGATATTGAAATGAAGTTCGGATTAGACAAGTGTAAAATAAGTTGCATGGAAAAAAGAAAATGGTATAAGCATGAGGGTTATGACGTTAACAAATTTCAAGGAAGAATATCCAGCATAAATGAAAATGAAAAATATAAATATTTAGGGTACCTTCAAGCGAGAGGAATTGATTATAAGGCTGCTAAAGAAACAACAAAGCAAACATATCTGCAAAGACTGCGAAATATTTTAAAAACAAAATTATCTGCGAGAAATATGGCAAATGCAATAAATACGTATGCTACATCAGTACTCACATATAGTTTTGGTATATTAAAATGGACAGATACTGAGTTAGAAGAACTAAACACAAAAACAAGAGTAGAATTTAGAAAATATCGAGCACATCATCCAAAATGATCAATAGAAAGATTTCACTTACCACGCAAACAGGGTGGCAGAGGTATTCCCAACATTTACACCAGACATTATGAACAAATAGAAAACCTTCGAAAAAATTTCAACCAATGATGAAAATACAGGATCCCAAACAATTAAAAGATCAATGGAAAAGTAAACCTATGCATGGTAAATATTTATGCACAATTGAAAATGAAATAATTGATACCACAGCATCAACTGAATATCTAAGGACTGGTTTCTTGTTTATTGAGACTGAAGGATTTATTTCAGCTATTCAAGATCAAGTTATACCAACCAGGATTTACAAAAAAAAGATACTGAAAGAAGAAATATTGGATACCAAATGTCGTATGTGTGGAGAAAAAGAGGAGTATTTGGACCATATAATTTCAAGTTGTAGTGTTTTAGCACCAAAATCCTACTTAGATCGCCACAATAGAGTAGCAAAAATACTGCATCAAGCTTTAAGAGTAAAATATATGGAACTAATAGAAACTGTACCATACTATAAATATGAACCACTATCAGTATATGAAGATCAACAAACACGAATTTATTGGAATAGGCAAGTCATTACTGATAAACCTATTCCTAATAATATTCCCGATATTTTGTTAACACTGAAAGACAAAAAGAAAGCTTACATTATTGATGTTAAAATACCTCTTGCCGCAAATATTCAAAAAGCTCAAACTGAAAAAATCAATAAGTATCTTCCTCTAGCGGATGAAATAAAAAAAATGTGGAAGTTGGATCAAGTTGTAATAATTCCCATTGTCTTAGGTGCTACTGGAGAAATACCAAAAAAATTGCTCCAAGGACTTCTAAAATTGGATTTAGATGAAAACTTCAGTAAAACAATACAACTGTCTATGCAAAAATCAGTCATACTTGATACCTGCAGTATAATAAGAAGGATTATTGGTGAACAAAACTAAAATTAAAAATTTAGGCAAGGCATTTTGTTGAAGGACCAATAATAACTTTCCTCAAGCCCAAAAAATTAATTTTTTTTTAGTGAGGAAATGTGGAAAAGTCAAATAATAATAATAATAATAATAATAATAATAATAATAATAATAATAATAATAATAATAATAATAAAGTAAATGCATAAAGTAAAAAAAAATACAATTAAACAGTGAATAACAAAAAATTTAGCAAAAAGTAAGATAAAAAAAAACAATTACATTGACGATAGTATTTTTAGTAAGACCGAGAGAAGAAAATATTATTAATTGACTTCCAAAAAGGAGGAGGTTATCAATTCGAAGTGTGACTTTGTTTTTTTTATGTTTGTTCCCCCATAACTTTGGAACGAATGAACGGAATTTGATGAAACTTTTGGCAACTTAAAGAGGACATTCATGAGGTCGTCCCGTTTCAATTTGATGCTCGGATAATGCCAGGTAAGCCGGATAATTAAGATAAATCTAATCATTTTAACGCAACTTTATCTAAAAACGGCTTAATTTGGTTCTACTACCAACCAAATTTTTAGAAAAATATCGGATAATTCGGATAAGCTGGATAATTAAGATAAATCTAATCATTTTAACGCAATTTCACTTAAAAACGGCTCAGTTTGGTTCTACTAGCAACCAAATTTTTAGAGAAATATCGGATAATTTGGATAAGCTGGATAACTTGATTAAGGGGTCACTCAAATATTACGGCACACTGAAAATCTTTTAAATGTCGCTAAACTTGATTCTCTGGACCTGTAATATTAAAATACCAAGAAAAAATTATAAATTTTGTGATTTTAACATAAGGCGTTATTTTATTAATACTTAATTAAGTTTAACAAGATTTTCTTTAGTATTTCGTTTAAAATAAGGTTGTTTGGACTCTTGGGCGCTGAAATAAAAATAAAAAAGTTCTGTGTCTCTAAAAAGTAAAAAATAAAAAATACTTAAGTCGGTTACAATTTCACAGCAAACAATAATAAAATAATAAAAAAATAATTGTTAGTAATTAATTTAGGGAATGATGAAATTTGACACCGACTTAAGTATTTTTTATTTTTTACTTTTTAGAGACGTAGAAGAAAAATATTATTTTTTACTTTAGTTTTTATTTTATAAAATAAATGAGCAATAAAAAAATATTTTTTTAACAATGTAAGAGTGTACTTAGTGTACCTAGTCTAGGTGAACATAATATACGGAGCAGTCGCTAAGTCTTAACTTTTAAACGAGTTGATATATAGACTTTAAAAAAACACTTTAATAAGACAAGTTTAACTATATATTTAATTATATATTTTTTCTTGCTTTGTAGAACACAATAAAAGCCGAAACTTTGGAAGAAAAGTGTTTTTTTTTACGTCCAGTGTTCTAAAAAGTAAGAAAAAATATATAATTTAATTTAATATAACAAGAAAAGAAAAACTTTATATTTATATATTTGATGTTTTTGGTTTTTAAAATGTCGCCAGGGGGCATTGGGGGATTTTTTTTAATAAAAAACATTTTTTTTTTAAAGAAGCTGATTTTTAATTTATTTTTTTGTTATGAAAGTAGGAATTTACTAGGTGAAAGTAATATTATCTATAGTTAATATAGTTATTAGAGAGTCCGCTATGCCCATAGTGCGGAGAGGATTAAACATCCTCTCATTACTTAGCCGAGTGTGTCAGTTACGACAGGACTAGGTTGCAAGTCTTTGAAACTCAAAGACTCAACCAAGAGGAACTAAGAGATCTCCCCAGGGCCAGTATCCTGACCTTTATTGAAAGGACGGGCAGGTTCAAGGAGGACTTAAATTAGTAAATGGCTGGGATTGCCTGGGGTGACCAAAAGGGCCAGAACTGGCCTTGTTGTTCGGCTTTGGCCAACCCAAAAATTTACTACTACTACTACTATAGTTATAGAAACAAGCTTTAGTAAAGTTTTCACAGAAGTACTTTCAATGTTTTCAAAAATAGGTTAAAAACTCGTACCTTTTAACATATAAAATATTGTGACAGTATTTGTCCATGACAATGATTGACGGTCGTTAAAGCTAATAAAAGAAGAGAAAGTTACATAAGAAAATGGTTATACTTAATGTTATTTTGTATGGTATTGAAAAAGGTACTTTTTTGGTTTATTCTTCATACACTCACACTAAATTAGCATATTCTACATATTGTACAAACGTAAAATATATTAAACACAAGGAAAACGTCAAATTTTTAGGTTACAATTACAACTTAAGGCCTATCCGGAGGCCGCATAACAACCATTACAAGATACATCACGACACATCAAGCCAATCCTGGCATCGCATTCCTATGTACTATGCTTGTTATGCCAGTCTTTAGATATGCACTTTCCACGAAAACAGTACCGACAACTGTTAAATTTTTGATACACTACGATTTATGCATAATTATGCTATATATGCGCTCTGTGGTGTAAAACGGGCCGCGTCTCTTACTCTCTTGCATTACTGGACGGAGTTTAGTTAATGTTTATTGACTAGAATAGAATTAAAGTATTTGGAATGAGAATTTCACAGTACTTAGGAAATTGCATAGAACCAGTTAACCTTATAATTTCTTTATCAAGTTTAAAGCTCGCTTATTGACACAAAACTTTTATTATCGATATAAAGTTTAAAGTTGGAAATAAGTCGATTCTAAGTTACAACTATATTAAGTACTTGTCAACTAGCAGGTTGAATGCGATAAATTTTATCTATTACGAAATTTTTTAAACGCAAGAATTTAAAATGCAAAAAGTTCTTAAAAACTCTTTAATACAAATTCTAGGGGGTATACCCGGTTGATTCTACTCAAAGTTATGAATGTGACGCTTAGATCGGAAGCGATATTTTTTATAATGACCAAGCTCTGTAAATTTCAAAAAGTTATCTTTTATAGTTACGGAGATAATTCGTAGGCAATACTCCTTGTGTCACCCGGTATAAGGGTTTTTTTATTATTAATTTAAACTTTTTTTATGAAAATTACTTTGCAGTTAACGTATATTAAACAAAACATAACAAAAAAATAATAATAATTTGAGTAAATATTTAGTGAATAGTCAAATACAAGGTAAGTGTCCAACATACGAGGTTTTTGGTTAATAAAAAAAAGTGCTCGATAGGTTTTTTAAATTTTTGGTTAAAATCATCCTAACGTCTAGACGCGTCTCTTAAAATCGACGTATAGAAACAGAAATGGGGTAATTTGAAGTTGATTTAAACCGTCGCACCACCGCACATTCTTGAATAGAAAATATTAAAAATTTAACTGTATTCAAGCTTTAGCGTTTTCACTAGTCAACATCCGATGACATACGGTGTATCATAAAACTACAAGCCGTCAAGATATGTAAAGCTACGTATTCTATTATATACTATTCACAGTAAATGGCATTTTGCAATTTCCAAATATTAAAAAATTAATTTTCAAAAAATCATTTAAAAAAAGATCTTTTTTTAAAAAATTAAAATAAAAAAAATATATAAAAAATATAAAATTTTTTAAAGAAAAACATTTAAAAAAAAACTTAAAAATATTTATTAAAAAAAAATACATTGGTAGGTACAACACTTCAAAAAAAAAATTAATTAAAAAAAAAAAATTAAATTATTACTTAGATTTTTTTTTGAATTTTTTTTTTATTTCTTTTTGCGAAAAAACATAAAATTAAAAAAAAATTTTTTTTGAAAATGATTTTTTTTATTTTGTTTTTAAGTTTAACCCCCCATAACTTTTTTGTTTTTGAGGAAATTACTTTTAAAATTCCTAGAATTGACCTTTATAATAGTAAGTAAAGTATTTTTTCCTGAAAAAGTTACTTTAATCAGAATTCCCTTCAGCTTCTTTAGATTTATTTAAAAGTTTAACCCCCATAACTTTTATGTTTTTGGGGGGATTAATTTCAAAAAATATGGGTCTTCCCCTCATAGAACTTTTCCCTGAAAATTTCAAGTCGTTATTGTGACATCGGACAGACGGACGGACAGGCAGACGGATATTTGACAAAAAAGCTTATTCTTTCATAAAATAATTTATATCCAAGAATTTTTGTCTAGGACGAATTTTAAATTTTTTGGAAAATTCAAGCTGATCTTAAATCACGCAAAATAGAAAAAGAAAACGTCACAGTAATTTTAAGGATCTGTCACTAACCGTGACGGTTCCAAAAAAAAGTCCAAACCAAATCACGTCAACAAATCACGGCTCCTTTATCATTTTTTTTATTAATATTTTATTTTTTAACTCTCACATCTAATTTTGTTTGTCTGGGCAAACGTTACTGTATTTTAAAATATAGGGTCAGTTCCAAAATTACTGTTCCCATGGCACGGTGATTGTTTTCAAAACTACCAGTTCCGATTCCGTCTAAGGAGCTGTGCCAAAATCACCGACAGTGATGTCACCATCCATAACATATATGTTGTGCACGGTTGGTTTTATGTTGAGGTCGTTTAATTAAAACATTGGAAGTTGAATCAATTTAGTTATTTATTGGATGTTAGCAGATATTGGTGTTCACAATGGTTTACAAATGAATAAAATGTTCGACTTACATGGCTTGTTGATTGTTTGACGGATTAATGAAAAGTGATTTGTAATGATGGTCGCAATTTATAATTACAACTTTTGTCGCTAGTGTGCGAACTCTTTGGATCACTTCCTGGCGGGAAATATTTGAATATTTAAATGCGTAAGTCGGTCAGCTGAATATGTTAAATGTGTATTTAACAATATATACATAAGACTTTTCAAGGCACTTTAAAGTGGTAAGTCCAAACTAAGTAATATAAAATATTTAATATTTTTTTGCAATTTTTGTATCAAAAAACAAAAAGAATGAATATTTTTGCGATTTTACAAAATTTAGCTTATGACTGTTTAATTCTACATGCCTCAGATTGCAAAGCTGAATTAAATCACAATTGAGCTGCTTAAATTGTATCTAGTATGCAAATAACCAATATGCCTACTTAATTCTCAGTTTGAGAAAGCAGAAACAGTTTAGAATGTAGGCAAATACTAAACACAATTTTCAAATATAGAATAAATCCATTCCAGCTCTAGATGCTTTATTACTATTCAGTATCAAGTGTGAATGAGCACATGTGGTGCCATGTCTTGTCAATGAAAGTAAAGAAAACTGTAGCAAAATTAGCAGAAAATAGTATATTACCGGTCGACTCGGAAAATAGTACTTTTCTGAGACCATTTATAGGTCGAGGAAAAGTACCATTTACCAATCACGCAAAATAGAAAAAGAAAACGTCACAGTAATTTTAAGGATCTGTCACTAACCGTGACGGTTCCAAAAAAAAGTCCAAACCAAATCACGTCAACAAATCACGGCTCCTTTATCATTTTTTTTATTAATATTTTATTTTTTAACTCTCACATCTAATTTTGTTTGTCTGGGCAAACGTTACTGTATTTTAAAATATAGGGTCAGTTCCAAAATTACTGTTCCCATGGCACGGTGATTGTTTTCAAAACTACCAGTTCCGATTCCGTCTAAGGAGCTGTGCCAAAATCACCGACAGTGATGTCACCATCCATAACATATATGTTGTGCACGGTTGGTTTTATGTTGAGGTCGTTTAATTAAAACATTGGAAGTTGAATCAATTTAGTTATTTATTGGATGTTAGCAGATATTGGTGTTCACAATGGTTTACAAATGAATAAAATGTTCGACTTACATGGCTTGTTGATTGTTTGACGGATTAATGAAAAGTGATTTGTAATGATGGTCGCAATTTATAATTACAACTTTTGTCGCTAGTGTGCGAACTCTTTGGATCACTTCCTGGCGGGAAATATTTGAATATTTAAATGCGTAAGTCGGTCAGCTGAATATGTTAAATGTGTATTTAACAATATATACATAAGACTTTTCAAGGCACTTTAAAGTGGTAAGTCCAAACTAAGTAATATAAAATATTTAATATTTTTTTGCAATTTTTGTATCAAAAAACAAAAAGAATGAATATTTTTGCGATTTTACAAAATTTAGCTTATGACTGTTTAATTCTACATGCCTCAGATTGCAAAGCTGAATTAAATCACAATTGAGCTGCTTAAATTGTATCTAGTATGCAAATAACCAATATGCCTACTTAATTCTCAGTTTGAGAAAGCAGAAACAGTTTAGAATGTAGGCAAATACTAAACACAATTTTCAAATATAGAATAAATCCATTCCAGCTCTAGATGCTTTATTACTATTCAGTATCAAGTGTGAATGAGCACATGTGGTGCCATGTCTTGTCAATGAAAGTAAAGAAAACTGTAGCAAAATTAGCAGAAAATAGTATATTACCGGTCGACTCGGAAAATAGTACTTTTCTGAGACCATTTATAGGTCGAGGAAAAGTACCATTTTCCGGGAGACCTGTATACTATTTTATTCGCAACTGTTTTTATTTAAAAATAAAGCACCTTACTATTTTTTTGGAAACTTAAATAGATGTTTGAATTTAAATTCACGGCGGCGCTATCTAGCGTATATTATTGATTTATAATGCAGACCAGTAATATTTAGTTTACAGGTCTAGCTAGACCTGTAATCACGCACTTCCGAGCTTTATTAATACATGTAACGTATGTATTACATACAGTTGTGATTAAAATATATAACTTACCATGAAATATTGAATAATTTAATGCAATTTAAAGTTCCGCTACGCGTCGTTCAGGCAAATGCAATCTAGTGCGGAAAAGAGCCTCTTTCCACACTTGTTAGGAAAATAGCTATTTAGGTACTTATTTGATAAAATTTTTAAATAATATTAAATGCTTTATTTAAAAATATGTGTTTTGTTGCATTTACAATGTCTAATAAAAAAGAACAAACCTTGTCCGCAGTTTAAAGCCATCCAGTGTGTTTGCAGTCAACGAAAAAGTATGGTCTATAACGTATGGAATATTCATTCCGCTCTTGCGGAACCGTCTTACTCGCATGTCGGCTCGTATACAAACCTTCCGCTCGCGCGGAATATTGCCTCTTCAATAAGTTATAGAATATACTATTTGTATGCTTAATCTATGATTTTACCTACAATGACAGGCAATATAAAAGTCTCAAATAGGTATTTGACAATAATTTGGCAAGATTGCATCCAATATTGATTCCAATAAAAATCCAATTTCAACAGCAATTTTAAATTGATAGACAGAAATTCATTGTTCTTACTAAATTCCATTACATCTCTATCACGGTCGCTATTTAACGATCAAATGACAATGAACAGTGGGAAAGAAATTTTGGAAACATGACAAACATTATTTCTTCCTGTCCTTAAAGTGATGCTTTATGGTATGGTAAAATATTATTTTAAATTACTAGACTACAAGCCATAATTTTGGTCTTGACAAAATAATGATTTTAAACGTTATTTTCTTGAAAGTATGTCTTAGTTACATTTAAATAATGCACAAGTAACAAGTTTAATATTCCTATCATTTTATAGATAACTTGACTGGTAAATTATAGCGGGTGTCCCACCAGATTCTTGACAATCTCCGTTATTTGAAAAGATAAATTTTTTAGCGTAAAATGGGAGCCAAGA
>OY294044.1:28828473-28920789 GCA_958510825.1 Brachypterus glaber
GCCCTATATTTATGTTTAATTACCAGTAATCATTTTGGCCCGAAAGTTTCCGCAACTAAAATTATGTGCTTTTTTAGAACAAGTCGTCACCGATTCTTCGGAAATTGATTATGATGACGATCCATCATCGGATGATTATTAATTTTTTAATTGGAATATATAATTAATTGTACTTATTTTTATGTAATATTTTTTTAAATTAAAAAGTATCTAGATACCTATCTAAAAACTGATATTGTTGTAAAACAAGTTTTGACATTTACTCGATTTTAAATTCGCATTTTAGTAAAATATTGTTATACAAATATAACCACATGGTTTTGCACGTGTACAAATTAAATTTCAAAACATGTAAAAGCTTTTCAATGGAAAATAAACAAGCCGTGAAGATATGTAGTGCTGCGCATCCCATTATATAGTATTCACAGTGGATGGCATTTTGCTAAATAACTAAAAAAAAAGAAAAAATAAAAAGAAATTAACATTTTTTTTTCAGAAAAAATCAAAAATTTTAACAAAAAATTTTTGAAAAAAAAAATATTGTTTTTCGAAGAAATTTATTTTTTCAGAAAACGAAAAATAAAAAAAATTAAAAAAATAAATTAGTTTTTTTTTAAATATATTTATTTTTAGAAACACGAAAAAAATTTGATGTTAAAAATTATAGTTTTTATTTTTTTTAAGTTTAACCCTCTACAACTTTTTGGGGGGGTTTACTTTCAAAAATAATAGGGATCTTCCCCTCCTGAAAATTTCGAGACGATCGGATTATTTATTGTATGATTGATATAATCTATGAAATAAAGATATTTATTATTATTATATTATTATTATTATTATTATTATTCGTTCTCGAGTTTCATGTCGACAAAAACGTAAAATCAGACGGACAGACGGACATATTCAAAGTTTCTTATTTTTTCATAAAACATATTTGTATTTAAGAATTTATGTCTAGGACGTTTTTTGGCGATTTTGGGAAAAAAACTTAATTCAACGAGAGAATACCACTCTGACGTCACAGCGCGAAAATTAAATAACACTCTGTAGGGTAATTGAAACTTATTTCTTAGGACTCAATAAATTATTACTTTCCCCGAAAAGTCTTGAGTAAAAAAAAAAAATTTTATTTATTCCTTCTTTTACGTTTTATATCCAAAAATGATGACTTCCGTAAACAAAAACCGGGACCACCATAACTCGAGAACGCTTTAAGCTAAATACTTTATATTTGGAAAATAGCTATCATAGGTTGCTTTAAGCAACCTGTGCTGGTTATGGATAATATCCAAAGTTCCATGCTGGGATTATTTTTGGTAAAAGTCGGAGTAGAGTAAGGAGATAAAATTGGCTTTCAATTTTTTTTTTTGGAAACCATAAACTTTTTTTAAAAGAAAATTAAAAAAAAAACAATATTTTTTTTATTTTTTTTTGTCTGCTAATTTTTTTTTTTGTTTTAACTATGATATCGCGAGAGGATATGGGGGATTATTCTACAACAGATCTTGGATTATTTTGATATTTTTTTATTGCGATCGTACATTTAAATTATTCACAAATATAAAATATTTCTTTCATCTGACATCCAGTTCTGTCCCTAGCGGCCAAAGAATAATGCTCCTATAAAAAAGTTAACATTTCATTATTCTAGCATAATAATTTTATTTTGAAAGTTAAAAATTTGAAATATGTTTACATGTTGGCTCTCATGGTTAGCTATGTTTTTGTGAAAAAAGTTTTCAAATTTTTGTACGTAAAGGGCGTTGCAGCCAGTTTACGGTAAAAAAATGGTTTTTTTTTCAACGCCAATAGATGGCGTAAGAAACGCTTGTCAGAAAAACCAAATATGACTTTTGAAAGTATCACTTCGTTACGTAAGACCGTATTACGTAACATATTTTAGGTTATTTTCGATCCTCTAGTGATGCTTTTTGGCATTTTTTAGCATAAGTACGAGGTGCTAAGCTTGTCCCTTTATGCAACCCTCTTCTCACCCCCACCACTACTTAGTTGTGTCAGAATCAATTATTTTAAATATTTTTTCCTCGATTTTTTCCTAGCATTCCTACTTATTCTACCTATGAATTTAAAGTTTCCATACTCTAAGTTGGGTATTTTTTAACTAATATTGAGTCGCTGAATCCAAATTTGTTAAAAAACATATGACTGCGACCCAAAATTAGTGAAAAAAACATATGACTGCAACCAGGACAAGAAACTATGTTGCCTAGTGTAATATTTAATTTAAATAAATCTAAGAATGATCTGCGTAAATGACACTTTAATTGGCGGCCAAATTAAAAAATTGTCCCTATTTGGCCTAGTGCAGGTCTGCACAAACCTGGCTTAATTAACACATTAACAACGACTATGAGAGGTATTTTAAAATCTACTTTGCGTTTTAAAAGGGTTTTAATTATATTTTACTAGCTGGAAAATTTTTCAGTACATTATTTTTGAATTAATATTAACTCCTTGGCGAGTATTCTTGAGTTTATAAAAGCGTTCCATAACTCTTTATTTAAAAATCTAAATAAATATAAATAAATATAATAAACTGGTCCCTGGTAACGCTACGGGTAGGATAAATGCCGAATACTTTATTTATTTTTATTTATTTATTTATTTATTATTATTAATTTAATTACAGTGTCATGAAGAGCCCCAAATAAGCTTTTGATTTGCATTGATTGGATTTTTTTACACTTAAGCGTTTTTAAGTTAATTGCTCTTAGATTTATTTAATTTAAAAACCAAATTTAAACGTAAACTAAGAAAATCCATGTAATTTTGCATAGAATATATAGCAAAACTGTAATATTATATTTTATTTTTGTTAACTATATTTTACAGGGTGGCCCATAAGTCACTTTTCATTTAAAAATTGAATAACTTTTTCTCAATTTTTATTATTTATTTCTTTTGCAATATAGAGTACAGGAAATGGTTTTTTTTAACTATATATGAAAAATCATATCTTTTAAACGACGTCCATTTTCCGCTTTGCAAGCACGGGCTGTTTTTACGATATTTTCCATGGCGGCTCTTAACATGTTTGGCTCCAGTTAGGGTCGTGCATCAACGTGAATTGCACTCCCTTAAGGTTACGGTTTGGTGAGGTGTAACATCCCAAATGGTAATCGGGCCTTAATTCTGCTAGGAAAATGACAATACAGTTACGTTGAACGCCGACCGATATGGCGCAATGCTAAAAAAAATTG
Organism: Brachypterus glaber; assembly: GCA_958510825.1. Taxonomy (NCBI): domain Eukaryota; kingdom Metazoa; phylum Arthropoda; class Insecta; order Coleoptera; family Kateretidae; genus Brachypterus; species Brachypterus glaber. Next base: position 28,831,695 of record OY294044.1, read on the forward strand.
TGCGCCTTGCAGTGGAAGACATGTCAGAGACATGGTGGCAGCAATATGGGGCAACTGCCCATGCGACCAGAGCCACAGTGCATTCTTTAAGGCAGAGCGAATAATTTCGCGAAATTTGGATTTTCATTTTCCTTCACAATCGCCCGATTTGGCAGCACTGAACTTTTTTCTTTAGGGCTACCTGAAAGATCGGTTGTATGTCAACAAGCCCAGGACTATTCAACAGCTTAAGCTGTTAGGATCCGTCATGGAAAATGTCGTGAAAAGAGCTCGTGCTTGCAAAGTGGAAAATGGACGTCATTTAAAAGACATGATTTTTAATACATAGTTAAAAACAAATTCCATTTCCTGTACTCAACATCATTGTAAAATAAATAAATAAAAACAATTACAGACAAAAAAGTTATTGTTAAATGGTAAAGTGACTTATGGGCCACCATGTATGTTATTTTACCAGTAATGAGAATCCGCAAATTCTGTTTAAATTAACATTGCGTAAAATGTTTGAGAAAAATAACAAATTTATATTGGAGAAACTTAGTGATGGATATATAAAACAATAAAAGCATTAAATATATATGTATTAGGGTGTTCCTTATTTTCAACTTTCGAATTTTTCTAGTCTCACCCCCTAGAAAGTTTAGAATGGGCCTAAGAATAACACATGCAAAATTTCAGCCCCCTAGATTATCTCCTTCAGGACGCGACGAGGCCCTAAAGTTGGGTGTTTTTAGCATAAATATCAAATTTGTATAATTTTTTTTAATCCAGGTTTTTAATTATATTTCACGACTTTATGACTCTTATTTGGTATATAATTAAGGTAAAAGTAATTTCAACCCCCCCAATTAAAAATTCCTTATCCTCGTAAGGGGTTAAAATTTACGTATTTTTATATATTTTTCAAATAAAGATAGCATTTTTTTTTTCAAATTTTACAACCACAAATTATTACTAATTCATAAATTTATGTTGAAAAACTATAAAAACTATATATAACTATATAACTAATACTTACCCTTAAGGGTAAGGCCCTACCCAAGCTTCATCATCGAGTGAATAAAATTAAATAACTTTTAATAATTTCTCACATGCTATTTATTGATCAGATTTAAAATATTTTTAATATATTTGCTTTAATGTATCTTTTTTACAATTTGGATATTTCCGTCTATGTCCTTGCACACATTGCAAAACGTACTGTTTTTGATTTTCGTTCTTTGTAAGGACATTGTTAAAATCCTGCATAAGCTTGACTGACCTTTCAGCAGTATCGTTTGTAACTTTAAGAGAATGAATAATTTCCCGCCCATTAATATAAGAATCTTGCTTATCCCATGTAGTTGGATCAAATTTTAAAAACTTTGTGTCAATGCTAAATCGAGAAAATAGATTCATACTATTTTTCGAAATAAATGTGTCGATTGTTCTTTCTAAAAATAATAAGAAAATAAGTTTGCCACTTGATATTTTTCTCTTTCTTAAAATTTTAAGAAGGAAATAAATATTAGTTTGAATAGGTTAAAAGAGATAGTTTTCAAATTTTAAAAATCTTCTGTAACTATTTAAAAGAATTTCAACTTACTTGTAAATTTTTTATTTATGTCTTTTGGTTCGATCATCAGTCTTTTCATTGGATTCGAATTTCCTTTTTTTTTAAGAGCTTTCACCATTAATCTTTTTGTTTTATTAGACAAATTGTCATCAAAAAATGCTAAAGCTGCAGTCTCTTCTGTCAAATACCACATATGGCCACAAATTTTTTTAATGGCTGCTTCGGAAACAATTGGATCTATGTTTTTATAAAGTTTTAAATTTATAATAAAATTCAGATCTTGATTAGGAGCTTTGGACGGTGAAGTACATTCAAACCATGCTTTAACATAAAATTGCACAATAAAAACGCAGATATCACCTAGTGAAGTTTGCTCCTCCAAAGAAACTCTATACTGATGACGGAACATAAAAATTTTCAAGCAATAAATAGCACGAGCCATCCAACGAGCTTGGTGCATGGCTCCAGGAGGACGAATTTTTATTTTTTTTTGTTGGTCACCATTCAGAAAAAGGACAATTAGCTCAAGTAATTCTTGATAATCACTTCTGATTTGAGTTTTTTTTAATTCACTTAATGCGAAGTCAAGAACTTCTATTCGTGAATCTTCTACACGATTGCGGCATCGACGATCTTCCATACCGTTCTTAATATTATTATGTTCCAGACTTAACCAGCCTTTCTTAAAATTTTTAAATAATGGAATATCTGGGCTTGTTGATACATGAGGTATTTTGGCTTCAAAAACGCCTTTCAGAACCAATTCGTATATGTGGTGACGGCACAGAAAGTAAAGTAGATCTTTTCCTAGCTTTTGCTCCAACAAAATACACGCTCCATTGTATATGCCAGTATTTGAAGCTGTAGTATCAGAGCATAATGCTTGAACGATATCCGACAATCCCCATTCTTTTAGTGCATTATAAACAGCGGATGCCTGTTCTGCTCCCGATGAACTGTCAATTTTCGGTACTTCAAGAAGTTGTTCAACATTTTTACTAGTAACGACAATGGGCAAACGATCAACAGATTCCTGAATACCTAATGATGGCAACAGTTTTCCATCCCAATGTACAATAACATAGCTAGGCGGTGAGTTCTCGAATCTTGTTTTGATCAATTCAGCGCGTTCAGCTCGTAATTTTTCACGGCATCTATAAATGGAAGTGCTATTTATTACTAGTTCGTCCACGTTATGTCCCAAAGCCTCTGCTACGGCCTGTAACACGTAGACTGCATCTCGAACACTAAGTTGGCATCGATCTAAGACTGCTACCAATTTTGGAGTAATAAAATTTATGGTTGCTCTGCTTCTTCTACTATTAGAAGGATCGATTGGCGCACAAGGTTCAATTAGTTCCATATTACATTTATCTATCTGTGGTTCACGGGGCTTAACTAGCTCGTTATTGCACTGTTTTACTTCGAATTCGTCCAGCTCTGAATCTTCAGTAATAGTAAATGACGTTGATGGCTGTGAAGTTTCTTGTAAATATTTAACTTTTCTATCAGTTTCTTCTTTTTTTCGTTGTTCTGATCTTTTTTCTTTTTTCTCTAATTTTTTATCTATTCCTCCAAGACAACCTCTTCTACCTGGTAGTCTCTGTGATATTAGAAACTGCTTATCCTCCTCTATCCTCATAATTTTTAATGGATCAGAATGTGCAATGTCGAACAAGTTATCTAGTTTTTTCACAAACTCGTCTCTTTGTTTTTTTAAAATTTGACTAGTCTTTTTCGAATTTTTTTGTAAGTTTTTCCATTCGTCATGCAAATCTAGTAATTTTTTGGTGCAGTGTTGAATTGCTCTTGTAGGTATCCTTGCTTTTTCCCAGAAAATGATAACTTCGCGCATTGCTAAACTCGCACTTTCCCGCGCATTTAATTTTACAATTCTTATGTTAAAAAAGAATACTGAAAGTACCTGTTTATTTGACGGAAGTTTTGAACCAAGTATCTGGTGGTCCGTATTTCCCACCAAATAAATTTGATCCTCACTCCGAAGCACAACAGCCATTTTATCATTTAAACGATTAAATCAAAAAATAAAGAAAAGTTGAAAATTGTGCACGGCACAATGTGTATAACCGACCGTTATTGTACAACTATTCTTTAAATACTAATTAATTCTAATAATTTTGATATATTGCGAGACCTGTATGGACTTGTTGGACATATAATGTGAGCCCATAATAATAATAAATACTTTTGTTTGAATTTTTTTGTATTGATAAAACACTGGGATATTTTCATTCATTAAATATGGTAATTCCCTACAATGGGTGATTACCAATGTAGGGAATGATAATGAATTAGTATCAAATATAGGGCTTGAAATATATATATATTTCACACAAATTCAGAGCCCCGTCGCGTCGGGAAGAAATTAATCTAGAGGGCTAAAATTTTGCATGCCTTATTCTTATGCCAAGTCTAAACTTTTTAGGGGGTGAGACTAAAAAGAAAATAAAATTATTTTTTCTTTACGTATAAATAAGGAACACCCTAATATGTATATATATATATATATATATATATATATATAATAATAATAATAATAATAATAATATATTTATTTAGACTAGCTACGGCATCCATCTGTACACTTTATCAACTTAAAAAACATTCAACTATTTTAAAAGTTCTATTACTTACATGTCTACTACATTTTCTAGTGGTTATTGATCAAAGCATCTTCTGAAACAAAAAAAATCAAATTAATACTTATTTTTCAGATTTTTTTAGAATTAATTTTTTTTTTTTAAAGCGTAAATAAATATTCCTATATCACGTCTGAACACGCAATATCAATGTGTGTCATAGGTTTATAGTTGTTTACAGTCGAGAAATGTCATTATTTCCTTACTATGGTCTGTTTCTTCAAGCAACATAGTAAATTAAAAATCGCACAGTGTATAATTTCAAAACAGATTCGAATATTGGATGTGCGAATATACTTTATTTTATAAAACGTAAGTATATTCTATACACAAACACATACTATTCAAACCTGTTGTAAAAATATTTACTGTGCGATATTTAATTTACTATCTTGCTTGAAGAAACAGACCATAATAAGAAAAATGATTTACATTATAAATTTTACAACAAATGCACATATGTAGATGGCAGCGCCAGCCAAAGCGTCTGTTAAAAAAAAACAGATTTTTAAATTAGCGTATATCTAATAATTTTGGCCATTACCAGAACTAGCTGAAATAGCCAAGTCCGAGTTGGTAGTTTTGATTCCGACAAGTCAAAATACGAAAAAGCATGAACCAAAAATAAAAAATAATACTTTTATTTTGAATATATTTCTAAAAAGTCTAAGCTTTTACCCAAAAAAATTAATAGCTTCCTGGAAAATGCACCAAACGAAGTGTATTTTGCAAGATATATAACAACCAAGGTGACATTTAAAATGTATAACTTTTGGAGAAAAAATAGTACGCATGTTATACTCGGGGATAAAGTAACTTTTTCCTGTCTCGTTTATTGTTACCATACTCGCTAGGCTTCGCTACGCTGGACTGTCAAACCAATAAATATGACAGGAAAAAGTTTTACTTTCACTCCTAGTATAAAAATGCATCGCAATGTACTATTAATATTAGTTTAATATTAAAATTATACCATAAACATAATACCCAATTGCAAAAATCAAAAATATTGAGATCCATAATTTAACGTACGTATACTTATAGTGAAGAGATATTATTTAAAAAAAATCAAACTTTTATTCATCATTCACTTTATTAATAATGTAGGTTAGTTACCGGTTTCGATTATCATCGCCAGACTACAAAAAGTTAGAGATTATTTTAAGAAAAACAAAGTTTATCTTACCTAGCCAAAAATATATAAAAATACTATATCAAAAAAAAAAAAAAAATATATCCAAATAAACATAATATGTTACAAACATAATATATTATATTTAAATAGATTATTTACTGAGTTAAAAAAGAGTTTTTCTAAAGAAGGTTACCGATACGCCTTCGCCAAAATTGCAAAGTAATACTGAATTATACATAGTAAAGGGAGATTCAACCAGTGCTTTAGGATTGTAAAATAAAATAAAACAAAAAAAATCTCCGACATAGAATGTTTTGTTTTTATTCGAAAGATCATCTTATTACAATTATGTTTTGAAAAATATATCATTGAAATGTGCACCACGACTTTGTTGGCATTAGCGCATTTGATTGTTCCAATTTACCATTACGTTTTCACAAATTGCGGCCGGTATCTTACAAATAACTGTTCTAATGCTGATCTTCAAATCCTTAAATATTATTGGATTGCTGGCGTAGACCCTTGACTTCACATAACCCCAGAGGAAGAATTCGCAAGGCGTCAGATCACAAGATCTTGGTGGATAATTCACAGGACCATCCTCTGTCTGTTTGGTAATAACGTTATTTCAAGAAACGGTCCTGTGAATTATCCGCCAAGATCTTGTGGTCTGACGCCTTGCGACTTGTTCCTATAGGGCTCTGTAAAGTCTAAGGTCTACGCTAACAATCCACAGTGGTGTAAAATGTAGCGGCAGCGGTCAAAATTAATTTCCAGCTTTATTACTAGAGATAGAAAGTTTATTTTGTTTTTATTTTGTAGAGGAATGTTTAAGCTATAAAACGGTGTATAGAAAATTAATTTTTCTTAATCGGATTAGGGAGAAAAATAAGGGCAAACATAAAGAACATATTTTTTTAATAATTATATTTATATATCTCATTACAAAGAAATTATTTTGCTTAGTTTTTACTTAAAATATATAAAAATATAAGTGCTTGGCAACAAAAATAATATTTTTCGCTAAGTTGTACATCATGTTTTCCTGTAAAATTTCAAAATTTCGAAGTTTTTTTAATTTTTCACCACCGCGCGTGAAATGGATTTTTTATTATCAGATTGACTTTCAGCAACCTCAAGAACCCCCAAACATATTTTCTTGAAAACAAACCCCCACTCCTCAGGGGATATATTTAGTAAAAATATTATTTTAAGATTCAGTTTTAGCGACCTTAAAAACCCCAATTTCCAAAAAAAAAACTACCTCCGTCCCTTAGCGGGTGAAGTTAGAATTTTTTAATTTCAAAATTCAGTTTTACCGACCCCAACCAATTTTCACGAAAATATAAATATCTAAAATTAATTACACCCGCCCTTCGGGGGTGGAGTTAGATTTTATTATTATAAGATTTACTTTTAGCTATAGCTATAGCGCTACCTCAAAAACCCCTGTACATCAATTTTTACGAAAATAATCACCCCCCATCCCCAGGGGTGGAGTTAGAGACTTTTTCTTCTCAAACTCAATTTCAGCAACCTCAAAAACCCCTATATAGAATTTAAATTTTTGTGAAAAAATATTGTATTTTCCCCATTTGCCCTCTTTGTCCAACTCCAATGTTTACCAAAAACAATCCCGAGCGAGATCTTTTGGTAACATACTTGTATGTCAACTTTGAAGTCTCTTGCTTAAAGCGTTCTTAAGTTATCGTGTCCACAAGATTTCCTGGACAGACCAATCCTACCAGCGCGCTACAATGCACCGCCTTACAAAAATAGCTATAACTCCCGTTTATCCTACAAGACGGCTCGAGAACGGCACTCAATTTTTGAGGAGATACATGACAAATATACTGATACCAAATTTGTATAAAAAGTGTACGGGCCTTGACGAGCTTTTGGCCTTTTGTCTTGCAGATTGTACTTTTTTATCACTTTTTATGTGCTTTCAAAAATAACCCAAAAGTCTATTTTTTTATATTTACAGGATTTTCTGCTACCATATGTTTAAAAGACATACCATTGCCCAACTTAAGCTTAAAAAGGTCAAGTCAAGTTTTTTTGAACAATGTAGCCATGGCAGAGTTAATTAAATTGTTAAAAACATAAAATTATAATTTTTTGATAATTATAATTATCAATCAATTTATATAGGCCAACTTTACAGGTATGCACCTCGTTTACATCTCAGTAAATTTAATTTTTAAAGTCAGGTAATAAAAATCTGAGGTTTTTTTATAAAACTATGAAATATTAAAAAAAAATACCATCAATTTTTACCCTTTGTGGTCACACCACTGTGCAATCCAATAACAATTGAGGATTCAAAAATCAACATCAGAACTGTTATTCCTGAAGTACCGGCCGCAATGTGTGAAAACGTAATGGTAAATTGGACCAATCGAATGCGCTACTGTCAACAAAGTTGTAATGCACATTTTAACGATAAAATTTTTAAAACATAATTTTAATAAGGTGGTCTTTGTCGCGAATTGAGGAATTCCTAAAAGGACTTTTTAATACATTAATTTTTCTGGGGGGTGTTGGTTTACGTTAACGTTGGCTTGGTTTGGTTTTTTTGTTGGTTTGGTGTTTTTTTTTATGGGGTGCGTTGGTTCACGTTAACGTTCATTTTGCGGCTGTTTGGTGTTTTTTTTTTGTAAAGAAAATTGTTGGACCTGTTGTTGTGTGGACCTTATCCGCACTATTTTTTTTTTAATTACATACTTCTGATTATTAGAATTATCAATTTAAATTGTGTTTTGGCCCAGCAGAAGGTAGGTAAGTCCCGCCCTGTATATTGGAAAACAAAATTTTAACTTGAAATCTGTGCTTCCATTATTTAAAACAGGTAAAATTAAAGCGTATACGCTCTTTTACCCTATTTCGGCTATCTTGAAAATGTTTCCCACCAAAAAAACAATCAGGGTGCCACATAACCTACAAAATTCGATGTAACGTTACGTACTCAACACGAATCCGTAGTTAGTGCCACCTAAGGGCCTAACTCAATTTAGCAATTTTTTGAGACAAGCCCCTTTGTAAGGAAGGCGACGATATTTTCCAAATATTAATCTGAAGGTATTATATGCCTATATTTTTGGAATCAGCGCGTCGAGATCTATCGACATGTTTTTTTATCTGAGATATGGTCAAAATCGTCAAATTTCGGCCATCGCACACAGGTAAAAAATAACAAAACGGAAAAAAAATCATGAAGCGTCGAATGCTGAATATTTATAAACCTTATAGTGTTCTCTAAATGATTTGACCAAATCTACACCCAGAAAAATATTTCTGATCCCGGTCAATCGACAGAAAAAATTTGTGGTCCTGTGTTATTTAAGAATTATGCTGTTTTAAAATAGTAGAAGAAAAAATTACTTAATTGAGAATAATTATGCAACAGAAGAAGATTGTAATTCATTACAGAAATTGACAGTGATGTAGGTGGAAAAATTCCGATATTTTTCCAAAAATTCTCAATTATTAAAATTCACCGCTGCTATGTAGTTAAAACTGTATTAAGTACATTCTCAGTAAAAACATAACAAGTACATTAAGTATTTTCGGAAAAAGTTGGAAAAGTTTTATGTAAACACTTTTTGTTATTAAAAGCATGGCGTCTAACAAAATTACGAGACTGAATGTGCGTTTTTACAACAGAAAAAATTGTTGCAAAACTGTTTTTTTAATTTTTTTTTATAGATTTTTTTTTTATGCATGCGAAGAACAACACTGCTCTACAATTAATTTGCCGGGAAGCTTTTAGTTGTTTCTGGCTATAATTGATGCGCTGATTCAGAACTTTTTCCGTTTTTCTCGATCAGCTCGTTTTTTAGAGATATACCGCACAGTGTTTTTTTTGCCTATAGTTGTAGTAACAAAAAAATAATTTAGGTCTAATTATTTTTGTTTTACCGTAGATTGATTCTCTGTTAGTGGGACTGTAAGCCAAAAAAAGCGGATTTAAAATATCTTTATTCGTTTGTTATATATATTTAAAAAATTAGTTTTTTCGCATTTTTTTGATATATTTTGCTAAAAATTTTATATAAATACTAAAGATACAACTCTAATTTTTATATGCAATACTAACACAAATGTGCGGTTTATAAAATTTTAGATTTAAAGTGACTTTACCGGCGGTTATCGAAAAAAAAAAAACAAAAATTTTGAAATATTTTATTTATTTTTTGGAGAGCAACACAATAAATTAAATTTATTATGAAAAAAAAAAAAAACAAAACGAAAAAATTAAAAAAAAACTTCTCCTTGCTTTAAAACATTAAAATAACATCAAATAAACATTAAATAATTCATAATATTGTTGTTCTGCTTTCAACAACTTCCCTTAAAATCTTCGCTACTGGATTCAATCTAAAACTTTTTATTTTTAGAAATTTCACATGTGTGTTAGTGTTGCCTATAAAAATCAGAGCCATATCTTTAGTATTAATATAAAATTTTCATGAAAATATAGAGAAAAAATACGAAAAAATTTAATTTTTTGAATTTAGAAGGCTATAAAAAACAAAAAAATAAAGATATTTGAAATTCGCTTTTTTTGACTTAAAGCCCTATTAATAAAAAATCAATTCACCGCAAAAAAGAATTAATTGAACCCTAATTATTTTTTTTTAACTATAACTATAAGCCAAAAAACCACTGTGTGTTATATCTCAAAAAAAGAGCTGATCGATAAAAACGTAAAAAGGTTCCGAAATCAGTGCATAAAATATAGCCAGATGCAACTAAAATGGTGTCGGAAAATTTTTGAGTGTTAAGCAGCAAAAAGAAAATAAGTTTAAGAAAACAGTAACACAACAGTACACTCAGAAAAATCTCAACTTGTAAAATCAATAAGAAATTATTTCAATTTAAAAAAATTGCCTCTTAAAATATTAAAAGTAAAAACTTTACGTTTTAGTTATGAATAATATTAATTCAAAAAAATAATGTTTACACCAAAACGTTTTTCATTTTAAAGTAAAAGTATTGTCCCTTACTTTCTTATTTTAATGTTTCCTTAATAAAATTATAATATTTCCCTTTATATTGTTGAAAAATATCAATATATTAAAAGAATTATTTTTAAAATAACCAGTTTTATATTCAAATCATTTACAAGTTTACAAATGATTTAAAAGGAAACATTTTTTAAATTACAAGGAATATTTTTATTTTTACAATGGCTTATAAAATTAAAAAATATCTTTTTGAATTAACAATAAACACTGTCGGAGCAAAAACATATTGGTTTTCTTTTAAAACATATGACTTTTGTTTGATTTTACAACGATTTTTCTCTGAGTGTAGAACATTTTTCCAAAATATTTTGATTGTTAAAATTCGCCGTTGCTAAGGAAATTTTCCAACTAAAGATTTCTCAATGAAATTTTTTTACGTCGTTATATATTATGTCTGAAAGTATCTGAATAGATTACACTAGGCAACAAATCGCAACTTTTTTTTTTTGCCCCGATCGGAAAGTAAATTTTTCTTACTAATTCGAGGGCGTAGAATCCGAATCTGACCTTAGAACAATTCCAGCACCTAAAATTTTTGAGATATAAGTTCAGGTAATAAAGACGTTTTTTTTTGAAAATCTTAAAAAAAAAGAGTAGAATTTTGAAAATTTTAGTGAATATTAAAAAAAATACGAGGAATTCAAAAATCTATATGTCAAGAACCTACTGTCAGAGTAAGTACGCGAAAAAAAATAAAAAGGTTAAAATGAAAGTGCAGAGTTTACTTAATTGCTCATTTGTGGCAAAACTATCAAATTTTTTTAAAAACTTTATAAAACTTAATTTGTAGATTATAAAATTCTCTACAAAAATATATATACAAATATTTTTTTATTTTGCTTAGTTTGTTTGTTCCTAAAAAGTAAATAAATGAAAAGGATATAAAATTAAAGTACACAGTGTAAACTTTTTTCCCGAGCCCAAAAAATATATTTTTCTTATTAATTTAAAGGCGCAGAATCCAAATTTGACCTTAAAAAAAATTCAGCACGTCTTATTTTTTAAATTTTAGTACATTTATGCCAGTTTAGAAATAATTTATAAAACAAAATATTGTGTATTTTTTTTGTTTTTTTTTTAATGGTTCTACATCATAAAAATGTTACTTTATTACATAAGAACCATAATACGCAGCATTTTTTTAGTTCATTTTTGACCCCCTAGTAATGATTTATGACAATTTATAGCATGAGTACGTGGCGATAAGCTTGTCCCCGTATGCACCCTTCTTCTTACCCTCCACCCCTACTTAGTTTTGTCACATTATCCATTTTTTTTTTAATATTTTTTTTCATAATATTCCTATTTATTCTACCTATGAATTTAAAGTTTCTATGTTTTAAGTTGGGTATTTTAACTAATATTGAGTCGCCGAATCCAAATTTGTCCTTGGAATATTTTTGTCTCCCATGATTTTAGAACAAAAGATTTTTTAACATTTTTATCTTATTTTTTTCAGAAAACTTAGGTAATAGAAATATTCTGAGGCCAGATTCGGTTTCAGCGACCCAAAATTAGTTAAAAAACATATGACTCCAATCGGGGCAAGAAACCGTGTTGCATAGTGTTATCATACACTTTTTTTTTGATTGCAGAACTTTTCATTTAGACTTCAATCTAACTCCAAACTAAATTAAGAAACTAATTTTCAATAAAAGATTTAAAGATTTTTCATTTAAAGTTGAAAGTATTAAGGATAATAATGAAAATAAAATAAGTCAAATAATTCTCTGAAAATTAAAAGTTTTCAAAAGTTTTGTTGAACTACCTTTAACAATCTATAGTAACTAGTAACCAAATGCCGGATTTTTGTATCATTTACCGGGGGACCGTGAAGTATAGAATCTTGTAAAGGGCAAATCCATGGTAACTGACGTTACAGCTGCAGAAAAATGGCAGTTTCTTTACAATTATTTATTATATTATTATTTTTGAACAATTTTTTTTAATAATAATAGATAAAAAACAATCTTTAATAATAGTATATTAAAATATTTAAAAGAAAGTGTAATTTTTTCTGCGGCTGTAACGTCATTTACCATGGATTTAGCCTAAAGGCTTTTTTTTTATTAAATCAGCACCTTTAACAATATTTTACTAACTAAACCAGGGGGTTCAATTAATGAAATATGGTTTAGGAAATCGATTTATAAGGTATACCTAATAAAATTATATTTATTATGTAATAATATTTTTGAAAAATTGTAAATTTTGCAAGCCCTCGGTAAATTAATATGAAAAGTCCGAAATTAGGTGTTAACCAAATAAAAATTTTATGTTGTCGAAATTGAAAGTTTTTGTCCCTTGTCCCACTTTATTTTTTTCCAAAAACAAACGTAGGTGAAAGTGGGGAAATGGTGCGCACCTAAGCAAAACTTGATGTGATTGGCACCTTATAAATGTTACAGAAATTGTATAAGTGGGAAAAGAAGCCTTAATTAACAGACTATCAACGAGTATCATCAAAAATTAAGTAGCGTTTACCATAATGAAAAAAAAAATGTAAAAGTACCGAAGTGCATTTGCGCACACCACCCCGTGGGCAATGGTGAGCATTTGTTGAGGAATTATGCACAAAAATAAAAAAGAAAATAATGCATGAATATTTGTTAAACACGAGATGTTTATACATGTTTTCAAAAACTAGATTTTCAAAAAAGAAAGATTTTGGAATTTTTGATCGTTTAAAGAACGTTATAAAACTTGTTTTTGAAAATTTTCATAAATATCTTGTTTTATACTTTTTGGTTAGACGTAACATGTAATTAGAGTTTTAACTTTAAAATTTTGTTTTTTATTTAATTTTATTACAATTTAATTAAGTAAGGGGGTACACACATCATAAACTTAACGTCGAACGGAAAACGAATCGAGTTGCAACACGTTTGATATTCCTCTGATTTAAATTACAGCCCCTTTTCCTTGATACACTGCAAAAAAATTCCATTCAGCACTAATTAGTGCTAACACCATAATCTTCATTATAAAGCACGGATTGGACAAAGTAAATCTGCTGCCAGTCTTTTTCCGTCGCGAAAAGGTTAAAAATAAATCACTGCACATAACAAAAATTATTTAATTAAATTTAACAAAATTGCATGGATACATTCAAATCCACCCATTGCAGCCATTGTTCCGACACATTCGAACCATTCTGGGACCTATCTATCTCTCTCTTCCTCAACACACAGAACAATTAAGGTTGTCACCTGGTTTGGAGTCCTTCACACGGGAAGAATTGTTGGACGGTGATAATAAATCTACATGTTCAAAAAGCGTCGAAAATGCACAAAATTCTTTACAATTCAGAAATTCCCTAAAATCTTAGTAATCCACCTTAAATGCTTCTCCCCTATGACACAGTTTTAGAGAAAGCTCAGAGTCACTCTAGAAGAATAAGATTTGAGCAATTATGCCGCAGAATCCGTTGCACCATCCAGATACAACTTATACGCCATTTCAAATCACAGTGGTACCACACATAGCGGATACTACACCGCATTACTTTATTTAGTTAGTAATTTATTTTGTTATTTATTAAAAAATCTTATAGTAAAAATAAAAAAAATGCAATAAACTGTAAATCATTTAAAATTATTTATGGCTAGTTTCTTTATTTATTAATATTTTATACAGCACTGTTTCATAAAGAGCCCCAACTAAGCGTGAGCTTGTGCTAGAGGCTCTCCATTAATTTTGAGAAGGGCAATATGTAGTAGAAAATAGTTTTTTTTATGATGTCACTGCTTCAGTTAAAAAAAATCCAGCATAAAAATCGTCGTGCAAGTATTTCTGGGCATATCGTTCATGAACATGCAATACCTCCTAACTGACATTTTTGACCAATACCTCCTAACTACATGTAGTATAAAATATAAGCTAGAATAGTTTAAATGTAAGACTAAAACATCTTTAGGCACAATAAGTAACCTTACACCACTTTATTTATATTGCTATAAATAATAAAAATGGAGTAAACACCATTTCTAAGAACTGTTTTTTGTCGCTCCTGAAAAATTTGACATTTCAAACTTAGGAGGTATTGCAAGTTCATGGTCGATATAATCTTTTAAGTGTAACCGTTCTTCAATTTTCATTTGCAATATTGTATTATTTAACTGTTTTAAGTGAGAAATTTGAAACTAAATCTCGAGATAATGGAGCACAAATGAGTGAATTATTTTAAAATTTGCAATTTTACAAAAATTTTAAAGAAAGCGCCAAATAGACTTTTTTTTAATTTTTACCCAAAATGTCCTAAGAGGCCTAATCGACTTATAAAGAAACAAATTGCTTAAAAAAAAATAAAACGCTAAAAACCTATAGTGTAACGTTTAAGGCGGTGACGTGAATTAGTTATAAGTCATACACAAAAATACATGGAGCAAAAAATATTTGAAATTTGGTCTTCTTTGTTTTCATAAAAAACGTTTTTTTTTGTCCTAGAATGCACCAATCTTAAGATATTTTGAAAAATCGTTTTTTTTTGTGAAAAGTACGTCAAAAAAATTACAGTTCCAAATCGAGTTCAAGGTCACAAAATTGTTTTTTTTATTTGTACCCTAAACTCTACCCAATAAACCTAAAATCAAAACTCCCTGAATTATTTCCAGGTATAGCAGGTTTTATTGACCTGACGACTAAAATAGTAAACTATAGATAAACGATGAACTTGCGGTAAACGTGGTTGTGACTTGGATTCAATAACACGTGTATAAAAGCTGTTTTTGATAGGTTAATATAATCAGGGATGTTCGGTTTTGATAGATAAAGTTTGAAGTACATTAGCAAGCCGTGAAAGTGTAATGCTTCATATTTTATAACACCGAAAAAAGGATTTTTAGTCGATGATCGCTTTTATTGTATAGATAATTAAAATTTGTTTCTTTCGTAAATTAATTTATTATATTAATTAAATTGAATTAACACATATGAGATTGCAGGTTTATTGATAAGAATTACTTGTTATTTAAATATAGTTTGATTTATTACAATACGGTCATTTTGTGTATTTAACTTGGGCACCAACTTTGTATACTTAGTTGAATAAAGAAGGTATTCTGAATGTGTGTAAGTTGGTTCTGGTGAAGTTAAATATGCAAAAGAACCGTGGTAAACAATCAAACTACCTATACAGGGTGTTCCATAATGACGTGCTAATATTTCAGGGTGTGATTCCTTACTCAAAAATAAGAAAAAAGTTCCTATAAAATCCTAAAACTACTCGTAAGGGAGCTACGCCCGTTCAAAGGGGGCTCTAAAAATTCGATTTTTGTTTAATAATTCAGAAACCATTTGTGTTAAAGAAACGAGGTTTTGTATGTAAACTAATCCTAATAAGGCCCATCTTTTTATGATAGTTTCATGTGTTTATTTTAACCAGGGGTGTGCGAGACGGGGGGGGGGGGGGCTTATTAGGTTTGTGTCCAAAACTTTTTTCTGTGTAACTTTTTTGTGAATTTATTTTTAGAATATGATTCCTCAGGTCAAAATACATAAAAAAAGTGTTCTTATAATACTGTAGGATTAACCGTTTTCGAAAAAAATTGATTTGAAGGTGAAATTTCACGGTTCGAGAACGAAAAATTAAATACTAAAATGTTAAAAAAACAACATTTTAATGATGCAGGGTGAATGTACATCAAAAACTAAGAAAAAAACCTCATACGGGTAATTCCAAAAATCAATCCTAAGGGAGCTATGGTCTCTTAAAAATTATTTTTAAAGGGCTATAGTAGCTTTAAAAGCGATTTTTCGACCTACGTGTTTAGAAATTTTTTTACTTAGTTTTTGATAAAGAATAACCCTGCATCATTGCATTTTTGGCTTTCAAATTTTAGTATTTCATTTTTCGTCTCGAATTGTGAAATTTCACCTTCAAATTAACTTTTCTCGAAAACGGCTAATCCTACAGTAATACAACAAGTGTACCTTTTTTATGCATTTTGACCTGAAAAATCATATTCCAAAAATAAAATCACAAAAAAGTTACACAAAAAAAGTTTGGGACAAAAAACTGATAAGCCCCCCCCTCCCCCGTTTCGCACATCCCTGGTTAAATTAAGAACATAGAAATAATATATGAAGATGGACCTTATTAAGATTAGTTCACATGCAAAGCCTCATTGCTTTAACACAAAGGGTTTCTGAGTTATTAAACAAAAATCGAATCGTAGCTCCCTTACGAGTCGGAACTTTTTATCTTATTTTTCGGTAAGGAATCACACACTGAAATATTAGCACGGCATTATGGAACACCCTGTATGTGTATTGTTTCAGAAGAGCCACAACTGTAAACTTGTACTCATAAAATATTTTTTTCAAATCTAAAAAACTTTTTATATATATATTTAAATATTTGTTTTTTTTAGGATACTAAGTTTTGAGGAACACGTAAATAAGACGACACAAACTATCTTTATGCAATTATTTTATATTTTAAGCTTTCAAAATGAGGACGGGGAGGCGTGTGGGGAAATTTATTGAACAAACGCCTCTTAAAAGACAAAATTTTCTATTTAATTTATTATTTATTTTTAAAGGTTTAAAATATGGTTAAAACTGGGAATTTTTCTTAAAAAAAAATAAATAAAATGATTAATTTCATGATGCAAAATGTAAATTATACGTACACCAATTTGAAATATTACTAAAAAAATAATAAAAAAAAATAAAAATCACAATTTTTTAGCAAAAAAATTAAAAAGCCAAAAGCCCTGACCACATTTTAAAAGCTAAAAATATTAAATATATGTCAAAAATAGCCTAATTTGTGTTATTTATAAATTTAAGTTAAGAGGGTGTGGTAACTTTTGGGCCAAACTTTATATCCTATTTGTTTGTATTCTTTTTTTTTAATCGTTCAATATCTGCAGGTGCCACCAGGTGATTAAAACATTTAAAAATGGGCCAAAAATAGGAATAAAATTAGCAATTTTGTAAACTGTTTACACATAAATGTATTTTTTTTATTTCAACATTTTGAACTGGGAAAAATGGTGTGCGAATGTGAAATTTTCAGTATGTTTGGTTATTTTTGGATATTTTTTCCAGATGCTGTCCAAAATATTTACCGTGCTGTCCAAACTATTTACCGATTTAAAAAATAATACCTTTACGTGTTTCTAAAACCTGAGCGCAAGGCTTGAGAATCTCGTGAGTTGGTTAAAAAAAAAATCTTATATCTTTATTTATTTCTGAATATATTTCGTTTATTTTTGAAAACTTTATTCGCCTGGTGGCACTTGAAGATATTGGACGCTTAATAAATTAGCCAAGTAAATAGGATAATAAAAAGTTATTTTTTCGACCCAGCCTAATATAGAAAAATAACAAAATGAAAAACTAAGGAAGTAAATTAGTTGTCCCAAGAGTTTTTCCAAAGCATGGAGAAAGAAAAATTGGAAAAAAAGAAAATAATTAATCAGATACATAAAAAGGTAAAATAAGTTGGTAAATATTTTGAAAAAAAAAATCATGATAACTTTACTTTTCCAAAAATATAAAATATTATTTCGCACGCATATGAAATATTACACTTTCTTTAAGAAAGTTCCTACTCTCAAAATCGTGTATTATTTTTAGGTTTTCATAGGAAAAAACATTTTTGGTGCATCAACAATTTTATATCTTTAACCCGGCGTCTGACAGGTGGTTTAGTTTTACAAGTAACGACAGGTGGGTTATAATAAACCCCAACAATAAATGGGACCGTTTTTGCTTTATTTAATAAATTTTATATAAAATGTAGTAAAATATTTGAGTTATACAATATATTAACCTAAAAATAATTTTAAAAATCTTAAATACATATATGTTTATTTTTAATCGGTTAACAAAAATAAATCAAATTTAAAAAACAAAAAATAGGAAAGCTTTTTGTTTCCTATTAACTAAAAAAAATAACGTTTAAAATTGCCAAACAAAGATCTACATGAATAACATAAATTATAAACTTTTAAATATTATAGGTAGGGTTCAAAATAAATTACTTTAAGTAATCGTAATATGACTGAAAAATACAGGAGAAACAGGAAGATAATAGTATATTACGCACCGAGTACGCGAACCTAGTTTTCAGTGCAAGAGAGTGCTTATTTTTTTATGAGGTGCAGCCGAGTAAAAAATCTCTCGAAGTCCACCGAAATAGTTTGCGTCGAGGTCCGTATACTATTTTTTCTACGACCTAAACATCCAAAAGACGCAAAAATTGTCTTAAAATATTAATTTGTCAATTTAAGGTTATGTGTTTCACGTTTACTCATTTTCTGACAGCAGATGTAAAATCAACTAATTTTCACTTTTCAACCATTGTCATAGGCAATGGGTGGAAAATAGGCACTAACTACTAGCTAGGTTGTAGGAAAATAAATGTTACTTATTATGTTACTTATTGAAAGGTACTGAGGCGCTGTCTTCGCTTGGCGCGAAAATAAAATAGTTACGGAGTTATATTTGGACTCTGGGGTTTGTGACACCCCACGTGTCAGACGCCGGGTTAATTTATTTTTTATTTCAACATTTTGAACTGGGGAAAATGGTGTGCGAATGTGAAATTTTCAGTATGTTTGGTTATTTTTGCATATTTTTTCCAGATGCTGTCCAAAATATTTACCGTGCTGTCCAAACTATTTACCGATTTAAAAAATAATACCTTTACGTGTTTCTAAAACCTGAGCGCAAGGCTTGAGAATCTCGTGAGTTGGTTAAAAAAAAATCTTATATCTTTAATTTATTTCTGAATATATTTCGTTTATTTTTGAAAACTTTATTCGCCTGGTGGCACTTGAAGATATTGGACGCTTAATAAATTAGCCAAGTAAATAGGATAATAAAAAGTTGTTTTTTCGACCCAGCCTAATATAGAAAAATAACAAAATGAAAAACTAAGGAAGTAAATTAGTTGTCCCAAGAGTTTTTCCAAAGCATGGAGAAAGAAAAATTGGAAAAAAAGAAAATAATTAATCAGATACATAAAAAGGTAAAATAAGTTGGTAAATATTTTGAAAAAAAAAATCATGATAACTTTACTTTTCCAAAAATATAAAATATTATTTCGCACGCATATGAAATATTACACTTTCTTTAAGAAAGTTCCTACTCTCAAAATCGTGTATTATTTTTAGGTTTTCATAGGAAAAAACATTTTTGGTGCATCAACAATTTTATCGTTTCCCTCGTACGGTAATGTACACGGAACTTGTCTGGAAAATCAAACATGCTTATTAATTAAATCACAGCGAACGCATTTTCTTTTATTTTTTGACGTTTTATTCAAGTTAATTAAAACTTTAATTAAATCAAATTCTATCAAAGCGTGACCTACAATATCACCCTATCATTTTACAGATGATGTCACTGATATTAACTATCTTAAATGAACTTGTTAACTTTGTCTACTTGTGATAATTAGAATTAATGTTTAAAGTTACCTAAGATTAATTAATATTTACTATGTAAATTTATATCATCAAACTTATCACATTTCATTAGGAGAGACGAAATTTCACCGTTAATTTTAAATTTAATAAACGGAGACACCTTCCTAATATAAAATTAATACATATTATTCAAAACAAAATTGCATTGTTGCAACATGTTGCTTAAATTTAATATCAGTGACATTTCAGTTTTTTATCTTCAAAACGTATACTAAAGCTTATTTTTTTAAGGTATAGTTATTTTAAATTTTCCGCTAAATACTCCACAAAGTCCGATTTACACTGAAGCATGTGGCTTGTTTTGAATGTCGACCTAACCAAAATTTATAATTTTTGTTTACTTACTTTGTTTTTATGATGTTTTGATGTAAAAAAAGGGAATTGATAAAGCTGTTGCTAAAAACACTTTTGTATTCCTGTAGAAACAAAATTTGCTTATAAAGTCGCTTTTATTCCAATAATTTAGAGGAATAAACCATGGTTTTGTTCTCGTTAATGGCACGTCAACGTTATACGGTTGTGTAAATTGGGCCTAGTCATTTCGCTTACGACGCACGCGTATCTTACATTGCTATGGTAATTTCGAGATTTTTTACAAGCGAGAAGGTTTAAAATAACTATACCTTAAAAAAATTAACTATAGTCCTAGTTATGTTTATTTTCCCATATTTTTAATATGGTATTCCTAGTATACTAGGTTATTCCTTAAATATATTAATGTTAGGGCTCCTGACATGAAGTATAATTATTTATCCAAAACCTTATATTATTAAACACCCAACAGGGTGCTGTTGCAATTTAATCTAGTTTTATCTTATAGCCCTTGATGAGGTGTAAAAATTTTAATATAAAAATTGTACATACACTAGAAAAAGTACATAAAATATTTAAATGAAACAATGTGTTTAATGTAATAGGAGTAGCAACTCACTCACCCACTCCCCCCAGAGGTCCAGAAAAAAATAAAAATAAAATCTCATTATTCGTTTTTTTTTAATATCTCTTGCCTGCGGTGCTGGATCTATAGATTGCAAATATTGCAATCACAATTAAAACCCTTGAACCAGCCTAAAACCAAGTGCATGAGAAAATTGTTAAAATACCTTGCTTTTAAAGGGTGTATAAAAATGTGTCTGCAGCTATTGCACTGCCAGAGTGTGGCAGTGCCACGGTGGCACTTAATTACAAATAGTAAAGGGTATTTTTAGATTTCCGACCTCGGGCAAGAAACTTTTTTAAAAATAATTTACTCTTTTGTGCTTTTGTGCAAAATACGTGGAAATTGCTAAAAAATATCGCCTGAGAACTGAGACTGGATAACCCATCCATTAAAATGATTTCATCTTAAAACTATTTATACAATTAGGATTTTTCGATTAATTCAAAGGTACACCTCTATTATTTTAAAAGAAATTAAACTTTTGAAGCAATAATAAACTTTTTTGTTCTTAAAACTCCATGTAAAATAAAAACTTGACTATAACGAATCAAAAATATAATTTACTTGTTTTGAAATATTCACGTTTCTTACAATGCATTCCGATGTTTTTGAGTGCAAATGATAACTTTTGTCTGTTTTAATAACAATCCAAGGTGGAAATGCAATTTTGCGATTAAGACCTTTCAACAAAATTCAATGAAATAATCATAAATAATTACACAAGTGGCTGAGAATTATGCGGGAAAAATTCGCTGTTTTCATAAAAATTTCCTTTCACAGAAAATTTGAATGAAAACTGTGAATTTTTCCCGATAATTTGAAGAATCATGTGTAATTCGGAAGATTATTTTTTAACGATTTATAATATGTCAAACCAACTTTTATAGTTTTTTTCATCGCAAATTGATATAAATTGTTTTATTACTTATCTTAATATTTTTACGGGAATATTCTTTGATTTGGTTAATTTAATTACATTCTGAACTGCTAAACTAAAAATGTTTAAATTGCAGATTATAGCTCTGTCAATAGTCACTTACTGCAGTACTGACTAGTGCGGTACTGTGCTAGGCTTGCAAGCATGTTCATAAAAGTCAACCTATAAAAACTCTCATTACATTTTATAAAAAGAATATTTTGAGGTATTTTTTTGGTAAATAATAAAGTAATAACAATAATTATAAATAGTAATATATTCATATTTAATTATTAATTAGTTTTAGGTATGGAATCTCGTTGCAAAAGAGAAATACTGAAAAACAAAATACTACAGCGATTTTCACTTTAATTTTCTACAGTAGAAAATTCCCAATATAGCTATAATATGATTGGACAGAAATAAACACGTGGCCAGAAATATTGTTAAATGATTGGTCGATAAAAACGTTAAAAAATAATCACTATTATTTACGACAGCAGAAATTTTAAACTGATCGATTTTACGCACGCCCCTTATACTCCTCACAGTTCCACAATAGAGGAGTATTATACAGGGTGATTAGTAAGTGGCATGCCAAAATTTAAAAGGTGATTCTGCATCCAAAAATATGAAAAAAAGGTTCGTATAAAGGTTGGTCTGGAAATAAGACCTAAAGGAGTTACGGCCCTTCGAAGATAAATTCGAAATTTTCTGTGTATTTTGTTGAAAAAGTAAAAAGGAAGCTGTTGGCAGGTGGTCCACAGAAGGTAGTGTGCACAATGGGCATTTGGCCTGCGTGCAAGTGATATTATCATTACTGTGGTATTATCCCCCTTCAATGTAACTTTTTTTATTGATCACCCTATATATGTATGTTTAAGACGCGTCGGGCCGAAAAAATTTTGTCAAAAAAAACTTTTGCATATAATTCGTTACATACAATTCCAAACAACTTTTAAAAATATCAGTCCGTCTGCCTATCTGTCCGTATGTCATGTTTTCTTGACATAACGATACATAACTCAAAAAAATCAATGTCATCAACGTTTTCAAGAAAAATCAATCTTGGTAAGTATACGAAGCCTATTGATATTAAAAAGAATCCTAAAATAAGAAGTATATGAATAATACATATTAAAAAATCCCCTCAAAAACAAAAAAGTACTAGGGGGTTAAACTTAATTAAGAAAAATAAAAAAAAAATTAATCTAAATTTATCATTAAGTGCGCTCGATATATTACTTTCTATTACTTTCGACTTTTTGATTGGGTGCACTGAACAAAATGACGTCTTTGGCTCAAAGTAGTCATCGCTCTTGGCAGTTATTCTTTTAGCTCAAAAGATATATATCTTCCTGCCGGCAGGCAACATGACGGAAGTTACTCTTGTATGAATTCCTTCATGTTTTTGCGCCAAGAGTAATATTTTTATTAAAATGTCGTAGAGTTTTGACACAACAAGCAGATATTTTGAATTAAGAAAAATATTTTGTGCCAATTACTGTGTTGTCTTGACACAAGACACAAATTTCTTATGATAAAAGAAAAACTCTTTAATCAAATGCTTCACTTCGATCGTAAAGGCAATTTTGACTTTAACTTGAAGACTAAGTTTCTTTCATGCATCACCAAAGAAATTTGAATTAAAGAATTAGGAAGGTCTTACAGCAAATGAATTATGTTTTCATATGAAGAGAAGTCGCTTTTGTACGTTTTCAAGAGTGGGAAGCATTTGGTGCAAATTCATATGCTTTTACTGCAAAGGATCCTTTTTTTCAGTGTAATGTCAACTTAACTAGTTGGAAGTGAGAAAAAAATTATACAGTTCGAGTGGTTTAAAAAGAGAGGTACTTCATTTAAAAGTGATTCTACACTGATAGAACACTAGCGTAATCATTAACGTAATTAGTTTATAGTATACAACAATAAATAGTTGTACACTGATAGAAAAATCTAAAAATACTACAACCAAACGTTGTTGTAATAAGTTTGAGGTATACAGGGTGTTCCAGAACTCGCGTACCGAAATTTAAGAGGTGATTCTACATCCAAAAATATGAAAAAAAGTTTCTATAAAGGTTGGTCCGGAAATGAGCCCTAAGGGATCTCGGGCCCTTTAAAATTGTAATAAAAATAAGGTTTTTAATTAATAACTCGGGTACCGTTTAAGCTAGAGCGGCGAGCTTTTGCATGTATACTAGTATTAATAAGGGCAATAAGTTTATGTTAATTAATTTTTTTAATTTATCCAGAGGCGTGCCCAGACGGACAAAATATATGAGGCTTAAAACATTTTTGCCCCAAACTTTTCTATGTGTATGTTTTTTGGATTTGTTGTAAAAAATATAGATTTCTAGAGTAAAAATAAATATAAAATATCATATAGTGTAACACTGTAGGAGCAACCGTTATCAAAAAAAAATGCAATTAAGAGGAAGTAACATTTTGTGCCACCAAAAACGTTACTTTTTAAAAGGCTATTACTCCTTTAATATTAAATTTAGGTGTTTTGGTGTATAATACTTTTTTGCTCAGTTTTAAATGAAGAATCACCCTGCAGCATTAAAATTTTATTGGTGCTTTTTTTTGTTCCCCATTCAATACGTCATCTTCGAAGGGCCGTAGCTCCCTTAGGGCTCATTTCCGGACCAACCTTTATAAAAACTTTTTTTCATATTTTTGGATGTAGAATCACCTCTTAAATTTCGGTACGCGAGTTCTGGAACACCCTGTATAATACCATTTTTACGATTATTCTTCCTCCGAATACTTTCTTTTTCTTTCTTGTACGCAGTCTGTCACATTTCCACGTCTCTTCCTACCAGGCTCTGCTAGCCAGCCGGACGAATGGGTCAGCTGAATTGCCTGCGCTTTGAAGCGAGTATTGTAACGTAGGAGAGAGCGGCAATCCGACCCTGCGGATTTGCAAGCCACCCCTACCTAGCTCTTTGCTCGACAAAGAAAAACCTGATCGCTTAACAGTTTATTGTTGTAAATCAAACAACTGCACTCGTTTGTAAATACCGAACACGTTTACTTTTTTTTTGTTGTATTCTATGCAATACATAGTCATTGGCGCGTATACAACTATTTATTGTTGTATACTATATCCTAATCACGTTATTAATTACGCTATTGTTCTATCAGTGTATATGCGCCAACCACTATATATTGCATAGAATACAACAACAAAGAAGTAAACGTGTTCGGTATTTGCAACAAAAAATTTTCTTATCATAAGCAGAAATCAGACCGGTTTCAACAAACGAGCCTCGAGAAAGAGAGCGCAGTGGGCGGAGCTTGTAAATCCGCTGGTTTGGCCTGTGGCTCCTTTCGATGTCACGATTCTCTATCCATACCACTGTCAATTCACCTGACCCGTCCGCCTGACTGCCTGGGTCACAGCGCTGAGCTCTCCGAGCCCGGTCGGTATCTACGTTCAGGCTATGCGTCTTTCTACCCGTATTTTCCACTAAATTTGGTGTAATGTATTTGAAATTCACATATTACATTTATGTGCACATAAAAACTACATATCACATGTAATTAGATGTACATGTACATGTACATTGTTCTTGCTTATCGTTGAGTATACTTGGGTATATAAAAATGTTAGCGCAAAATGCCTACTTTCAATATTGTGGTAAAACATTCATTAGAATCACCTGATTGTGGCCATCTTTATTAATCATCCTTCCTCAAAAACTATTATACTGAAAACAACCTTGTTGTAGTATTAAATAATATGAATCTACAATTTTATTAATGTATTTAATATAACGTTGTAATGTTTTAGGATAATCGTAAAATGGTTATACAACAACGTTTTGTATTAATATTTTTAGATTTTCCTATCTGTGTACATCCGCATAACTAGCATAGCACTGACTTTTTTGCACAAACGTCGATTTGGGTTATAAACCCATTATATTATGCTGTTTATCCCATTAATTATAACCGAGCTATTAACCCTTGAAATTTATATGCAAGTCACTATAGTGTAGTAATAAGCATATATGGAATAAGACGCTTTACATATCTTCACGGCTTGTTTCATTCAAATTACGTACCTAATTAGGAAACATCTAACCTTCACCCTAATTTTATACAATTTTATCATTAAATTATATAGAACCCTACAGATGTAACATTCTGAGTTAATTTGAATGTAAAATGTAAACTATAGAAAATCAAAGTTAAAGCGAGATCTGGGATTCTTGGTAGGCTTGAACTAAGTTTAAATGAATAGATAATTGTATGTCAAGGCCCGAAAGAACGTATTTGCTGAACGATTTTGATTTGAGAGCCAGTTCCATGGAAAAAAAATCGGCACTACCTCAAAATTATTTATTGTTTTCAGTGTAAATTGTACTTATGGAGCCATGCAAAAATAAAGTAAGGTGTTTTTGAGAATTTTTTAAAATACATTTTTTCTACGATCTAATAGAAAAGTTAACATTTTTATAAAAACAAATTAAGTTTTCTGACCGAAAAACAACTCATTTCTTAGCATTTTACTTTTCCGCTCGTTACCATGACAGCCAGCGCAAAATTGCATTTTGCACGTTGTAGGCAACCGGCAAGTCAATCGTAAAACGCTGTCAACATGACACGAGATGTTGTGTTCTGCCATTTTTTTAATATAAAATTATTATTTGTCTTTAATCAGTTATCAATTTGGTGTACTAAATATTTATGTGTTAAATATTTGTTCTTATGAAGGAATTATGGAGTTACATTGATGAGGGTTTTTCTCATAGAGAAGGAAAGAGAAACATTAGTCCAGCCTGCGCAAGATTATTTTGTGAAAGAACGGGGCAGCGAAATGACGTAACGCAATATATCTGACCTTGCGCAGTACGCATCTCTATCAGCTGTGAAATGCTGTCGGTCGTAAAACAATTCATCACCCCAGTATTCATTTGTCTTATCTCCAAAAATCCCCCAGTGAAAATCTTAAAATGTCCAAAAATAGAGATATGGCAAACCAATACTGGGGTGACGAATTATTAGTAGTTTGTTTATACTGTCAGTACTGTCAGATCGTCGTTTGTTTCTGTTCATTTTTCGACTTCTACTGTGTTTTAATTGTTTTTTTGCTGCATTTGTTTATAACTTTAAACCTAACCTGTATTGTTGCTTTATGAAAAGCAAAGGGTCAATCCCTGGTGTACTCAAAGTAGGTGTACAAAATCCCGAAACTCAAACACACCTCGAAAGATTCTTATAAAATAATTTAAAAAAACTATTTCGACGTTTCTTCGTAGATAATTATTGTTTTTTGTTGAATTTTTTACAATTTTTATTTGACACAAAACTAAGGTTAAAAAATACTCGTCAAAAACAACAATAGTAGTGCGCATGTCCAAGTTTATCTCAGATGCGCTAGGCACATTTATCACAGTATTCCGTAACGGCTTTGGAGGTCTTTCCTTGTCTATGGTTTTTCTTCTAAACCGCCAGATTTGCAACAAACTTGTAAGTTTTGCGACGTTGTAAGATTATAAATTTATATATAATTTAAAAAAACTATTTCGACGTTTCTTCGTAGATAATTATTGTTTTTTGTTGAATTTTTTACAATTTTTATTTGACACAAAACTAAGGTAAAAAAATACTCGTCAAAAACAACAATAGTAGTGCGCATGTCCAAGTTTATCTCAGATGCGCTAGGCACATTTATCACAGTATTCCGTAACGGCTTTGGAGGTCTTTCCTTGTCTATGGTTTTTCTTCTAAACCGCCAGATTTGCAACAAACTTGTAAGTTTTGCGACGTTGTAAGATTATAAATTTACTGCCTGAAATGTATTTATTTATTTTAGATCGTACAAAAAACGTTGTTTGTATTACGAGCGCAAAATGTCATCAGTCATCAGTCATTTTGCGCTCTTAATATAATAATAACTATTTCCTACGACCTAGTTAGTAGTTAGTACGTATTTCCCATCCGTTGCCTATGAAGTGATGATCAGCTAATTTTACATACCTGCTGTCAGAAAATTGGTAAAACCTTAAATTGACAAACTAATTTTAAGAGAATTTTTGCGTTTGGAAAATAGTATACGCACCTCGACGCGAACCATTTCAGTGCACATCGAGTGCTAAAAAGTAGCTTCGCGTACTCGGTGCGTAATATACTATTATTTAGGATTATTATTTTAGATGTTATCCACAAAAAAAAAAAACATTTTATGGGTTCACTAAAAAATCTATACTTAATATCCAGTTACAAATGGATAGGAAATCGGAAGTTTCTATCATATACAGGGTGGGCCAAAAAAACCGGCCACTTTTTGAACCATTATAACTTGTTTGCCTTTTGACCGATCTATACAAAATTTTGAATGAATAAGCTCAAAACATGTCCGATTCTGTAGGTAATTTTAATTATTTAAAATATTGTTATATTTTTCAGTAATAAGGCTTTTTCTAAAGGGGTTATTTTAAAGCCGTGGGGATTAAAGCAAATTGTATAATTTAAAAAATTTTCGCCGTTATAATGTTAAGTGGACTTTCTTCAGTAGGTAAGTATATTGTAACGACATAAATCGTCACTTTGTAATATAGCAAGGGTTAATTAAACTATTCGTTTACTTACGTTATAATTTATGTTTATTTTGTATATAAATAGTTACGTACGTACAGAACTATTTTGTATCTGGGACTATTTTGTAGCAGGAACTGAATTCTAACCATATAAGTCTCTATTCCATAGTTCTACCTGAAAATAACATAAAGAAAACATAATTAGAATATGATTTTTAATAATAAAGAATCATATGACTTATTTCTCTATAATACATTTGTCTATGGACTTACCTGGTTTTTATATGTTTCAGAGTCTATTGAGGGTTGGATTTCACTGGCTTTCACCTGTAGCTTGTCTCTCTTGTGGAAAGTTTCGTATGATTATTTCTTCGGGATAATCTAGAATTTGTTGAAAATAGTTTGCTGGAACTGCTCACTTAGATTCAGTATTTTGTTTATACTTAGTTCACAGGACACTTAGTATTCTGTTCGTATTTTTATTAGTTTTGCTGATAAACAATAAGTATTGTTTATATTTGTTTCTTAGAGTAATATTTTGAGGTTAGATATCACTAATACGGATTTATTAGGAAATATTCTTTTTGGTTATTATCTTTGATGTAGTTTCAGTTACCTTTATTAGGAATCCTATACGGTAAAACTGTAGTTGATAATGACTTGCATAGATGTCGCTAATAGTTCAGAAATAGGATTTTATTTACCTGAAGGGTTCATACCGGTTGATAAGGTCGATTTTCGCTCTTTCTTGATGAACTCTGTACAATGGTGGTGTCATTTTGACGAGTGTTTATTTTCTGTAATCATCGAAGTAATCCTTCATGTATTTTTATTTAAAGTTAGTGAAAATGAATATTTAAACAATGCGGAAGATATTATAACTGTTATTTTCTACAATAATGCATTTATAACATTTCGATGGACATCGAAGACTTAGAATGACATGTAAGTTAAGTTTTTCTGTTTCTTAGAATATTTCTGAGATATAATTATTGTTTTAGCACCATTAATTAAGCACAATCACTAGACCATTAATTACTCACCATTTCTATACCATTAATATGGAATTACATTAATTTAAGTTGAAGTTTATTTTGGTATATTTGATATACAAGTTCTCCGCATGGAGTGATGTTCTGTTGGAACATGGTTCTGTAATTTTTGGCATAGATAAATTCTATGTAACCGTCTAGCAGACAATTTTATATTGGACATAATTTTCAAAAGCATATTTAATCCCGGACAACATTTTCAATCGTACATTTTATCCTGGAAGATAATTTTTCCAAAGTAGATGGGACAGCCTATATTTTTTTTTCTTTTATTTGAGAAATGAATTCATCAGCATAGGGGAGACTTGCACAGATGGAGACGATGGAATTCATACCTCATGGATTTTGCAGAAACCAGCTAAGTACTCATTCTGAAAACTTTTGAAAGCAATATTTCATATTTTTAAATTCTTTTATTTCAATATTCTTATAACTGTAAACTTTATCAGATCTGATATAGTATTGATTAATACTATATGCCCTTCTGGCTTTTGTTCATTTTTAGGTACTTATTTTTTTTAAAACATTTAATCTCATTTATTAATTATTAAATATCATACTTTTGATTAAATGATTTCTAATTTAAGCATGACTTTTATACACTGCAAGAAATGATTGTTGTTTACATACATTTCTTGGTGCTTGCTGAACTTCATGTTTTCTTTATACATTTAAGTCGAATGATTTCTGAATTTAGTAATTTTTATTAAGATTTCTTTAATTATATCTTAATATAATTACACATATTTTTTATATATATTAATACATTACTTGATGTGCTTTCATTAAGTTTATTTATAATAAATTTCTCAAATGAATTATCTTATTTTATTTAGGGGTTATATTTTCTCAAACTGAAAAGCTTAAGTATTTACACTAGGTTGTTACTTACCTAAAGGAGTAAAAGCTAAAGTAACTGGCGCCCCTAACAACATTAATCAATTCTTTCTATTTTTCCCTTGCCCATACCCATTGCTCCGCTGTCAAAACTAGCCGTTGGCAGTGAACGTATTAATTACGGTACACTAATATTGTTGTATTAATTACGGTACACTAATATTGGCGCTCAAGAACGTGGTATTTGGATAGATAGAACACTTGTTTTTTTAATTTTACTCCATTTTTCTCAGTGTATTTTTTATAAAAATCTAAAGCTTATTTTTTTCAGTGTAACTTAAAGTTCATTTTGAGAAAAACTACATATAACTGTTGAATAAAATATTTTTTGTTGAAAATTAAGTCAAACTAGAGTTAATCTGATAAGATATATCAGATATGTGTTTTTTATGTTTATTCTGAATTTTATGGAATAACATGGAATAGAGAAATTTTGGCGTGGGTTCAGTTTTTCTAGAAATTATCGTTTATTCAATAGAAATAAATGGATAATAGGGTATTTATTTATGCGAAGGATATGAATAAATATTAGCTAATTTTGTAGTTTTGGAGACTATTTATAATTATTAATTTGTCCAATTGAGATAAATAATAATTTAGTATTTTTTTGACATATTTGGGAAATTTTCCAAAGTATGCAAAAACTTTGTTGAACAGTGTACACAAAAAAAAAATAATTTGTGGTACAGTATAAATATTTTATTATTAAAATAAATATTTTGAGTAAATTAAAGTTAATTTTGAAAATAAATATTCAAAATGGAAGATTTAGATAAAATGGAAATTCGATTTTTGACTGCAAAAATGGTAAAAATTTAGCAAAAATAGGTCTAGCTTTACGAACGTCTGTAAATGAAGTTACGGGGTATACGCCGGCATTTCTTAATTTTGGGAGGAATGTACCTATCACAGGAACTTATTATGGCAAAATGACATCAACTGATGGTGTTAAATTAGAACCTTGTGACAGAGACTCGTATAGCCAAGACTTGGGAAATCTTAAAGAGATTTTTGTTGATGTAAAGAAATATTTACATGAAGCTTATGAACGTAATAAGCGTACTTATGATTTGCGCAAGCGTGAAGTAAATTTTGATATAGGTGAAAAAGTTTGGAGACGAAACAAAGTACTCTCAGATGCTAGTAAAAGTTTTGCTGCAAAACTTGCTCCAAAGTACATACTTTGCAAAGTTGTTGCGAAAAAGTCAAAGTTAGTGTATATTTTGGAAAATGCAGATGGTCATAGAGGCGACTGGCATGTTAAAGATCTAAAGAAATATTTTGGATCGAATAGTGACATTTCAGTTGGCTAGATTTGATTAAATAAGAATATTTTCTTAGTATCATTCGGATTGATATTTAAGAAATATCAATGTATTGAAAATATTTAAAGGGTACCCAAAACTTTTGTATATAGTAAAAAAAATATATAAATATATTTTTTGTAGAAGAGAATTCTGGTGCACACAGTCAAGTCTTATTTCTATTTTTGTATCTTGATAAAACTTAGCTAAAAAGAAAAACAAAATTAATTATGACAATTACCTGATTATGACAATTACCTGATTATGACAATTACCTGTTTATGACACACACCGATAAAGTCCCAAAATTATGTTCTACATAAGAGTAGGCGGATGATACACGTAGTTATCAAGCTTAGCTATTGTTAATTATCAAGTAGTATTTCAAATGATTTACATAAAGTATTGTATTTTTTTGTTGATTTATTAAATAAAATATAGTATATATTTTAGCTATTTAAGTTAAATAGTTATAGAGTTTGGTATAAAAATATTTTTTGTATATTAAATATTTTTATTATTTTTGGAGGGGGCATGTGTAACGACATAAATCGTCACTTTGTAATATAGCAAGGGTTAATTAAACTATTCGTTTACTTACGTTATAATTTATGTTTATTTTGTATATAAATAGTTACGTACGTACAGAACTATTTTGTATCTGGGACTATTTTGTAGCAGGAACTGAATTCTAACCATATAAGTCTCTATTCCATAGTTCTACCTGAAAATAACATAAAGAAAACATAATTAGAATATGATTTTTAATAATAAAGAATCATATGACTTATTTCTCTATAATACATTTGTCTATGGACTTACCTGGTTTTTATATGTTTCAGAGTCTATTGAGGGTTGGATTTCACTGGCTTTCACCTGTAGCTTGTCTCTCTTGTGGAAAGTTTCGTATGATTATTTCTTCGGGATAATCTAGAATTTGTTGAAAATAGTTTGCTGGAACTGCTCACTTAGATTCAGTATTTTGTTTATACTTAGTTCACAGGACACTTAGTATTCTGTTCGTATTTTTATTAGTTTTGCTGATAAACAATAAGTATTGTTTATATTTGTTTCTTAGAGTAATATTTTGAGGTTAGATATCACTAATACGGACTTATTAGGAAATATTCTTTTTGGTTATTATCTTTGATGTAGTTTCAGTTACCTTTATTAGGAATCCTATACGGTAAAACTGTAGTTGATAATGACTTGCATAGATGTCGCTAATAGTTCAGAAATAGGATTTTATTTACCTGAAGGGTTCATACCGGTTGATAAGGTCGATTTTCGCTCTTTCTTGATGAACTCTGTACAATGGTGGTGTCATTTTGACGAGTGTTTATTTTCTGTAATCATCGAAGTAATCCTTCATGTATTTTTATTTAAAGTTAGTGAAAATGAATATTTAAACAATGCGGAAGATATTATAACTGTTATTTTCTACAATAATGCATTTATAACATTTCGATGGACATCGAAGACTTAGAATGACATGTAAGTTAAGTTTTTCTGTTTCTTAGAATATTTCTGAGATATAATTATTGTTTTAGCACCATTAATTAAGCACAATCACTAGACCATTAATTACTCACCATTTCTATACCATTAATATGGAATTACATTAATTTAAGTTGAAGTTTATTTTGGTATATTTGATATACAAGTTCTCCGCATGGAGTGATGTTCTGTTGGAACATGGTTCTGTAATTTTTGGCATAGATAAATTCTATGTAACCGTCTAGCAGACAATTTTATATTGGACATAATTTTCAAAAGCATATTTAATCCCGGACAACATTTTCAATCGTACATTTTATCCTGGAAGATAATTTTTCCAAAGTAGATGGGACAGCCTATATTTTTTTTTCTTTTATTTGAGAAATGAATTCATCAGCATAGGGGAGACTTGCACAGATGGAGACGATGGAATTCATACCTCATGGATTTTGCAGAAACCAGCTAAGTACTCATTCTGAAAACTTTTGAAAGCAATATTTCATATTTTTAAATTCTTTTATTTCAATATTCTTATAACTGTAAACTTTATCAGATCTGATATAGTATTGATTAATACTATATGCCCTTCTGGCTTTTGTTCATTTTTAGGTACTTATTTTTTTTAAAACATTTAATCTCATTTATTAATTATTAAATATCATACTTTTGATTAAATGATTTCTAATTTAAGCATGACTTTTATACACTGCAAGAAATGATTGTTGTTTACATACATTTCTTGGTGCTTGCTGAACTTCATGTTTTCTTTATACATTTAAGTCGAATGATTTCTGAATTTAGTAATTTTTATTAAGATTTCTTTAATTATATCTTAATATAATTACACATATTTTTTATATATATTAATACATTACTTGATGTGCTTTCATTAAGTTTATTTATAATAAATTTCTCAAATGAATTATCTTATTTTATTTAGGGGTTATATTTTCTCAAACTGAAAAGCTTAAGTATTTACACTAGGTTGTTACTTACCTAAAGGAGTAAAAGCTAAAGTAACTGGCGCCCCTAACAACATTAATCAATTCTTTCTATTTTTCCCTTGCCCATACCCATTGCTCCGCTGTCAAAACTAGCCGTTGGCAGTGAACGTATTAATTACGGTACACTAATATTGTTGTATTAATTACGGTACACTAATATTGGCGCTCAAGAACGTGGTATTTGGATAGATAGAACACTTGTTTTTTTAATTTTACTCCATTTTTCTCAGTGTATTTTTTATAAAAATCTAAAGCTTATTTTTTTCAGTGTAACTTAAAGTTCATTTTGAGAAAAACTACATATAACTGTTGAATAAAATATTTTTTGTTGAAAATTAAGTCAAACTAGAGTTAATCTGATAAGATATATCAGATATGTGTTTTTTATGTTTATTCTGAATTTTATGGAATAACATGGAATAGAGAAATTTTGGCGTGGGTTCAGTTTTTCTAGAAATTATCGTTTATTCAATAGAAATAAATGGATAATAGGGTATTTATTTATGCGAAGGATATGAATAAATATTAGCTAATTTTGTAGTTTTGGAGACTATTTATAATTATTAATTTGTCCAATTGAGATAAATAATAATTTAGTATTTTTTTGACATATTTGGGAAATTTTCCAAAGTATGCAAAAACTTTGTTGAACAGTGTACACAAAAAAAAAAATAATTTGTGGTACAGTATAAATATTTTATTATTAAAATAAATATTTTGAGTAAATTAAAGTTAATTTTGAAAATAAATATTCAAAATGGAAGATTTAGATAAAATGGAAATTCGATTTTTGACTGCAAAAATGGTAAAAATTTAGCAAAAATAGGTCTAGCTTTACGAACGTCTGTAAATGAAGTTACGGGGTATACGCCGGCATTTCTTAATTTTGGGAGGAATGTACCTATCACAGGAACTTATTATGGCAAAATGACATCAACTGATGGTGTTAAATTAGAACCTTGTGACAGAGACTCGTATAGCCAAGACTTGGGAAATCTTAAAGAGATTTTTGTTGATGTAAAGAAATATTTACATGAAGCTTATGAACGTAATAAGCGTACTTATGATTTGCGCAAGCGTGAAGTAAATTTTGATATAGGTGAAAAAGTTTGGAGACGAAACAAAGTACTCTCAGATGCTAGTAAAAGTTTTGCTGCAAAACTTGCTCCAAAGTACATACTTTGCAAAGTTGTTGCGAAAAAGTCAAAGTTAGTGTATATTTTGGAAAATGCAGATGGTCATAGAGGCGACTGGCATGTTAAAGATCTAAAGAAATATTTTGGATCGAATAGTGACATTTCAGTTGGCTAGATTTGATTAAATAAGAATATTTTCTTAGTATCATTCGGATTGATATTTAAGAAATATCAATGTATTGAAAATATTTAAAGGGTACCCAAAACTTTTGTATATAGTAAAAAAAATATATAAATATATTTTTTGTAGAAGAGAATTCTGGTGCACACAGTCAAGTCTTATTTCTATTTTTGTATCTTGATAAAACTTAGCTAAAAAGAAAAACAAAATTAATTATGACAATTACCTGATTATGACAATTACCTGATTATGACAATTACCTGTTTATGACACACACCGATAAAGTCCCAAAATTATGTTCTACATAAGAGTAGGCGGATGATACACGTAGTTATCAAGCTTAGCTATTGTTAATTATCAAGTAGTATTTCAAATGATTTACATAAAGTATTGTATTTTTTTGTTGATTTATTAAATAAAATATAGTATATATTTTAGCTATTTAAGTTAAATAGTTATAGAGTTTGGTATAAAAATATTTTTTGTATATTAAATATTTTTATTATTTTTGGAGGGGGCATGTGTAACGACATAAATCGTCACTTTGTAATATAGCAAGGGTTAATTAAACTATTCGTTTACTTACGTTATAATTTATGTTTATTTTGTATATAAATAGTTACGTACGTACAGAACTATTTTGTATCTGGGACTATTTTGTAGCAGGAACTGAATTCTAACCATATAAGTCTCTATTCCATAGTTCTACCTGAAAATAACATAAAGAAAACATAATTAGAATATGATTTTTAATAATAAAGAATCATATGACTTATTTCTCTATAATACATTTGTCTATGGACTTACCTGGTTTTTATATGTTTCAGAGTCTATTGAGGGTTGGATTTCACTGGCTTTCACCTGTAGCTTGTCTCTCTTGTGGAAAGTTTCGTATGATTATTTCTTCGGGATAATCTAGAATTTGTTGAAAATAGTTTGCTGGAACTGCTCACTTAGATTCAGTATTTTGTTTATACTTAGTTCACAGGACACTTAGTATTCTGTTCGTATTTTTATTAGTTTTGCTGATAAACAATAAGTATTGTTTATATTTGTTTCTTAGAGTAATATTTTGAGGTTAGATATCACTAATACGGACTTATTAGGAAATATTCTTTTTGGTTATTATCTTTGATGTAGTTTCAGTTACCTTTATTAGGAATCCTATACGGTAAAACTGTAGTTGATAATGACTTGCATAGATGTCGCTAATAGTTCAGAAATAGGATTTTATTTACCTGAAGGGTTCATACCGGTTGATAAGGTCGATTTTCGCTCTTTCTTGATGAACTCTGTACAATGGTGGTGTCATTTTGACGAGTGTTTATTTTCTGTAATCATCGAAGTAATCCTTCATGTATTTTTATTTAAAGTTAGTGAAAATGAATATTTAAACAATGCGGAAGATATTATAACTGTTATTTTCTACAATAATGCATTTATAACGTTTCGATGGACATCGAAGACTTAGAATGACATGTAAGTTAAGTTTTTCTGTTTCTTAGAATATTTCTGAGATATAATTATTGTTTTAGCACCATTAATTAAGCACAATCACTAGACCATTAATTACTCACCATTTCTATACCATTAATATGGAATTACATTAATTTAAGTTGAAGTTTATTTTGGTATATTTGATATACAAGTTCTCCGCATGGAGTGATGTTCTGTTGGAACATGGTTCTGTAATTTTTGGCATAGATAAATTCTATGTAACCGTCTAGCAGACAATTTTATATTGGACATAATTTTCAAAAGCATATTTAATCCCGGACAACATTTTCAATCGTACATTTTATCCTGGAAGATAATTTTTCCAAAGTAGATGGGACAGCCTATATTTTTTTTTCTTTCATTTGAGAAATGAATTCATCAGCATAGGGGAGACTTGCACAGATGGAGACGATGGAATTCATACCTCATGGATTTTGCAGAAACCAGCTAAGTACTCATTCTGAAAACTTTTGAAAGCAATATTTCATATTTTTAAATTCTTTTATTTCAATATTCTTATAACTGTAAACTTTATCAGATCTGATATAGTATTGATTAATACTATATGCCCTTCTGGCTTTTGTTCATTTTTAGGTACTTATTTTTTTTAAAACATTTAATCTCATTTATTAATTATTAAATATCATACTTTTGATTAAATGATTTCTAATTTAAGCATGACTTTTATACACTGCAAGAAATGATTGTTGTTTACATACATTTCTTGGTGCTTGCTGAACTTCATGTTTTCTTTATACATTTAAGTCGAATGATTTCTGAATTTAGTAATTTTTATTAAGATTTCTTTAATTATATCTTAATATAATTACACATATTTTTTATATATATTAATACATTACTTGATGTGCTTTCATTAAGTTTATTTATAATAAATTTCTCAAATGAATTATCTTATTTTGTTTAAGGGTTATATTTTCTCAAACTGAAAAGCTTAAGTATTTACACTAGGTTGTTACTTACCTAAAGGAGTAAAAGCTAAAGTAACTGGCGCCCCTAACAACATTAATCAATTCTTTCTATTTTTCCCTTGCCCATACCCATTGCTCCGCTGTCAAAACTAGCCGTTGGCAGTGAACGTATTAATTACGGTACAATATTTAAATTTAAATTTGAAATTATAGTTTATTTTTATTTTTCTGAAAGGCTAAATATTGGAATAAATTAATTTTTAAGATAAAAAAACTGATTGAGTAGGCTTGTTATTTATCTGACATCTCTCAAAAATTAATCTGTCAATTTAAAAACTATTTAAAATGACCAAAAATATGTGAAAATGTCGAATTATATAAAAAAAAAATAAGAAAAAAAGTTTAAGCTGAATTGTAGATGTATATTTTAAGGAAAATGGTTACGAAATAACAGAACAATTTCAAGGCCGTTTGTAAAATTGAGCTATCTATTTGCAAAATTTAAAATTCGATCACGTCTTTTCTATAATTCAATAAATTTATAATAATATATGCGCAAATATATGTTATATTTATTTCAGTAATTGAATACTCAAAATAAGAATATGCATATAAAAAGCATTCTTTCTTATTTAAAACTATATTCAACTTGCATATACCTTTTTATGCGTGTATATCCTATGCTTTATAAAACCTATATATTTTTCCGCTTTTATTTAAACTTAGTTCAATCCCACCGCGCATTAAATTCAAGCTTCAAAAACACTGAAAATGTAGACAGGTAATCATTCAAATAAGATTTTCCAAATCTTATTCGGAATTTGGCGAATGTGATTATCTAAAAATTTAAATTTAAATATAGTTATTTAGTTTGTGCGTCTTGAGATTTAACTTCATTAGCGTAGCGTAAAAAATATAATAGCATAAGGTTATATTAAAAATACATAGACTGGAATAGTTTTTCATTATATTCTTTTAGGCTTATTTGTAAAAAAGAAGCAAGGACAGTCTTATTTACTTTTAGGTAATCTATCGGCATCTAGAAATTTTGATTCAGATTTAGATTCTAAATATCATCATACAGAGCGGGTCCAATTTTCTATTTTCCCACATATTTTTTATTTATTTAATTTTCGACAAAATTTCTTAAAAAAAATCAAATAATTTTTGAAAAATGGTTTATTTCATGATGCAAATACCACAATTATACTTTATAAACTAATTTTGAATGATACAAATATAATTTTACAAAACAAATCTTAAAAAATCCCATCTTTTTAGAAACAAAAAAAAATATGAAAAATTGAAAACCTTAAAAAAATGTTTTAAAAAATAAAAAATATATGGTCGAATAGAGAATTTTATAAGCTTTAAAATTATGTATCAAACGAACCACTTTCTATTCAAAAAAAAAGTTCCTTCTTGACCCCCTGTCTCCATTATGCCCCCAAGCATATTAAATATAAACCAAAAAATTATATGGGATATGTTATTTACTTGTTTCAAATTTCAAGTTGATATCGTGAGCCGTTCAAAAGTTAAAGGGGGCGTTGACACGTTTTGTATATAAAAGAATTATAATCTGTATAATCAAAAGTTTATCTAAATCTGAATCTAAATTTTAATTAATTTAATTTAATTTTAATTTGAAACTAAATTTTATCTAGATATTTTATCTAAAATTGTGTTGTTAGGGGAGA
This sequence comes from Brachypterus glaber, assembly GCA_958510825.1. Classification (NCBI taxonomy): domain Eukaryota; kingdom Metazoa; phylum Arthropoda; class Insecta; order Coleoptera; family Kateretidae; genus Brachypterus; species Brachypterus glaber. Next base: position 28,871,119 of record OY294044.1, read on the forward strand.
TAAGCATGTGTAACAAATTTCAGTTCTCTAAGTTTATTCTAAGTGGGTTCAAAAAGCATTTGGAAAATTTGAAGACAAATATACCTATATCGGTATAAGTGAAGTAAATAGAAGGTGTTTAAAAATAAATCGGTTACGAAAATCAATTAATATAATATCGTTTTTTAGTACACCCAAAGGTTAGGTATGTGTATAAGTTTTTCCTAATTAGAGAAAAATAGTTTTGCCTAATTAGATCAAAATAGAAAAAATTGTATAAAGCACTCGTTTCATATCACGTTTTTAGCGCATTAAAGTACTAGTGCGCTATGTTATGAAACTAGTACTTTAATATAATATTAAAACTGAAAAGTTTCTTTTCTATCTATAATGCAAAAAATATTCCTAGGAATGATGTCCTTTTAAAATGGAACTGATAATATTTAAAAGTTTATATTATGATTACTAGGACAAAATGTGATGTTATATCAACTTAAAAATTATAGGATCCATAAATGAGATGTTTTATTATCGGAAATGCCTTGTTAATATGAAAGGATTCAATAGGTATAAGGTAGGGCTAGTTAGGAGAAGGGACCAAATGGTGGGTCAATACTAAAGGCGCCTTTTCACCGAGCAAGTTGTACGCAAGTTTGGTGCTATGCAAGTGTGCTGCAATATATAGCAACAGGACAATTGCACGCTGATTTGGCTTGCTTGTTCATTTACACGGTGCAAGTTTGTCGCCATATATTGCCAATTAAAACAGTGCTGCCAACCCAAAAATTTGGACGTTTTTTGATAAAAATCTAACCTAGCATTTGCTTCTTAGCGAATAAAACACAGGATTTAATTAAATCCAATTAAAAACATAGAAACACTATTAAACCTAACCTAGCATTTGCTTTTACAGCCAATAAAATACAGAATCAAATTAAATCCAATACAAAACATAGAAACACAATCAAAAATCAATCAAAAATGACAAAACAATCCAAAAACGACAAAGATTATGTAAAATGGAGTTTCGCCCGCTTTGGATTTTTTTTTCCAGATTGGTATCACGAAAATTACTATAAAACTTGAATGAAAGTCGCCGAAAAATAGAACATGTTTTATACATTTTGATTGCTCGAAAACAGCATCAAACTTGCCTGTAGGCATGCGCGGTGACTGAATTATTCTTGCAACAAACTTGCATAGCAAAAATTGCTCCGTGAAAAGGAGGCAGAGCAACGCAAAGGTATTTTGGAGAGCAATCTAGGTTAGAATAAATGTAGGCAGACCTAAACATCTTATACATTTTAAGATATAATGGAATATCACCCACTATTATAATAATAAGTAATACTGCTCACTTATAGTGCCACTATAAAGAGTGTTGAACAAACTATAGTATTTAGAACTTTAAATCTCATATATAAAATAAAACATAATATAGCACCCAAATATTTATGTAGTAAAATAGTTTTTATACATCAAATTCATGATCATAACACAAGAAATGTGAACGATTTTTTCATTAATATGGCAGAAAAAACCAAAAACTCTTTTTTTTATAAAGGATTGAATATATTTAATGGTTTGCCTAGCGCAATCAAAAATTGTCAAAATTATAACAAATTTAAAACATTGTTAAAAAATCATATTTTGGAAAATAACGTTAGCCTATTTTAAGAATGTATTATTATATTATGTATATTACTATGTACCTGAATTATTATTTTAGTTTATAGAAAAACAATATTACCTTATAATATAAGTTTTTATGTATATATTGACTATTTGTAATAGCCTTAGCTAAATAAACGTATTATTTATTATTTATTTATTAAAATAGTTGTCCTAGAAAAACCCTACCTTGCAATCATACCCAAATTTTCCCTTTGGCAATACTAGTCAATCGCCTGGTACGGAAAATTTAAGGGACAGTAAATTTTAAGCAATTAGTGAGGGTATTTAATCAACATTTTGTTAAGAGCAAACGTTGTCCGATGTTTTTCTTAAACGTTCATTTGCGAAAGGAAGGGTTGGTATGTTATATATTGCCTAGGGCTGCCGCTTGAGTAAATCCGGACATGGCAACCTGCATGCATTTTTGTCATTTAAGTTCACATATGTCACCCAGGCATAGAGATGGTGAGCACGCTATGTGGGACACACTGTATAAAAAAGCTTAATTAACAAAAGGGTAGTTTGTTTTATTTTTACATTATGTGGTGCCAGTGGCGATATAAAATTAATTAAATTCCTGGAATAAATTAATAAAATAAACTATAATATTATAATTGAAGAGTTTAATATTCATAAGGGGCACACACAAAAATAGTATACTGTGCGATTATAAAGTGTCGAACACTTTTTAATGCAAAACTGGCATTAGCGATGAGTAAAATGCAAGAAAGCTGTGTGCATTTTACTGGCCACCGAGGTGTTGTACGTAGCAATCACATGGGCTTGTCGCGCAAAACTCTAACAGAGGCGTGGCTTCAAACGAAGAGTATTTTCTTTTCAAACTGTTCGATACTTTATAATCGAACTGTATTAAATGACAAGTTACATAAGACACTTTTCTCGAGCACCAGCCAGGTTTTTAAAACGAGCAGCAAAGTAGCAAGATATTTTAATAATAAAAAAATAAGGGGCTGAATTTTATCTTATTTTTTATTGGAAAATGCAATTTTCTTAGATTTTCTTTAGAAATTTTCATCGTAATTTAAAATTAGTTTAAAATTAGTTTAAAATATAATTTACGTTCATGTATCATGGAATGAATCACTAAATAAAAAATGTTATTTTTTTTTTAATTTTGACAAAAAATCCAATTTTCAAATAAAAAAGTTTTAAATTTAACAAGATCAAAAAAAAAAAATTGAAAAAAATTAAAAATATATGGTCAAATGAAAAATTTTTCGGACTCTAAAATGATGTATCACACGGCCCACCTTTCCCTTTAAAATAAGATCTTTTGTTGAAAAACATCTGTTTAAAAAAAATAATCTAATTTTGTTTTTATTTATTTTTTTTATTGAAAATTATTATTTATTTGGGAAATGCAATATACTATTTACTGTAAATAATATATAATGGAATGCGTAGCATTACATATCTTCACGGCTTGTTTTTTGATAGGCTCAGTAGTTTGCAAGGTAACAGACCAATGATTTTAGATCAAAACATTTTTTAGGCCGCCCTATTTTGCAATTTCCAGCTGCAATATTGTCCTTATTTTGGCATGTTTGTCATACTGCCGATTTCATGCAAAAACCGCTAGAACTCCTTATGAAAGTTTGAGTCTTTAATTATAATCTGTCTATTAAACTATAAACCAAAGACTACTAGATCTTAAGAAACTTCTTCTGAAAGCTGTATTTCTAAGAATATTAATGTTATAATTGAATTGTGAATTTCGAAAAGGGCTCAACTCCGAAAATTAAAATTTTTCAGGAGACACAAAAAACTGAATTTCTGTTGAACCCTTTGAGTTATTTGGGCAGTTTTTTTTCTGAAATTACCGACCGCTGTGTACGTTATGACATTGCAAAATAGTATTACTGTAGGAAAATTTGATGGAGAAAATGATCGTTACAGTTTCCCGAGATGAGTCCTTTTCGGACGTCACCTGAGGGTTTAGGTGGTTTTAGTAGTAAAACGGCATTAGTAAATAACGCATATTATTAAAAATAACAAAAATACTGTTAAAAATACAAAAAAATACAAAAATAATGTTTTTATTAAAAATCTTCTTCGACGTCCAGCTGTGATGCCGCTTCTGTCGACCACTGCAAAATTCCTTAATGGATTTTTTTTAATTCCCCGGTATGTATTGTCTTAAATTTTGTAGGTCGTTTATTTTTAAGACATTTAGATGAGAACTTTTCGACATTTATTTCAAAAAGTCACGTGACTTTCACCACTATGTTGAAAGGATATGAGCCGTTCTCGCTCATAGAATATCGGTCTATATGAGTACATGAAAAAAGAACAAAAAAGTAAATTTAAAAAAAAAACCGCCATGAACCATTCAATTAATATAGTAAAATTAATTAAATCAATCTAGTTTTAGTTGAATTTAGTTTTAATAATATATTAACTTTATAATTAAGTACCATTTATAATATATTGATATTGCCAACGCGTAATATCAATTATATAAAATATACGTATATTCATAAATATACTATTTAAATTTAATGAAATACATTAAATTTGCGCATTTGAAGGTACAGGGTGATCAGTACACAAACCAAAATCTCAGAAACGGTGGAAGTAATTTTAAAAATTCTTTTTTCGACTTTTATATCCTTTTCTGTTCATGAAATGGTTCTTATAATGTGATCCATCTTATTTACGAGGGAGAGTGATTTATTTGTTTTTCCCATAATGACCCCATTTTTATTAGTTTATTTTTAAGACAATGATTTGATTTATTAAATATTTTGAATTTATGAAAAAATGGAAAGTCGATTCTGTTTATGTTAAAATTAGCTCCTCTATTTGTAATTCTACACTTATAATTCTAGGTTATTAATTTGAAATTTTAACGTAACTTTACTAATTTTAAAGGTATTTTTATAGGTTATAATTTATATTCAAGGAATATTTTCAAAATGTTGATATTATCCTTCAAAAATGGTAAATGTCATTTGACAATTTACGTTAAATATAAATAATAACCTACATAAAATACCCTTTAAAGTCGATACCTTGACTGGTTCAAAAGTTAGGGGGGTGACTTTTGGACCGCTCTGTATGTCTTAAAATTACGTTTAAATTGCTAGGTTCTGAATCCGGTTTCTTTGAATTACAGAAGCTCAAAAATCAGTAGAAATGAGCTACGCTAAAAATATTTTTGTGTGTTTGTAAATTTTCGAGTCATATACATTACATTATTACATTCAGGTCTAGTTGTTTTTATAGTTGGGTAATTCCATGGTAACGGTCGTTACAGCCGTAGAAAAAACGACACTTTCTTTTAGATATTTTATTATATTATTATTAAAGATTATTGGTTTGGACTTTTTAAAGACTGTGAAAAAATGATAATATAATAAAATATTCAAAAGAAAGTGTCATTTTTATGCGGCTGTAATGACAGTTACCATGGAATTACCTACACTGAAAAAAATGACGTTCTTGGCTCAAAGTAGTCACCACTCTTGGCAGTTATTCTTTTAGCTTAAAAGATGTGTATCTTCAAACAAAAGTATTTATCTTGTCCCAAGAAAAGTGTCGCTTTTGAAATATTTTTAAAATTCTCTTGAACCTGGCGCATTTGAGGCAAAAACCATTTATCTTGTTTTAAGATTGTTAAGAATTAAATAATTTTAAATACGTTGGCTAAAGAATTTTTCTTTTGAGACAAGACCACTTGCATTTCACACAAGATCAAAGAATTTTAAGTTAAAGAATCAGAAAAATCTTAGCAAGTGAATTTTATTTTCATATTAAGAGAAGGCGCTTTTGGACGTATTCAAGAGTGCGAAGCATTTGGCCTAATTTCATATGCCATTACCGTGTGTAGTGTAGTTATACACATTAATTTTGATGCCAAGGGGTAAAAACAGTTTTTAAAAAGTGCCTTTGACATATAAAATTTTTAAGATTTTAAGATTTTTAAAGAACTAAGAATTTATTCACTATTTATGGAATGACTTTTTATTAAATAAAACAGACGTCAAATAAGCTTTTTTGTACGACCAAGACTAAAACTTAATTTTACGCTTTCATTTGCGGGACTAAACTTGCCGTTTTTGTCCCTACACTGTAAAAACTGCATGTAAAATAATGTAAAAATACATGAATTTACATAGTACGGAATAGTAAATTTACTATTATGGACTATGTATAATTCATGAATTTATGTAAAAGAATGTAAAATAATGTAAAATAATGTAAAATAATATAAAATAATGTAAAATAATGTAAAAGAATACAAAAGAATGTAAAAGAATGTAAAATAATGTAAACAAATTTTTAGCGACGCATGCTACTAGGTTAAAGTGTTAAAACTGTAAAAAAAGGTAAATATTATTTATATACGATATTTAAATGCTTTATTTGTGGCCTAAAATTTACATTCATTATAAATTACGATCTTTATCAACCAATAGATCTTTAAGATGTAAGCAGTTTATACTCGTATTAAGGGTGCAAATCGTTTGGTTCATTAAACCAAATGAACTTTACGCTACGATATTTCAAAAAAGCTTTGACACAGAGACTTGTAATTTGGAACAAACATTTTCTAAGTAGTAAATATTTTTTTTCAAATTTCAAGTCTATGCAAAATATTACCATTCTGGACTATGTAATTTTTACCGTTCCGGTCTATGCAAAATATTACCATTATGGACTATGTAATTTTTACTGTTCCGGTCTATGCAAAACATTACCATTACGGACTATGTAATTTTTACCATTCCGGTCTATGGCAACATATTACCATTTACGGACTAGGTAATTTAATGTAAATTATTTTTACCGTGTAGGGAAAAAAACACGGCAACCTTGATAATTAATCAGGTAAATGGTACGTGCAAGTGCAAGAATTTTGTCAAAAAATTGACGTTGTTTCTAATGTTGAAAACCGTTGTTGGATATCTCTAATAGTTTTAATACGGCAAAGTCAATTTTTATACTAATCTTTGATTTTAGGAAAAAACTAAAAATGGCGATATCTTACAAAATATGCGTCTTTCGAAAAAATCTAATTAGGGATCTATCTCTGATGTTACAAGGTACCCATAAAACCTAATTCGCACAAATCCGTGACCACAGTGCAGTCACCGTTGCCTGAATCCACGTGGAATAGGCCACATATTATGTGCTTTACTGGTACAAAAATTAGGTTTGGTGAAGTTTTGTAATAAATTAGCAATTAAAACGAATTTAATTGATTTTTTTGAACTGACGTTTGTGTCAGCCATATCAAAAAACAATTGAAATCGCGATAGCTGTAATTTACAGGTATGGGTACGTTCAAGTATTACGTAACGCTCCTAGGGGGGGGGGGGGGGGGTTGGGACATTTTGGAGTGTTACGCCCATGTTAATTGTATATTAAAATAACGTTACAGGGCTTTTTTTATTTTTTTTAAGGCCCAAGGATTTGTTATTTAAATCTTTTCAACACGAAACGGTATAAAGGGATAGTAAATTGCTAACCTCAAAAAAAATCTGAATTTTTCTTTCAAAATGGCGGAGCTGTGCCCTTTAAAGTTTGAAAATTCACTACATTGCTTGATTTTAGGTCTAATTACAGGAACAAAAAAATGTTTTTCATTATCTTCAAACATTGTGAGTGTAGCCCAATATGTCCTCACATAAAAACAACTATATTTTTTTTAATCGGATATACAGGGTATAAACCAAATAAATTGACTTGGCGGCCAATCGGCACGCCAAGTCAATTTATTTCAAGCATATCGTGAAGACTATAGAGGGTCGGTCTGAGTGAAAATCGCCTGGGCTGTTTTGTAAGGCCAATCCGGCCAGCCGGATGTGTCTGGACACATAAAATTTGTATTCATTTTTGTATTAGATGCATATATTTTATATAATTTTTTTGCCTAAAAACCGAATTTATCTCTCAAAAGTGTTAAAAAGTATATATTACTTTTTATGGATACCCTGTATATCCGATAAAAAAAAATATAGTTGTTTTTATGTGAGACATATTGGGCTACACGCACAATGTTTGAAGACAATGAAAAACATTTTTTTTTGTGCCTGTAATTAGACCTAAAATCAAGCAATGTAGTTAATTTTCAAACTTTAAAGGCTCCGCCATTTTGAAAGAAGAATTCAGATTTTTTTTAGGTTAGCAATTTACTATCCCTTTATACCGTTTCGTGTTAAAAAGATTTAATTAAAAAATCCTTGGGCCTTAAAAAAAAAAAGCTAAGCAAACATAATTTTTGAAAAATGGCTGTGAACGACCTCTAGATTTTTTCAAAAATTTTGAAATTAGGGATGATACTCTTACCCCAATAAACAAATTTAAGGGGTGAGACCTCCACACTTTTTAATTTGAATTTTTTTTGGGTCACATATATACTAATTTTTGATGGAATAAAAAACGGCTACACCTACGATTTTGTTCTCAACGAACATGTAATTCTGAAAGTATTAAAAACAATATCCCGTTGTCAGTTATGGGGTGTTCGATTTTTTCATTTCCGTAAGCTTAAAGCCTACCGTGGTACATGTATAAAATACAGCCGGAAGCAAATAAAGTATGGTCACAGAAGGAAAATAGGTCTATTTGCGTATTTAGCAAGGGAAAATTATTTCCTTTGCAAGAGAAAATGTGGTTAAGTGCAGAAAAAAATAAATTTTATGAAATGGATCGCCCAGAACTCTGATTTAAATCATATTTAAAATCTCAGAATCTAAAAGAAAAGAAAATAGTGAAAAGAAACTTGAGGCGACAAAAAGGGCTTGGAACGAGATCACAAAAGTGTACTGACAAACTGATATCATCAAAAATAAGGGTTATTAGCTATTTTTAAGTTTATATTAAACTGTTAATTTTTTTCTTCGCGCTTGTCATCTTATGAAATGAATAAGATTTTTATTTTCTTAATCATAGGATTTTTCTTCATATTTTTTTTTATTTTACATTTAACATGTGATCTAACATTTTTTTATGTTTCATTTTAAAGTTAACAATACAACACATACTGAAACATGCAATTACTTAATAAATAATTCATTTCGGTTTTTTGGTAAGTTTTTAGTGTTTTTCTTTTTAATTTACAATTTTATTTTTATTATACTAAAATACACTAAATGTGAAATATAATATTCCGTGTATTATGCTTATGTTTGCAACTTTTGCTGCTGATATTTGGTTTTATACGAGTTTTATATATATTTTAGGATTAAATGCTTTTTTATTGCAATATTTATATATGTATTTTATGTATTTTTTATGTCTGTTACCTAGAAAATATGGGTATTCCATATTAGTCTACCATTTTTTTTTTATTTTTTTAATTTAAAAAGTGCATACTTTTTTATTAAACTGCCATAAAAATGTGTTAAAAAAAGTGAAAACTTTTAAAAAATATGTCCCATATATTAATAGTACATACTATTTTTATTTGTTTTAAATATTTCTCAATAGTTTAATTTTTTTCTTACTTTTTTCTTATTAATAAATTGATTGAATCTTGATAAAGACTATTGTGAAATACTTATTATTAAGTATTCCACAATAGTCTTTATCGGCGTTAAATTGTGTATATCTTCTAAACTGTAACCGAAAAACAGCAAGTAGAGTAGATGGTTAGGTACATATGACCAAAATGGGTAAATCCATTTAGTCAAATCCTTGTATTTTGTTACAGTAATTCGTATATGTATAGTCTACGCCATGTTAATTTAAATTGAACACTGTCTGCAGGCTAAAATATTCACTAGTGATACCTAATGATTAGTATACAGGGTTATTTCTTTTAATCAGGAAAGTTAAAAACCGATATATTTAGTTGCAGCTCTTAAATTAGTTCACCCTAGTCATCCAATATAAGTTTTCAAGATTGCTTAAAGAAAATAACTATACTCTTGTCAATCTGAGAATGCGAGTCTGACATCACAGTGCGTAAACTAAATACCACTCTGTAGGGTAATTGAAACTTATTTCTTAAGATTTAATAAATGATTGTTGTTTATATACATTTTCTATATAATAATTATGCATTAAGTCTTAGTAAATAAGTTTCAGTTGCAATACAGAGATCTTTTTAATTTACCCTCTGTGACGTCAGAGTCGCATTCTCAGATTGTCACGAGTATAGTGGATATTGGTAGAATGGGGTCGACTATTCATAGCTATCTACAGCAAAATCGCAGCAGATCTTTTTTTGAAGATATTGTTAAAAGTTCTTGGTGATAGCCCTGTTTCTTTACAATTTTAGGTATCATTTCGGAATTTATACACAGCGTGTCAAAAGTCTGCGCCCCTCTTTTGAACGGTTTAAGATATCAACTTGACATTTGAAACACCTAAATAACATAACCCAAATATTTTTTGGTATATAATTGATATGCTTAAGGGCACAATGGAGACAGGGGGTAAGGGGGAATATTTTTTTTAATGGAAAAAGGGTCGTGCACTACATTATTTTTTAAAAAGCTTATAAATTTATCTATTCGACCATATATTTTTTGGTAAGGTTATCTATCTGTCGTTAAAATCAAATGGACAGGAAACAGTGAATAGTACCATTTCATCCTTTTTGGGAATCATCCGCACTGTGTATCCTGTATGTTGCTAATATTCAAATAAAACGTTAGATAGATATAAAGTATGGTGCACATCAATAGATGGCACCATGCTTTTATATCTATCTAACGTTTTATTTGAATATTAGCAACATACAGGATACACAGTGCTGATGATTCCCAAAAAAGATGAAATGGTATTATTCACTGTTTCCTGTCCATTTGATTTTAACGACAAATAGATAATTTTATTATATATATTTTTCGGTTATTAACCGACAAACGTGCAGTATATATTTTTATAGACTGTCAGTTCTTAACTTATATATTTTTTAGTTTTATTTTTTATTTTTCATTTTTTATTTTTTCTTGCTAAAAACTGCGATTTTTAAGGATTTTTGTTGTAAAATTTTATTTATACCTATAATTTAAAATTAGTTTAAAAGTATAATTGACGTATTTGCATAAACCATTTTTTCAAAAATTGTTTATTTTTTTTAAAGAAATTTTGACGAAAATTCCCATTTTTAACCCTATTTTAAACCACCAAAAATTGCTCGGAAAAAATAAAAAATATGTTGACAAATAGAGAATTTTATAAGCTTTAAAATGATGTACTATACGACCCCCATTTCCATTAAAAAAAATCTCCCTTGGCCCCTAGCCCCCAAACATAAAATATATACGAAAAAAGTATTCAAAGGTTAAAGGAGGCGGACTTTTGACAAGGTGTGTATAACAAATGTAATTAAATTTTGTCGGGAGAATCTGAATCCGTCACGAAATTGCTGTATTATATCTATTTTAGTTTATGAAAAAACGCAAAATAAATTTTTACATCTTTCATAAGTTGGTGTTTATAACTTCCAAAAAAGGAGGAGGGTATCAATTCGACGTGTGACTTTGTTTTTTTTTTGTTTTTTTTTTATGTTTGTTCCCGCATAACTTTGGAACGAATAAACGGAATTTGATGAACCCTTTTGCAACTTAAAGAGGTGGTCCCGTTTTAAATTGAAGCTCGGATAATGCCGGGTAAGCCGGATAATTAAGATAAATCTAATCGCTTTAACGCAATTTCACTTAAAACCGGCTTAATTTGGTTCTGATACCAACCAAATTTTTAGAAAATGATCAGATAACTCGGATAAGCCGGATAACTTGATTAAGGGGTCACTCAAATATTACGGCAGGCTAAATACCTATTCTGTGGACCCGTAATATTAAAATACCGAGAGAAATTTATAAAATTTGTGATTTTATCATAAGGCGTTATTTGATTATTACTTAACGCTTAAAGTTTAACAAAGATTTTCTTTAGTATTTCGTTTAAAATAGGATTGGTTGGACTCTCGGGCGCTGAAATAAAAATACTACTAAATTTATTTTTTAGAAATTTATCAACAACGCACTAATAGCTCATTGTGACGTCAGCAGCTTGCCGAGATATAATTTAGCTTAGATGACGTTGCCAATCTACAAGTCCTGTGTCTCTTAAAAGTAAAAAATAAAAAATTTTCGCAAAAAAAATGAACCGACAACAATTGGCAGTGAAATTGGCACCGGCTTATTTTTTATTTTTTAGTTTTGAAATACAGAAGTTGGTTTTTTTTGCGAAAAGTTTTTATTTTTTTAATTCAAAAATCGATAGAGCAAATATGTAAACTGATTTATATTCTAAGGACAAAATTTAACCAGAAAGATTAAAGCCTTAACCTCATTCTAGCAATATCCACTTGTTGTTTGCTTTGAAAATTCATTGATACTTAACCCGTTAAAGCCCAGAATTCCCTGGCCTTGGCATGAAAGAAAAAATTCAGTATGTAAGTCTTTAGGGTTCTAAAAAAAACTTCTAATAAAACAATTTACATTTTTTTTTATTTTTTATTATTTTTATATTTCCCAAAATCGCCAAAAAACACCCTAGACAAAAAAGTCTTGGATACAAATGTGTTTCATGAAAAAATAAGAAACTTTGAAAACGTCCGTCTGTCCGTCCTTCTGTGCGTCCGTCCATCTGTTTTTTTTTACGCGATAACTCAAGAACGAATCATCCGATCGACTCGATATTTCCAGAAAAATCATGTTCTATGCGGGAAAGATCTCTATTGTTTTTGTAATCGTAATCCCCCGAAAACAAAAAAGTTATGGGGTGTGACAAAATTTAAAAAATCTTTTCCAAAAAAATAGTCTTTTCGAATTTTTTTCGTTTATCGAAAAAAGATAATTTATTTTTTTTATTTTTTTTTATTTATTTTTTTTTTCCTTTTTTTTAACATGTTTTGAAAAAATATGTTATTTTTTTTAAATTTTTTAATACCTACTTTTTTTAATAACTTTTAGTTCTGAAAAAAAAATACAGGGTGATCCATAACTGGCATGCCAAAATTTAAGAGGTGATTCTAGATCCAAAAATATAAAAAAAGTTCCTATAAAGGTTGGTCCGGAAATGAGCCCTAAGGGATCTAGGGCCCTTTAAAATTGTAATAAAAATAAGGTTTTTAATTAATAACTCGGGTACCGTTTAACCTAGAGCGGCGAGCTTTTGCATGTATACTAGTATTAATAAGGGCAATAAGTTTATGTTAATTTATTTTTTTAATTTATCCAGAGGCGTGCCCAGACGGACAAAATATATGAGGCTTAAAACATTTTTGCCCCAAACTTTTCTATGTGTATGTTTTTTGGATTTGTTGTAAAAAATATAGATTTCTAGAGTAAAAATACATATAAAATATCATATAGTGTAACACTGTAGGAGCAACCGTTATCAAAAAAAAATGCAATTAAGAGGAAGTAACATTTTGTGCCACCAAAAACGTTACTTTTTAAAAGGCTATTACTCCTTTAATATTAAATTTAGGTGTTTTGGTGTATAATACTTTTTTGCTCAGTTTTAAATGAAGAATCACCCTGCAGCATTAAAATTTTATTGCTGCTTTTTTTTGTTTCCCATTCAATACGTCATCTTCGAAGGGCCGTAGCTCCCTTAGGGCTCATTTCCGGACCAACCTTTATAGAAACTTTTTTTCATATTTTTGGATGTAGAATCACCTCTTAAATTTCGGTACGCGAGTTCTGGAACACCCTGTATATCTAAAAAAATATATTGAGTATTCTAAAATTTTTAAGAAAAATAGAAAAAATCATTTTTTCGAAAGGGGATGTTTTAAAAAAAATCCCGTGGACGTTTTTTTTTAACATCGGTGGGCTAAACATAACAGCCAAATCCGTGACCCAAACCCTCAGTCCTGCCTGAATCGGCGCGGATATCATCAGGAATTCCCAACTGGACAGTATTATAAGTCTTAGGTTGAAAAATAGATTTTTTCTCAGAGTATTTTCTTCAAGGTCTTAGGTCTTAGGTTGCGACTCACGTTCTTCAAAAGTACGGGTTTTATGCGTGAATGTGAGCACACACAAAATATTATGTGTACTCATGTCTTAAAAGGGTCTTTAATATATATTTTTAAGTCATGGAGGAAAGCATAAGTAAAGGAATTCATTTAAAGCAAAAACTGTAGGTCCCTAATTAAATTCCCCTTAATTTTCATTCTCTAGAAATACAACAAAAACTTTATTCACATTTTTTTTAAATGATAGTAAAAATATTTTTTTGAAAAGATAGTAAAAATAATTAGGACCCAAAATAAATGTTTGCTGGCCATATACAGTACCGTAATTTCACACAACAATAGTCCAAATCCACACAACTATAGTCCATCCTCACACCTATTATAGTCCATGAACAGCGTATTTTAAAATATATGTAAAACATGTTGCCGTATACCCCCTATACGGCAACACGTTTTAAATATTTTTTTTTAATACGCGGCTCCTGGACTATAGGTGTGTGGCTGGACTATAGTTGTGTGGTTCTGGACCATTGTTGTGTGAAATTATGGTATAGTTTATACACGATTTTATTAGGTTTTTATTTTATTTTTAGATACTTTTCAGAAGGTTTGATTACAATTATAATTACAGCTAAAAATTATAATACAGGGTGTATTTGAAATAGCGTAGGAAATTTTAACAGGTGATTCTACATGATAAAATATGACAAAAAGTTCCTATAAACATATGTCTAAAAATGCGTCATAAGGGAGCTACGCCCCTTTGAAATTGGCTAAAAAAATCGGTTTTTATTTAATAACTCAGGAACCCTTTGAGATATGTTAACGAGGTTTTGCACGTGAATTAATCCTAATAAGGCCCATCTTTGTATGTCATGTTCACGTACTTATTTAAACCAGGGGTGTGCGAAAAGAGGGGCCTTATCAGTTTTTTGTCCCAAACTTTTTTCTGTGTATTTTTTTTGCAATTTCATTTTTAAAATATGATTCCTCAGGTCAAAATACATAAAAAAGGTACTCTTGTTGTAATACTGTAGGATTAACCGTTTTCGAGAAAAGTTCATTTGAAGGTGAAATTTCACGCTTCGAGGACGAAAAATTAAATACTAAAATGTCGTAAACCAAAATTTTAATGATGCAATGTTATTCTACATTAAAAACTAAGAAAAAAAGTTTCTATACATGTAGGTCGAAAAAACGCTTTTAAAGCTACCATAGCCCTTTAAAAATGGTGTATATTTAGGAGACCATAGCTCCATTAGGATTGATTTTTGGAAGTACCTGTATATGAGGTTTTTTTCTTAATTTTTAATGTACATTCGCCCTGCATCATTAAAATTTTGGTTTTCAACATTTTAGTATTTAATTTTTCGTCCTCGAACCGTGGAATTTCACCTTCAAATGAATTTTTCTCGAAAACGGTTAATCCTACAGTATTACAACTAGAGAACCTTTTTTATGTATTTTGACCTGAGGAATCATATTTCAAAAATAAAATTGCAAAAAAGTTACACAGAAAAAAGTTTGGGACAAAAAACTGATAAGGCCCCCCCGTTTCGCACACCCCTGGTTTAAATGACATACAAAGATGGGCCTTATTAGGATTAATTTACGTGCAAAACATCGTTGATATATCTCAAAGAGTTCCTGAGTTATTAAATAAAAACCGATTTTTTTAGCCTATTTCAAAGGGGCGTAGCTCCCTTATGACGCATTTTTAGACATATGTTTATAGGAACTTTTTGTCATATTTTATGATGTAGAATCATCTGTTAAAATTTCCGACGCTATTTCAAATACACCGTGTATAATTATAGCTAAAGAAAAATTCTGTGTTCCCATTAAAGTTTAACTTATTAAAATAAACGTATAATCTGTAATATATTTAACTTATAACAGCTCCATAGGTTCTGAAATAAACCTCCACAAAATAAAATATAATTTCACGTTATGAGAATCAAAAATAAAAAAAAAGAAAAATGCCCTAGATTTTGTGACTATACTAAGTACTACTGCTATACTAAGTTCAAACCATAACACAACCTAAGGGGTGGTAGTTCCCTTAGAGCTAATTTCTGGACAAACAAAACCCGTTACAAAGCAACATATTTCTGTATTATTCATAAAAACTAACAAGGCACTCTTTCGGTGTAAGTATCTACTTATTTTATAAAGTATACCTTAACTTAAGGTCCTTAAGGGAACATTAAACGACTTTTAAAGTAGGGCGCATTAGATTCGCCCCTGCACCTGTAATTTTAGATGATTTGTATACAATGCAAAGATCACCCAGTAGAGTAAGAATAGGTCTTATGTAAGAAACAAGCCGCTACGCATTCCATTATATATTATTCACAGTAAATGGTATATTGAATTTATTGAATTTTACCAAAAAAAAATACATTAAAAAAAAATCTTTTCTAGAGCTGGAATGGATTCATTCTGTGTTTGAAAAGTGTGTGTATTTGCTTACATTCTAAAGCAGTCGTAGAAAAAAATATTTATAGTTCAGAGATATGAGCAAAAAAATACCCTATTGGGGACACTGGCCCAACCAGAGGTCTGTCAAGTATTTCAGGTAATACAGGTGTAAAGAGGCAAAACCTATGTATTTGCTGCGGTGGATTTGTTGTGGTTTTTAAGATATTAATAATTAAAGGTCAGAAAATGTCTATTTTTGCACATTTTTGCATACCAGTAAAAAAGTTGAGTTTTTTATCAACAATCAAACTAACCATCTTGTAGGAAATTAAGAATACTTCTAAATGTAATTTTTAAATGTCGATAGGATAGTTGCTTAGAAAACTCAAACAAACCATAAAAATTTGCACTTTATTCAATAAACAACAAATTTTGCTAAAATCGACCTACAACTTTGTTATTGTGTTAAAAGTTGCGTCTTATTATAAGACACAACTATAATAGTACTCAATATGTGGTTAAAATTTCAGAACGGTTTATTAAATAGTTTTTGCAAAATTGCAATTGTTTATCCCAGAGTTGTTTTTTTTGCATAATATACGTACTATAATGAAGATATAATGATTCTACGGGTATCTTATGAAAGGGGAAGAATTGTTTTATCAAAAGAAATTATTAATTAAAAAAAATCGATTTTTAGCATTGCAGAATCTCGTTACAAAAACACTGTCATTTTTAGCATAAACAATTTGAATAACTTTGTTGCAATTATATTTAGGAGAATGATTTTTCCAAATATAAAAAGCTGGCATTTTTACACGAATTTAGAAAAAAAAATATTGTTGTAGGTTAATAGAAAGTGCAAAGTTAGTCACTTTTTTTTAATTCACAGCTACTTTATTTAGATAAAATTGGATAAAAATCAATTATTTATAACAATATTTTGTATATTAAAGTATAAATTACCCATCCCAATTATTGAATAATAATAACACAAAAATATTGATTTTGTAAAAAAAAAAAAATAACTGTTCGTGCACCGTATGTTTTTGAAAGAAAATGTACACTACAATATTCAGGTTTTGCATTTCTAAGATGCAAATTATTGAATATAATTTATTAATTAAAATTATTATTACCTTTTTGTTGACCAGTTTAGCGCCGAGGTGAACATTTTTGAAATTTTTAATAACAAGCATTTTTTACACACCTTAGAATTAAAAAAAAAATGTTTAAAAAAACCCTTTAATTAAAATTTATGGCCGGCACTCCGACTCAGATCGGTAATCATGTTATTCCGCAGGCGAATACTTTTTCAAAGCAAATTATAATTATTTGTAAAATATTTTAAATACAAGTTTCTTATCGATTCGTCTTCCGTAACTATTTCCAGCGCCGCGGGCAATTCTTTTAGAAATCTGAAGGACAAAATTGTTAAAACAAAACAAATTATACAGAAATAAGTTTGAGAAAATTAAGAGGTGATTCTACGTTAAAAAATATGAAAAAAAGTTCCTATACAAGTTGGTCCGAAAATGAGCCCGAAGGGAGCTACGACCCTCCTAAAGTACAAAGTAGTTTTTATAAATTTTGGATACAGCGCCTTAAAATACATAGGAATGCAATGGTCCGACCTTTTATATAAAAAAATAAAGTGCATTCACGAGCACACAGAAATCATTAAGCTACGGTTTCCTCCAAAAGTCGCAGTCGCTGACGACTGCAACCGGGTAGCCGCCACCAGGTCGTTACGACCCTCGGTCTCGCCAATCGCCAGTCGCCATTCTGTTTGGCCATTTTATATAAACGGCTGTTGCTTTGTTTGCGAGTTTATGCCTTGCAATCAGTATGAATATCTCTAAAAAGTCGGTTCTTCTAATGTTGCTGAATTTACAACCAATGGATAACCAGATTCTGGCACAATGGATAACCAGGCAGAGGTCCTGGAAGCCAGGATCCTTAGTGTATTAACTATCAGAACAAAATCATAACTTATTTGTGACTTTTATCTGAGTCAAACCAAATTAAAGTTATAAATAATTAAAAAAATAATATAAATATACGAATTGTACTAATTTGACAACTAAAAGACAGTTTATTAATTAAAAACATTTTTGTTGAGCATTGGGTACGAAAATTAAAAAAAAAAACGTAGAAAAAACAAAAAAACCGTTTTAAAACAACGTATTAAAAAAAAACGTTTTTTAACATCCCTACAAGTAAAAACTATTATTTACCTGCCATAACTATTTCCCCTCTGCTGTACATTCCACAGCTGTGGAATGAAAAAAATTAAAACTTGTCACAGCGCACACCTGTTCACACACTGTCGAATTAGTGACGAATTAGTCGTGCGTCTGCTCCCGGAGCGGTCAAGCGACCGGCGACCAAACGAACGGCGGACGGTAGTTAGTAGTAGCGACTTGGCATGCCGCGGCAGCAGCTAGGAAAATAGGGACATTTAAAATGCATTGGAGATGTCTCAACGACTCGGTCGCGGCTACCCGGTCAGTCGCTGACGATTGCGACTTTTGGAGGAAACCGTAGCTTTATTTTTTGAAGTATATCGAGCAAAAAGGCAATAACCCACTGTAAGAAGTATAATAGGGAATGCGAAGCATTATAAACTCCACGGCTTATTTTTGAAAGTAGTACTATGTATAAGCTCCTTCGCCAAAATTGTAAATATTTTCACATTTTTTATATTAGAAAACATATACTGTACATTGTACAACCACAGAAGGATCTGATGTGAATTATTGAGACGTTTGTGACGTAGTTGAGTCATGGATATCGTTGTCAAAATCCAACAAACTACACTGGCCTACAATGAATTTGCTTTTTTGGTATTTTATATTTTTATTTTTCCTTGCATACTTTCTTATTGTGAGATTTTTGCTCAACAAATAATGTTTTTTAGTGAAAAATTTTGCACGAGACCGCTGTGCAGTGACATACTAGTCCAAGAATTTAAAAAAAGGCTGTATTTTTGCAAAAGACAATCTTTCAGTTTTGTAAAATCAATAAGAAATTATTTTAATTTAAAAAATTGCATTTTAAAATATTAAAACTAAAAACTTTACATTTTAGTTATGAATAATATAATTTAAAAAATTATTCTTACACCAAAACGTTTTTCACTTTAAAGTAAAAGTATTGTCCCTAACTTTCTTATTTTAATGTTTTCTTAATAAAATTATAATATTTACCTCTATATTGTTGAAAAATATCAATATATTAAAAGAATTCTTCAGTTTTTGTATCATTAACAAGTTTAAATTATTTAAAAGGAAACATTTTTCAAATTGCAATTAATATTTTTATTTTTACAATGGCTTATAAAATTCAAAAATATCTGTTTGAATTAACAAAAAACAATGTCGGAGCAAAAACATATTGGTTTTCTTTTAAATCATATGACTTTTGTTTGATTTTACAACGATTTTCCTCTGAGTGTAATTTTTAATTTCGGCATCTTATTTAGGGCTCTCGAAAACACGTAATTACCAGTTTTATCAAAATATACGCATTTTCCGTCTTAAATTTTAAATTTTTGAAAATAGATTCAATTTTAACAAATCCTAGGGGAATATTAGTTCCCACGACAAAAAAAAAAAAAACAAAAAGCGGATTTTGACCGTTGAAAAGTTTTCATGGTACGGCAGTTTAAAAACATTACGAGATATTAAGAAAAAGTCAATTTAGTTATTGCTACTTCGCGTATGTGTTTATTTTTAGTAATAATTGTGTAGAATCTCTTCTGCATGATTCTGTACTAAATCTGTTGAATTTAATCCATGTTAAACATTAAATTTGTATTTTTAGATCCAGTTTCTTACGATAAACTTACATTTGTAATCTCGAATGTTGACTTAGTTCTCAAGCAAAATAATAATCAATGTAAATTTCTGCTAGACCAGAATTTATAATGAGAAGAATATGCATCTCTATATGCACTGCATATTATCCAGCCAATCATAATTGGGAAACTTGATAGCGGTAGCAGAATTAAGGTTATGTTACAGTTGAAGAAGGTTTGACAAAAATCGTACAAGATTTTTCAGACACCATGTCGGGTAATTTGCGCTATCTTGAATTTTAGGGGTGAGTTGCTTAATGTATCTTACGATAAAAATGCATACAACCAATTTTGTTAAGGAGGAAATTTCCAACAATTTTTGCTTGGATCATTTTTTTAATATATTAATAACAATCGCGTTACATAATTCAAAAATAGCCATGTTGGAAGTGAAATTATTTTTTTTTCATTTCTCAGCCAAATTATTTATCATATTTTATAAATTTTCATAGGTAGCTTGGTACGGTTACAGAGGGCGCAACTCGACTTTTAGCGCCTACTGTAACCGTAACAAAATACATATGAAACTGCATAATATGTATATAAAACTTATAGAGAATTTCAAGAGCTATAAGTTTGCTTATGACCATAACCTTTTATCCTCCGATGAATAATTTGGCTGAAAAATCGAAAAAAAAACAATTCCACCCCCATTTTTGAATATTTATAACTCGATTGTTTTTAATATATTAAAAAAATGATCCCAGAAACAATTATTGAAAATTTTCTCCTTAACAAAATTGGTTATATGCATTTTTATCGTTAGATGAATATTTAGCGAGATAACCGCACTCATCCCTAAAATTCAAGATAGCGGACACCCCTTGGTTAAAAACTTTTCTTTTTCGCGGGAAAAAAATTGTGGAAATTAGGGGGGTAAACGGCAATATATTAAATTATAAATTTTGCTCTGAGCAAACTGAGGTTAAGTGTGGCACTTCACAAGGCTCAATTCTTTCCCCACTCTTATTTATAAATTATAATTATTGTAATGACCTTAAAGATTTTGTAAAGGTAAACAACAACGTTAATATTACACAATTTGGTGGTGATACATCGATCATAATTATGATTATAATTCTTGGAAAAACTCTGAAGAAATATGCGTATCTAGCAAATTTTGTGTAGGTAAGAATGGCTTGTGGTGCTCTAGTAATGGGCAACTTCTTAAACAAGATAAAACACATTTGATTTATTACAAGAAACAAAATAACGAGCAAACTTCAACTAGTGTACTTGTTAGACTAGACGGAAAATCAATCAAACAAGACAAAATAATAAAATTCTTAGGTACAATTTCTGAAAATTGCTCTTCGAACTCCCACATTGATTCTATTTCTAAAAAGATGTGCTGTACCAGATTTGAACTCTACAATTTTAAGTGTGAGCTCTCTACTTCTGTTTTACCATTGCCTATATTTACTCTAGACTATAGTATTCAGTTATTTTCTGGGGTAGCTCTAGCTCTAGCTATTTTGACTTGTCCATAGATTTATAAATCTTTGTATTTTTAAAATTGTATTTTGCAGTTTCTTTAGGACTAATAAACTATCTATATATCTATCTATCTATCTTTCTATCTACTTTACGCAAATCACCCGGTGAAAAACTACAACAGGAGTGTCCTGTTAATGTCCACTACTACCCTTTAAAATATCAGCCCGTGTACATTCATTGCAATTAAACATAGGAATTTTTCATTATTTGACTGGACTATATTTTTGAAGTAGATTAATAATCCTGTTCAATTTTGTTTGTTCAGTCGCATTGGTACGTTTTTTTTTATTTGTTTTTATCTATCTATTCATCCCTGAGGGTGTTTTAAATATGCTTTTGGCTGAGATAATCAAACGCGATTAATTTATTGTTACTAGTAGTTATTTTTTTACAAATACTCTTCATAAGCACGATAACTTAAGAGACTTGAAATTTGGCATACAAGTATGTTACAAAAAGATTTCGCTCGGGATTGTTTTTGGTGAACATTGGGGTGCGGCAAGGAGGGCAAACGGTTTGGAATTTTTGGAAAGAATTGTATTCGTGCAAAAATTTTCATTTTTTTTTGCGTATTTTTGCGTTTTATGTCGATATAAATCAATTTAGAGCAAAAAAAAATTGTAGATCGGTCGGTCCATCGTTCTGCCCGGAAAATCTTGTAAGCACGATAACTTAAGAACGCTTTAAGCTAGAGACTTTAAATTTGGCTTAAACATTGGGGTGTGGCAAGGGGGGCAAATGGGGAAAAATACATTTTTTTACAAAAATTTGAAAATTGCTATATAGGGGTTTCTAAGGTTGCTGAAGTTGAATCTAATAATAAAATTTTTCTAACTCCACCTCCGCAGGTGTGATGTGGTATTTATTTTTAAATACTTTCAATATTTTCGTCAAAATTGGCATATAGGGGTTTTGGGGTCGACGAATATGACTTTGATAATAATTGTTTTCTAATTTCACCCCCTGAGGGGTGGGGGGTAGTTTTTGTGAAAACTGGTATATTTGGGTTTTTGAGGTTGCTAAAAGTGAATCTGATAATAAAAAAATACTAAATACAATCCTGAGGGGTGGGGGGTAGTTATCGTAAAAATTGGTGTATTGGGGTTTTTGAGGTTGCTGAAAGTGAATCTGAATATAAAAAAATTCTAACTTCACCCACGAAAGGGGCGGGGGGTAGTTTTTGTGAAAATTTGTATATTTTTAATTTAATTGTCTAAGCTATTAAGTTTTAAGTTATATAAAAACTGACGTCAAAAGAGTCATAAAACTTTTATTTGCATACAATATTGGTGAATTATTTAATAGCAAAGAGGCATCAATTTTTATGCCACTATAAATTTATGTCCGTGTTAGAGACATAAATTTACAGTATTATGATACAAGTTTTTGTATAAGTATATCTATAGATAAGGCTGGGGCTAGTTGTCGCAGAGATAAGTTGTCAAAATGCTTATACATATGTATATCAAAAAGTAAAATGTTTTTTTTGCACCAAACCAAAAATTGCTGCGTTACAAAAGTACAATTTATCATTTCAAACTCAAAAATTTAAAGCGGCAAGTTAAACCAAAAACTGTTAAAATTAAAGGTTTCAGTATTTTTTTTGAAATTTTTTTGTTTAATAATAGTTTAAGGTGTATATTTTTTCTTAATTTGACCACACTGACTGGCACTAGTTGTCACATTTTGTTTGGGGATATTTGTCACATGATCTGGAGATACGTTCATAGTATATAACTTAGTATATAACATTTTCGTTTTCCTTTTTTTAAATTGTGTTAAAAAGTGAAACTTTGTTGAATAGCAAAATTAAATTGTTTATAAAATAATGATTAATGAAAAAAATCGAAAGAGTGTCTTTTAATTATTATAATTATAAAGTTGATAATTTTGAAGCAAGAGTGCAAAGTTAGATAACAATTTGCTTGTGGACAGGTGCATGTCCTGTAACGTATTTACATTGACTTTAACAAATTGTATTTATAATTTTATTGAATGCATTTATTTTTCTTCAAAAAATAGAAATATATACCGTGACAACATGCCCCATGACGGAGCACGTTGTCAAAACACAAAGAAACAAAAAAAGTCATAACTCTACAACAAAGATCTTTTACCTCAAGAATGAACATGATGAAATCTACCGTATGCTTTGTTTGAAGCGTGAACCAACTATGGTGAGGGGCTGGTGGTGAGTGACTATTGTTTACACTTAGTACGCGTACAGAGAGAGAAAGAATGTGTAAACTCACAGTCTAATGTCGTAAACTTTGTCAAGCAATACAGTGTTGCCGGTTGCAACATCTGCTTTAGATATTTTATTGTAAATTTTAAGAAATATTAGTTTCATTTGAGTTTTATATGAACTAGTAGTTTAATTTTAATAAATTTAATTATATTACATTATCAAACATAATTATAGTGTCGTAGTATAGAAGTTTTTTAAAATTTTAATGTTGGTATAAAGATTTATCATAATAATAAAGTGAAAATTACGCAACATCGCTCTGGTCACCAGAAGGTCAAAACTAGCGACACTTATGTTTACACCAAAAGCAATATCGCGTACGTTTATGTAAACAAACATACAAAAAGATGACACCTTCATAAACATTGGTCTAAAATAACTTTTTGAGGTAAAAGTTCTTTGCTCTACACTGTAAAAATAGCATGTAAAATATTGTAAAAATACATGAATGTACATAGTACGGAATATTAAATTTACTATTCTGGACTATGCATAATTCATGAATTTATGTAAAATAATGTAAAAGAATGTAAAAGAATGTAAAATAATGTAAAATAATGTAAAATAATGTAAAATAATGTAAAAGAATGTAAAAGAATGTAAAATAATGTAAAAAATATATTTACATTCATTTACATATTTTTACATGATTTTACAATGTCGGGCATTGTTATTTTAAGACGCGCGTGCGCTTTGGACCATAACCAAGAAGGCATCATGAGACGGACCGTTTAATATTTTTATTGTTAGAGAGATAGCGACGCATGCTGCTAGGTTAAAGTGTTAAAAGTGTAAAAAAGGTAAATATTATTTATGTACGATATTTAAATGCTTTATTTGTGGCCTAAAATTTACATTCATTATAAATCACGATCTTTATCAACCAATAGATCTTTAAAGAAAGATTTAAGCAGTTTATACTCGCATTAAGGGTGCAAATCGTTTGGTTTATTAAACCAAATGAACTTTACGCTACGATATTTCAAAAACGCTTTGACACAGAGACTTGTAATTTGGAACAAACATTTTCTAAGTAGTAAATATTTTTTTTCAAATTTCAAGTCCAAACCATTCTGGACTATGTAATTTTTAGCGTTCCGATCTATGCAAAATATTACCATTCTGGACTATGTAATTTTTAGCGTTCCGGTCTATGCAAAATATTACCATTATGGACTATGTAATTTTTACCATTCCGGTCTATGGCAACATATTACCATTTACGGACTATTTAATTTAATGTAATTTATTTTTAACGTGTACAACCATATAAATTTCTCCATCGTTTTTCTTTAAATAATATTACAAAAACATGCGGCTAAAGTTACTATATGTATGGTTACTATATGGTTTATTTAAAAACAAAAATAAAGAAACAAACTGACTTTGAATTAAAAATGTGACAATTAGCCCCGGTCTCCTCTACTTTATAAGTTTAAATACATACATGACGAAAAGTCTTGGATGTAGAAAACTAAATTCAGTTAACTCAATACACTGTTATGTCAAGAAAATTAATTTAATTTAGTTTTGTCTTTTTCTTATTGAAAATAACATACAAGTTCACTTTTGTAATAGCATAGGATTGCTTTTGAGAAAAATGCACTTGAAGAGATAGTTTCAATTTCTAGCTTTAAAAAGGAAAATAAAAATATCGTGGTAAAGTTATGCATTTTATTAAATTATTTTACCGAGGGGTAAACTCTGAGGAATTCAGGATATAAATACGAGGAAAGTTAGAAAAACTCTTATCTTTACCAGCCTTTTTTAATCAAATGTTTAAGATATTTGGCGGGAATTCAGCTGTACAATCTTTTTCAGCGGTTTATCCCGCGAAACTTACATTTTAAAGGCTTCTAGTCTTTTTAGGCCCTACTAACATACTTTTATAGTATATTAAAGTACTAGTTTCATAACATACGTTTTTAGCGCACGAGTACAAGTTTAGAAAACGAGCCGCTTGCAGTAAGTTTTCTAAAGTACTAGTGCGCTAAAAACGTGTTATGAAACGAGTGCTTTATACAATTTTTTCTATTTTGCTATAAAATTTTAAAAAACTTACATTTGATGACTGATTTAGGGATTTTTGTTTCGAATTGGCATTACAGTTTTCGCCATGTTTAAAATTCTAAGAACGAATATTATTTTGATATATATTATAGTAATTTCTTCTCTTTTCCACTGCAAGTAACCAAGCCACAATTTTAACACGGTAAAACATAACCTAAACACAAAATTTTGTAGAAAATTAAACTTTAAACCGACGTTCACAATTGCACGGCAAACGTCAAGAGATAGACTTTTGTCTGTTGCCAACCCAAAAGAAAAAAAAGTAGAGACCTTTTATGGGCCTATAAGAACACGCAAAATGCGTGTGATTATGAGCTTATAAGATTCGCAAAATAGAAAAAAAATATTACCTAATAAGACTAGGGAACTTTAAATACATAATCATTATAATGCCTTATAACGCTTTTGCTAGACGAGTCCGATTTGCGAGTCACGGAACGAGGCTCGAAAAAAAGGCGAGACTACACTCAGAAAATGTCATTGTAATTTTAATACTAAATTTTGTTTGTAAATACATATTTGTTATTTATATCGCCACCATCGGTATTTAATACTTTACGTGATATTAAATACTGCAATGTGTGTATTGTATACAAAATGTTGTCATACTAACATAGAGACCGTGCTGGAACATTTGAATCCCCACGCAACATGTGTTTATTAATACTAGCGTGTTATAGTAACAATTACTGTAACATTTGGTAAAGCATATCACACTTATAGTATGGTATATAGTTCTCCGCATAAAAGCAATCCTCCGACGTAAGGGGGAGAAATCATTCGCGCTCTTTTCTTTCCGTCAAGAGCGTTATAAGGCGTGCGTGCCTACATCGGGCTTCCCACTTGCACACACATTCCAAACATATTTCCCGTAGCCACAGATCCGTGCGTCAAACTTTACTTTGAGTTGTTGTTAAGTTGTATTACTGATCTAGTTTAAAGTATGTTACAGTATTCAGAAAAATTAACAATCGGTAAATAATACCAAAATGTTGATTAGTAATAATATAAAGATTGCAACCACACACAATTACACATTGATAAAATAGTCGATCATTTTTTTACTTTTCTCTGTATTATTACTAATCAAAATTTTGGTGTTATTTTCCGATTGTTATTTTACTAAATACTGTAACATACCTTAAACTAGATCAATAACACAACAAGTACAACTTAAAGTATACCAAAATATAACTGTGATATAATTTACCGAATTTTCAGTATTAATAAACACATGTGGACAATAAATCCAAATGTACTAGCACGGTCTCTATGTTAGTAGTAATTTTGTATACAATACAGACATTGCAGTATTTAATATCAAAAGTAAAGTATTGAATACCAATACCAGTATTAAAAATACAACGAAAGTGTAGTAAAGAAGTACTCAATGTTTTTAGACGGCTGCAGTAAAAATAATGCCTTAAAACTGAGAACAAAAATAATTTCTAATGGTTTTTAAAGTTGTTACTATGTCAAAAAGTCATTGACATTATTAAAATGTGAATTGTACATGAAATTGCACGCTGTTCTAGAAGAACTTTTAAATGACATGACAACTTCCATTGTTTGTTTTTTTGGATTTTGTTGTATGAGCTCTAATTAAAAAAATAAGGCCAAAATTTTAAAAATCGTTAAAGCCGTTTTTAAAACAAATGTGTTTTTTTGAAAATATCTCTGATATTTCATGCCAACATACTCGGTTGGCCTTCGATGTCTCGGATTTTGACCAAACATGGCATAGAGGTACCACTATGGTACCTAAGCACTCCATCTAAATTTTTTTCAAAACTTATTCCCTTTCTTGTAACCACCCCACCCTCTGATTTTCAAATAACACCTCCCACCCCCATTTTTATCTAAGAATATGAAATTACATTTCATTTTGAATTAAACCATGTATTATTTTTTAGGGGCTTTCAATAACAATTATTATTTAGTAATAATAAAGTCCGACCAGGTTTTAGACGGGCTATATCTCAGTTATTTAAAAGATAAAAAAGTTAAAAAACTAAATAAAATTAAATTGGAGTCAAAGTAGAATTTACTGACATATGCAAAACTACCCCTTATTAATCCACCCTCTTGGAACCACCTTCAACTAGTTTTTTAAATAGCACTCCCCTATTTTATTGAAGAAAATATGAAAGCACGTTTCATTTTAAATTTAACCAGAAAATTTTCCAAAAACTTACGTTAAATTGTACCCAAAAAAAATTGATTAATATATCCAAAACCAACTCATAATAACTCTCTCCAATCTCCTGGAACTACCCGCAACTTTGTTTTAAATACCACATTCTATTAATAAATAATAATTGTGATTTAGAGCCCCTTAAAATCTAAGATACCACTTAGAATAAATGGTTGAATTCAGAATAAAGTGTACTTTCATAGTCTTTAATAAGAATTAGGGGGTGCTATTTGAAAAACAGAACTTGGGGGCAGTTTCAAGGGAGTGTGTAAGCAAGGGGCGGTTTTGAATAAGTCAGTAAAATCTTCTTTGGCTTTGATTAATGTTATTTTTTGCAAATTTTAATACCTTTTCAAATAACGGAGATAAGCTATATCAAGAACTTGGTGGGGCACCCAGTATAGTGAACGGATGGACCCTTTTAAATTATTTTTGGATGAAGTGCTTAGGTACCATAGTGGTACCACTATGCCAAGTTTGGTCAAAATCCGAGACATCGAGGGCAAACCGAGTATGTTAGCTTGAAATATCAGATATATTTTCTAAAAAAGACATTTTTTTCAAAAATGGCTATAACGATTTTTAAAATGTTGGTCTTATTTTTTTAATTAGAGCTCATATAACAAATTCCAAAAAGAAAAAAAAAGTTGTCATGTCATTTAAAAGTTCTTCTAGAACACCGTGATTGCCTACCAAAGGTGCATCGAGTGTTTTTTTTTTCTGCAAGATGTCTTTTGTTTTATTTTCAGTACAGATATGAAATTAAGAAGCCAATAAATTTTACTCTTTAATGTAAATAGATTTAAAAAATATATTACTAACACGTACATTATTACATAAAATAAGTTTTATGATTGGAGATTTTGGAAGAATTGGAAGCTTTAAATTCCAAACCATTTATTACGGTCAGAACATTTTAAAACTGAAATATTTCAAGACACGAAAAAATTGTGAAATTGTGAAATGCTGGACAGTGTTCAGTGGACAGTAGATAAAAGAATAAATAATTCATAACCATCTCACTCAGTGAGGTTTATATGTGGTTTAATAAAAATGGTTAAAAGGGGAAACTTTTACTAGTATATTAATATATTGTATATACTATTCACAGCGCGTAGCGCTAGAATAGTATTATACGGAAGTTTTGAATTTCCCAAAATCGCCAAAAAAACGCCCTAGACAAAAAATTCTTGGATACTAAGTAATGTGTTTCATGAAAAAATAAGAAACTTTAAAAATGTCCATCCATCCGTCAGTCTGTCTGTCTGTGAGTCTCATGCCACGTTTTTTGTATACACGATAACTCAAGAACAAATAATCCAATCGACTCGAAATTTTCAGGAAAAATCAAGTTTTATGAGGAGAAGAATCCCTTCAACAACAAAAAAGTTATGGGAAGTTAAACTTAAAAAAAAATTGAAAAAATTTTTCAAAAAAAAATCTTTTTTTTTTCGTTCTTCAAGAAAGAATATTTTTTTAATAATTTCCAAAAATTTTACCTCTTTTGAAAAAAAAATGTTTTTAAGCTTGATGTTTTGTTTTAATGAAATAGGCCGCCTACAGGGGAAGTACTCTTTTGTTGACAGCAATATTTTATTTTGCATTTTAAATAGTTTTAACTTGCGTTTTTGGAAAAATGCAATATACCATGTGCATTTGTATCATGTGCATCAAAAAACTTTAAATGGTACCAAATAAAAATAAATCTAAAATATAATATTGCATACATGCAAATTTATTTACTTATTAATTAAAATTTGTCATTTATATTTTTAAACGATTTATTAAAAGAGTCTAAATATATTTGTTAAAAAATATAACAGACGACATTTTTAGCGCTTTTTTCAAAATTATACCGAATTATAATTATTTGCAATTTTGGCGAAGGCGTATTAGTAGGTTAATGGTCCTTATGGGAAATGGCTTTCAGTCAAATTGGCTATATTGGCTAGTTTCCGAGATATTTAAATGCAAAAAGTGAATTTTATGATTTTGAGAATTTATGCATTGGTCAGTATTTTGTGATATATCGCCTTTTCTGTTAACCATAGAAAAAAACTTTCCTTATAAAAAATTAAGCTAAAGAGTTGTCCAACTTTAATTTATAAAAATAGTCTACAGAAATTGTTTTGTTTTTTCGCCACAAGCCTGTATCTACAAAAATAGAAAATATAAAAAAAACAATTTTTTAATTTTTTAATTTTTTCCCGATTCCTAAAATTCAAACGGTCAGAACCGCCCAATATTTTAATATAATAAAGTGCTTTACATAAAAAATTCAAATCCGCCGTCAGCAGTTGAATTTCGGTATATTGCACTAAAAAAACATATTTTTTAACCTGTGAATAATCATTTTTTGGCTAACAATATGATCTAAAAGATTAAATCTGTAAGTAAAAGTTCCAGCTCAACAACTATCCGAAGGTGGGAATAGCATAGAGCATTAAAAATGTTACTGGAACAACTTTTAAAGTCGAACATATAGTGTTTCTGGTGTGACGTCAGAATTTTTTATATTTCAAGTTTGGATGAACGAACTATAACATCACATTAAAAAGTTGTTGTATGTTTTTACCCTACGGCGCACGCAAGCAATGTAAAACTTGTTCACGCGTTTTTTTTGTGCGTAATATTCTTTATTAAATCGTAAATCCTAAACGACTTAACCGATTTTGACAAACGAGGTGTCTCTAGATTCGTCTCAGATACACGAGTGATAAAAGTTAAAATTGCAAACTATGGATGCCTTTTTGTTTGTCCGAAAAAGGTAAAAATCAACAAAATCCGTCGTGTGAGGTATCAAATTAAAGGTTTTAAAAAATAAAGATGTCGGTTTTGGGCGCCACCTATTTTTTCCAAAAATAATAATAATTATAGTCAAAACGCATTTTATGGCACCTAAAACTTGACATTTGAATTTTTGGACTTTTCCAAACCCTTAATTTGATACCTCACACGATGCATTTTGTTGATTTTCATCTTTTTCGGACAAACAAAATGGTATCCATATCGCCGTTTTCATTTTTGTTACTTGTTCTAAGACGAATCTAGCAACATTTCGTTTGCTAAAATCGGTTAAGTCGTTTAAGATCTATGATGTAATGTAGAACACTATGTACAAAAACAGACACGCGCGAACAATTTTACCTTGCTTGCGTGCGCATTCGGGTAAAGACTTACGTCGTTCATGGCAATAACTTTTTAATATATTCAATTTATTCATTCATTTTTAATTCAATTTATTCATTTTAAGTTTTATAAATACATATACATATAATTTATATATAAAAACCACCTAAATTTACATTTGTGTGTGGTTCAAATCATTAATAATATAATATTTATAAATTTAAATATTATGTAGAATTTACTTATAAAACATAACAAAAAATGAGAAAGTGAATAGTATGTAATTAATAACTTCTAATGCTAGGGAGAGTGAGAGAGAGAGAGAGAGAGAGAGAGAGAGAGGCGTGGTGGGGGAAAATAAGTTACTGGAAATCTAAATTAACGGTTTAAAAACATTTTCCAAAATTTGGCTGTGATTAAGAATAAATTCCTTTAAAACTACTTTAAACCTTTTGTTGTTTCGAATTAGTTTGATTTCAGCGGGAATTTGATTAAAAAGTTTTGGTGCATAAAAAAAGAGTGATCTTTGAGTACCTGTTTTTCTATAAAAGGGAATACTTAGATGATTTTTACAATAAATGGACACTGGTAAGTTATCAAGATTTTGACGCGCCCATACTATTGCATGAAACATAAAAAGTTGTCTTACTGTAAGTACTTTTGTTTCCTCAAACAAAAGTTCGGTTGAGTCCCGACGATTTTTGGTAAACAAAATTTTAAGTAACATTCTCTGAGTTACCTCTAGGCCACTAATTGAATCTTCTAACATTGCACCCCAGATACCTATACAGTATCTTAATATGGATTCAGCCAAGGCGCCATATACTATGGTTAACAATTTTTTGGATAGTACTGAACGGAGCAGATAGAACTTATACACCAGCCTCCTCAGTCTAGAGTCTACATAGTTTGTCTGTTCTCTCCATTTCAAATGCTGGTCGACCAAAACACCAAGATATTTTACAACTTGTTTTCGTTTTACATAGGTACAGTTACAGTTATTACTGCAATTTTTAGCGTCGTGAATTTTTAAATAATCATTTGTCGGTCTTCCAGCATTTGTTAGAGAGAACGTAATAAAGTGTGTCTTATCTACATTAAGACTGAGAAGGCTGAAGTTTAACCAATCTTTAATTTGAAGAAGTCCATATCCAGCCAACTCATAAACCTCATCCCAGGTGTTGGCCTGAAACACTATGGCAGTATCGTCCGCAAATGAAAATATTTCACCTTTAAAGTCTTTAATATCAAAGATTGAGTTTATGTAAAGCAAAAACAAAATAGGACCCATGACTGTACCTTGAGGCACCCCCTGGTTACAGTCATAGGGTCACTTAAACAATGATTTAATTTAACTTTTTGCAAACGGTTTGATATATAGCTTTTAAACAAAGTAAGCGCTATGCCGCGAATTCCAATGTGTTACAACCTCCTGAGAAGAAGTCTATGGTCAACGGTATCAAACGCCTTGGCTAAATCGAGAAATATAGTGATACACTTTTTATCACGATCCATACCCCTCAAAACAACCTCAACAAGCTGTATTATGGCATCTTGTGTACTTAGTTTCTTCCTAAAACCGAATTGTCGTTTGTTTAATATATTTTTATTATCAAGAAAGTTTAATAATCTAGCTTTAAGGCATTGCTCAAATAGCTTGGCGAAGTTGCTTATGACAGATATGGGTCGGTAATTTGTAGCTAATTTTTTATTTCCAGATTTGTATATAGGGATGACAACAGATTCTTTCATGGCTAGAGGAAACACACCAGTTTCGAAAATTAAATTAAAAATGTGCGTTAGGGGCTTAATAATATTTTTATGTATGGACTTTAGAGTGGATGTCGAAATTTCGTCTGGGCCACAACTATCTTTAAGCTGTGATATAAATTGTATTAATTCGTTTTCATGTACTGCACTGAGTTAGTTAGTTAGTTCTTTATTATATTAAAATATTCGACGGTTTTGACCGTTTGAATTTTAGTAATCAAAAAAATAGAATAAAATTAAAATAAAGATTGTTTTGTATTTTGCACTTTTATAGATAATAAAAAACAAAACACATTTAATAACGCTAAGTTGGATAATTCTTTAGCTTGATATTTTGTAAAGAGAATTTCTTTACGTTTAACAGAAAAAGTGATAGAGTACAAAATACTGACCAATACATAAATTCTTAAAATCGTAAAATTCAATGAAATATCTCGGAAACTAGGGGCTGCGGCCAAAAATACTGAATCATATAATTTGAAAGTTAGTCTTTTCAAATATTTTCTTGTGTAGTTTGATTAAGCACATTCTAATGTAGATATATAAAATTTGTATTTTGAAAATTTTATTTTATATGTACCATTTTTATTTTATCTTTAAAAACACCTAAAAAAATTGGGTAAAAATTAACCAGTTTTTGAAGCTCAGAACAAAGTAATAAACACTTCCAGTGAAAAAAGATATTAATCATTTGATAAAACCATACTTTTTCTTTACATTATAATGAAGGATCCTTCCTAGGACAATGGCCTTGTGTAGAGAAGTGGGAAATTAAACGTTATTGAATATGGCCTTTCATGGATCCAATTAGTATATTACTAGAGAGGAAAATATTTTTTTCAGCTTTTTATTGCACCTAACTGTAATTTTACAAAAAAAAACTGAAGAAAAATGTTTACTTACGGTAGAACCGGAAGCTCTGAAGGTTTTATATTAGGCGAAAAAAAGTATTGGGGTATGCTAAAAAAGTGGACAAAAATTTGTTGCAATAAGTTTAAACTAACAAAGATATACAGTGCAGTCGAAAAGTCACTAAAATTAGTTAAAAAGTATAATTTACTTTTTTTCATTATGAAATTAGGCATTTTTAAAAAATTGTTTTGATTTTTTAGAGAAATTTTGACAAAAATACCCATTTTCAACCCTATTTTAAACCCAAAAAAAAAATGTTTAAAAAAAATAAAAAATATACAGTTAAATGGAGAATTTTTTAAGCTTTAAAATGATGTATCACACGACCCAAATTTCCATTTAAAAAAATGTCGCCCCAGAGGGGCTGTCCACATTTTAAGAGCTAAAAGTATAAAATATATGCTTAAAGATAGTTTAAGTTGTCTTATTTACGAGTTCTAAATTTGAAGTCGATATATAAACTCGTTCAAAAGTTAAGAGGGGGAGGGTGACTTTTGGACCGCTCTGTACTTTATTTCCGAATAATATGAAATATATTTTTTTTAGCTTTTTATTGCACCTTACTGAAATTTTACTAAAAACATCTCTAAATATTGAATATAAGTAGAACTATGCATAGTTATGGTAAAATTAAAAAAAAAATCTTGAAAACTGAAGAAAAGGTATCTACTTCCGGTATAACCGAAAGTGCTGAAGATTTTATATTAAGTGAAAAAAAGCATTGGGGTATGCTTAATAAGTGGACAAAAATTTGTTGCGATAGGTTTAAAATTAAGAAAGATATTAATTTTTGGCCGCTATGTCCTCTTGTGGGCCGTAGCGATTTGGCGCTATGACAAATTTTGATCAGAAGGAAATCAACTAATACAAAAATTCAACCAATTTGACTGAAAGCCATTTCCCATAAGGACTGTGCGGGTCTGTTTTTAATTGTTAGTTAATGTTAGTAACAATCTCTATAGTTTAAAAAAAAGTATTTGGAACTTGGTAATTGGTAATTCTATTGAATAAAATTTTTTATAGGTGTTTCTAGATTTTAGGAGTAATTTATGCACATTTTTTAGATCCCCTTATGGCTAACATGCACAGAATAAATGTGTGGTATGTGTGCAACACTCATTCTGTATTATGCCTATCATTTTTCATAAAGTCTGCTGACAAAACGGTCTTTTGTCCAGTACAGTTGATAAAATGAATAAAGATAAAATTTAAAAAAAACACAAAAAGGAAATCACGAATTAGAGACCTATTTATCAGCGGACAAGAGATAAATACATATGTTTCATTTGTTAATGTTTATTACTGTTTTCCCTTATGTCAATGAGTCTTTTGTAGCTTAATTTCTCAACAATAACTACAAAATGGCATAAAAACTTATTGTTTCTTCGGAGACTAAGTTGAATTATTTTTACTGAATCCTTAAAACAAGCTAAATTTGACTAAAAAAAATCATCACACAAAAAGTTTTGACACAGTTTGTTTTACACCAAAAGAAAAATGTTTGTGATCCGAAAGCGATTTACAAAAAAGTGGTTTTACCACCCACTCTACTTTAGGCAATCAGTAAGGTTTGATGGAATATTGATAGAATTACGCTAGGTATAGATGAAAATCGCCCAAGCTCATTGGACGTTTTTGGCCGCTGCCTCAGGGCACAAAGCTCATAGGACTTTTTTTGTCCAGTTGATGACTTTTTTTAGCCAACTTTTAAAGTTGCGCAGTCTTAAACAAGCCGGAAGTTATGTTATGCTACATGTAGAAGAGAAAAAGGTTCAAGTCGCTTGTAAGACAAGTTTACACTGAGATATTTTAAAAACGCTTTGACCCAGTGACTTGAAATTTGGAAAACAGATTTTCTAAGTAGTAAACAAAATTTGTTCCAAATTTAAAATCTCTATGTCAAAGACTTCTTGAAATATCGTAGTTTTAAGTTATTTTGCAAGCGACTTGCATCTTTTTTTCTACTATATTCCATTATACTATTATACTATTCACAGTAAATGGTATATTACATTTTCCCAAATAATTTAAATATAATTAAAAAAAAAAAAATAAAGCAAAAAAAATTAACAATTTGTTTTAAAACATCTTTTTTGAAAAACGAAAAAATAAATCTTTTAGTTACGGAGATAATTTGTAGGCAATACTTCTTGTGTCACACGGTATAAGGGTTTTTTTATTATTCACGTGCCATTAATGTGTATGACCGCTATAGCAGCATCTAAAATTATCAGTTTACCATTAGTTTATTTTCCATGATTTTGTAACAAAACGAGGTTTTTGGGGTCGCTGATTACGAATCTGATGCCAGTTTTCCAAAATTCAAAATGGCGGATTTAGTATTTCGGATTAGATTTTTTAAAGTTGCTCTGATTTACTTGAAACTTGGTACTCGGGGGTTTTTCGAATCGCTGATTACGAATCTGGTGCCAGTTTTCCAAAACTCAAAATGGTGGATCCAATATGGCGGATTAGATTTTTTTAAGTTTCTCGGAGAATTTAATCCGCCATATTGGCTATTTTGAATTTTGGAAAACTGGCACCAGATTCGTAATTAGCGACCCCAAAAAATCCCGATTACCAAGTTTCAAGCAAATTCGAGCAACTTTAAAATATATAATCCGCCATATTGGATCAGCCATTTTGAATTTTGGATAAACTGGCACTAGTGTCGTAATCAGCGGCCCCAAAAACCGATGAGTAACAAGTTTCAAGCAAATCCGACCAACTTTAAAAAATCTAATTCGCCATATTGGATCCGCCATTTTGAACGCTAACTTTTAAATTCTGACCTGGGATTCAGATTCAGCGACCTAAAAATATACAATATGATAATATCATGTTTCTTCAAAAAAAAAAAAAAAAATTTAGCACATTTTTGGCATGAAAACTTTATTTTCACTGCACTGTGAAGGGGTTAATTTTAATTTTTTTTATGAAGATTATTTTGCAGTTAACATATATTAAACAAAATAAAATTTAAAAAAATAATAATTATTTCAGTAAATATTTTTAGTCTAATACAAGTGTCCAACATACGGGGTTTTCGCTTAATAACAAAAAATATGCTCGATAGATTTTTTTTTATTTTTGGTTAAAATTATCCTAACGTCTCATAGAATGGACTTATAGAAATGGGTTAATTTGAATTTCATTTAAACCGTCGCACTACCGCACCGTGAAGGGTGATTGTTGGTCGAGGTTTTTTTTTGTCATCATATGACCACTCAATGGGCGCAAACTTAACAAGTGCGTAAAATTTTAATTTTACCTCACCTAAAAACTATCAAGGCAGGGAGTAAACAAGAAAAAACAGCTCACAGAGTTACAGACTGAAAAACAGCGTAAATGTGTAGGTGGACAATTATAGAACAAAAAGGCGATATCAAGACTAGTGTCAAGGCTCACTATAATTAATTAATTAAATTAAAGTCAGAGACTACGTGACCTATTAGAAGCGGCGCTAAAAAATACTTAACGCAAAGCCTACTCGTCTGATGAAATTTAGCTAAACTAAACAAAACACAAAAAAAAACTTATTTGGAATTCATTTGGAAGGAATATATTAAAGGAAACCCAAAAAAACAACCTATTTATACAACAATTTAACAACAAGGCAGTTATTTTTTTGCTTTTCCATTTTAAATGTTTCACAATTTTGGGAAAGCCTTGTATTCGTACAAAAATTTTCAATTTTTTTTAATGTATTCTTGCGTTTTATGACGTGTTATGTAGATATAAAAAATTGTCGATCGTTCGATCTTAAGAACGCTTTAAGCTAGAGACTTGAAATTTGGCATACAGTTATGTTACCTTTTGAAAGAAAATATTAGAGGAATATAGAACAGAAGAGAAAATTTCCGGACTGAAACCGTGGGGACTCTGGTTCGAATCCAGACTGAGACCTGACTTTTTTTCTAATTTTATCTTCTGTCCGATATGCCACTAATATTTTCTTTCATAATTTATTACGGGCATAAAAAATACTTCTTATATGTTAACTTTGTTTTGGGGAAAAATACATTTTTTTTTTCAAAAAATTGAAAATTGCTGTATAGGGGTTTTTAAGGTTGCTGAAATTAAATCTGATAATAAAAATTTCGCCCTGAGAGCGGGGGTTAGTTTTCGTGAAAACTGAAATATTGGGGTTTTTGAGGTTGCTGAAAGTGAATCTGATAATAAAAAAAGTCTAAACTCCACACCCTCAGGGGAAGGAGGGTAGTTTTTGGAAAAATTGCTATATGGGGGTTTTTAAGACTGCTGAAAGTGAATCTGGCAATAAAAAAATTCTAACTTTACCCCCTGAGGGGCGGGGGGTAGTTTTCTTGAAAATTTATATATTGGGGTTTTCGAGGCCGCTAAAACTAAATCTTAAAATATTTATCTTTTAAATCCACGCCCTGAGGGGCGGGGGTAGTTTTCGGAAAAATTGGTATATTGGGGTTTTAAGGTTGCTGAAAGTGAATCTAATAATAAAAAATCCATTTCACGCGCGGAGGTGAAAAATGGGAAGTGTATTTTTAAAATATTCATTGTGACTGTGCTAAAGTTACCAATTTGTCAAAGCACCACCTGTTGAATGATATATTTCTCACACAGTAGGAAAATCAAG
The DNA here is from genome assembly GCA_958510825.1 of Brachypterus glaber. NCBI lineage: Eukaryota > Metazoa > Arthropoda > Insecta > Coleoptera > Kateretidae > Brachypterus > Brachypterus glaber. Next base: position 28,909,392 of record OY294044.1, read on the forward strand.
CATTACAGTGTGCGAGGCTAAATAGCATCTCGAGAGTTGGAAATTTGATTATACTATTCACAGTGCCTGTGCTAGAATAGTATTATACGGTAGTTTCAAATTTTAAATTTTTTTTAAAAATCGTTCTAGACGAAAAAATTCTTAGATATAAAATTGATTCTTGAAAAAATAAGCAACTTTTTTTTAATTTCTGTCTTCCCGTCTTTCCGTCTGTCCGTCTTTCTGTCCTATGTCACGATTTTTGTGAACACGATGACTCAAGAACGAATAATCCGATTGACTTCAAATTTTCAGTAAACATCAAGTTCTACAAGAGAAAGCAATTCCTTTAAAAATAAAAAAGTCATGGGGGGTTAAACTTTTAAAAAAATAGAAAAAAGCTGAAAGAAAATTCCTATTAACGGAACTTTTTCAGAAAAAAATACTTTTATTATGAGGATTAATTCTACCAATTTTGAAAGTAATCCCCCAAAAACAAAAAAGTTATGGGGGTTAAACTTTTTTAAAAAATGTAAAAACTAACATAAATAAAAAAAAAAATTTTTCAACCTGTGGTCCAAATTTGAAGCTTTTATCACCAGGCGTTGTTGAGTTATCGTGGTCACAAATTTCCCGGACACAGACCGACAGAGCGACCGACAGACAGATTTTTTTTTTTTACGGAAATCATATTATTTGGATATAAACGTCCAGAAACGTAAAAAAAAGCATTATTTTTTTTTCGAATTTTTTTTACCAAAGCAAGACTTTTCTTAGGGAAAGAAAGAAATATTTATTTTTTTTTTTTAATTTTTTTTTTTGATTTTTTTTTTTAATTTTTTAATTTTTTTTTTAATTTTTTGTTTTTCGACAAAAGAAAATAAAAAAATTGTTGAAAATTTTTTTAAAGATTTTTTTATTTTTTTTTTATTATTTGGGAAAAGGCAATTTACTATTTACAGTGAATAGTGTATAATGGAACGCGTAACATTACATATCTTAACGGCTTGTTTTAAGATGAGGTTGGAAAAGTATTTTATTCACAATCATAGAAAATATAATATATTACCAAAATGCCAAAATATTACTATTTAAATAGTTACATTTAAGGCGGGTTTGGAATCGACCTTTTTTAAAAAAAAGTTTTTCGTAGAAAAAATTATATTTTATTGTAGGGCTTTCTTATACATAGAATATATAGTTTACAAAAGTTTAGTTTAGTTCAGTGCGGGGTTCATGCCTTCAACACCTGACCCCTAGGGACATTTGTGTTAAAGTTTACAAAAAAAGAACTTTTTTTTTTCACCAGAACTTTTTTTAAATTGGCGGCGTGAACACGATGACTTTTTTTGCTGGCGCATGTGATTTCTCGACGCCGGGTAATATGAGGTCAAACAGGGAAATGTATTCTTGGTAGTTATGTTACTGCTTAGCGCAGGAACTAGAATTATATTTTTTTATGAAAAAAAAAAACAACAAAATGGCGGACTTTAGAATTTTTCGACCTTTTTTTTTTCAACTTTAATTGTTTACATGATATCTTTTATAATTGTTTAAAAATATATATAATTCTAGTTCCTGCGATAGAGACACGTACGAAGAGTTAGCAGTTAAAATTTGATGTAGATCGGTTTAGTAGATTTTTAAAATCACCAGTGCCAGGTGACGTGGCCCTGGTCAAAAAATGCTGTTTTAAGAAAAGCGCGTTTAAAGCTTTTCCTCTGAAAATCTTCAAAAAATATATCAAAAATATTTAAAAAAAGGGTCTTGCACAACATCCAAATAAGTTTTTATATATTTCTAAGAGTGTTTTCTAATAGAAAAACTCTTTATCACAGGTACCCTGTAGCCGTAGCCGTGGCACCCTTGGGGTTCATTTGCGGACCAAACTTTATAGGATTTTCTCCATTTTTTTGATGTAGAATGACTTTTTAAAATTTATTTACTTGTTTCCTAATCACCCTGTGTATTTTTAACTGTTTCAACTTAAATTAAAAATATATTTAAAGTTATATCTATGTTTAGTCTATTAATCATTTTATAGCTTAAAATGTGTAAAACATAAACATAAACCACGAAGCTTTTACGCTTTGAGTAAATTTTATCTTACATGTAAATTGCGTAAATTTAATCTTAAATGTAACACACGTACACCTGTGTACACCATTTGCTATATGATATGTGTCTAGCACGGTGTTCTAGAAGAACTTTTAAATGACAAGACAACTTCCATTTTTTTTCTTTTTGGAATTTGTTATATGAGCTCTAATTAAAAAAATAAGACCAAAATTTTAAAAATCGTTAGAGCCGTTTTTGAAAAAAATGTGTTTTTTAGAAAATATCTCTGATATTTCAGTCTAACATACTCGGTTTGCCCTCGATGTCTCGGATTTTGACCAAACTTGGCATAGTGGTACCACTAATGTACCTAAGCACGCCATCCAAATTTTTTTCAAAACGGTCCATCCGTTCACTATACTGAGTGTCCCACCAAGTTCTTGAAATAGCTTATCTCCGTTATTTGAAAAGGTATTAAAATTTGCAAAAAATAGCATTAAATCAAAGCCAAAGGAGATTTTACTGACTTATTCAAAACTGCCTCTTGCTTAACCACTCCCTTGAAACTACCCCCAACTTTTGTTTTTTAAATAAAACCCTCTAATTCTTATTAAATACTATGAAAGTGCACTTTATTCTGAATTCAACCATTTATTATAATAAACCATAGAAAAAATTGTTATCTCTCCAAAATATAAATTTATTGTCTATTAAACAAACATTACAGCGACAATTGTTTCGACTTTTTTAACATAAAGTCATTTTCAAGCTACAAATAATAAAAAATTAGGTTGAAACTGGTACAATTCCTTTTAGAAAAACTTACTTTTTAACAGGCTTGTCCCCTTACAGAGCATTAATCTTTGGAATAAATATTTTTGTTTAATAATTTTTCCAATTAAATTTGTCCCTTTTTGGTTTGTTTTTGAGTTTTAGGTATGAATTTGCTGCCACCTCTCCAATTTTATTCCAATTACCAAGTTGAATATAAATTAATCTTTTTCCTTTTTTATGTTCAACTACCTTTTTTGCAGTTTAAAGATAATTCCTTTAGTCTGTTTCAAATATAGTTTGGATTACTTTATGATAGATGTCCCAGATTTTTATTCAATTTTAAATTTTAGATTTCATTAATTTATTTTACTTTAACTTATTGTAGTTTTATTTTTGTTTAATTTTCAAGATTTTATAAAAATAATATTGTTAAGGTCAGTATGACATTTCTAATAATGTGTACTCAAGTTAATTTGTTTATAAATTTAAAAAGTAAGTTTTTCTAAAAGGAATTGTACCAGTTTCAACCTAATTTTTTATTATTTGTAGCTTGAAAATGACTTTATGTTAAAAAAGTCGAAACAGTTGTCGCTGTAATGTTTGTTTAATAGACAATAAATTTATATTTTGGAGAGATAAAATTTTTTTCTATGGTTTATTTAAATCAACTCAAAAGTCCAAATCAACAAAAATCAACAATATGAGGATCAAGGATCAAGAATTTCTTAATTTCATTTATTATAAGTGGTATCTTAGATTTTAAGGGGCTCTAAATAACAATTATTATTTATTAATAGAAGGGTGGTATTTAAAACAAAATTGCGGGTAGTTCTAGGAGACTGGGTGGTTATGAGTTGGTTTTGAATATATTAATCAATTTTCTTTTGGGTAAGTTTTTGGAAAATTTTCTGGTTAAATTTAAAATGAAATGTGCTTTTATATTATTTAGTAAAACAGGGAAGTGCTATTAAAAAAAACTAGTTGGAGGTGGTTCCAAGAGGGTGGGTTAACAAGGGGTAGTTTTGCATACGTCAGTAAATTCTACTTTGACTCCAATTTAATTTTATTTTTTTTTACCTTTTTTATATTTTTAAATAACGGAAATATAGCCCGTCTAAAACCTGGTGGGACATTATTATTACTAAATAATAATTGTTATTGGAAGCCCCTTAAAAGAATAAGATACTATTTATAATACATGGTTTAATTCAAAATGAAATGTAATTTCATATTTTTAGATAAAAATGAGGGTGGAAGGTGTTATTTGAAAATCAAGGGTAGGGTGGTTACAAGGGAGTGAGTAAGCAATGGAGGGGGGTTGAATAAGTCAATAAAATCTTTTTTGGCTCCCATTAAACGCTATTTTTTACAAAAAAATTACCTTTTCAAATAACGGAGGTATAACTTGTCAAGAACCTGGTTGGTGGGACACCCGGTATCGTGAACGGATTGACCGTTTCGAAAAAAAATTGGATGGAGTGCTTGGTACCATAGTGGAACCACTATGCCAAGTTTGGTCAAAATCCGAGATATCGAGGGCAAACCGAGTATGTTAGCGTGAAATATCAGAGATATTTTCTAAAAAACACATTTTTTTCAAAAACGGCTCTAACGATTTTTAAAATTTTGGTCTTGCTTTTTTAATTAGAGCTTATATAACAAATTCCAAATAGAAAAAAAAATGGAAGTTGTCATGTCATTTAAAAGTTCTTCTAGAACAGCGTGCTAGTTTATTGTATAAGTTTTTTTATGAAATTTTACTAGTAGGTACATACTTTATGCGAGTAACTCACAGCGAGTTACAAAAGCCCTTTTAAAACGGGTTATAATTTTGAAATAAGGCGGAAAACATTCGCAAAATTTGTAGCTTTATTCGTTCTGTTTAAGAATAGTATCATTCACTTGAATATTATGGCTGCGCGATCTATATATTTACAACAGTCAGTCAAAAACAGTACTTGTCCTGGACAATGGTCTGTTTCTTCAAGCAAGATAGTAAATTAAAAATCTCAAGGTGAATATTTTCTAAACAGATTCGAATATTGGATGTGCGAATATACTAGTTAAACCAGTTGTAAAAATACTGATCATCAAAATTTTGGTTTTCGACATTTTAGTATTTAATTTTTCGTCCTCGAACCGTGAAATTTCACCTTCAAATTAACTTTTCTCGAAAACGGTTAATCCTACAGTATTACAACAAGAGTACCTTTTTTATGTATTTTGACCTGAGGAATCATATTTCAAAAATAAAATAAAATAAAAAGAAAAGCCCCCCCCCCCCGTTTCGCACACCCCTGGTTGAAATAAATACATGAAAATAACACATAAAAACGGGCCTTGGTAGGATTAGTTGAGGTGCAAAATCTCGTTGATATATCTCAAAGGGTTCCTGAGTTATTAAATAAAAACCGATTTTTTTAGCCAATTTCAAAGGGGCGTTTTTAGACATATGTTTATAGGAACTTTTTGTCATATTTTATCATGTAGAATCACCTGTTAAAATTTCCTACGCTATTTCAAATACACCCTGTATGCAATGATGTATTTATTTTTTATATTGATGGGTTATATTTATAAGTTATATAATAAATAACTAATAAAATGTGAAATAAAAAAGAATTAAGTGCGTTCATTTCGAAAAGGGCATAAAAGGCATTGCATTTTGTTGAATAAAAAATTAAATAGCATCACAAAACTAAAAACAGGGTAAGTGCGTATCTAAAAGAATACAGTAAAATAATAAATCTGGCAGATCTGCTCAATTAAAAAAATTAAACTTTTTTCTTGTTTCCTGTAAAAAAATGGTTGTATGTGCCTTTTTCGGAATGACAAGTTCATTTATAAATTAAAATTTTGTTGGATTAAGTGAATTTTTTAGTAAAAATGTTAAATTGATATGCAAAAGGCATCCCGGATTCATCTGAACTTGCCATGAGAAGTAAAAAACGTGTTATACTTACATTGGCACGTCTTCGCATGTAGTTTTCTATTTTTAAAGACATGGTTTCTAACAATGTTCATGTAATGAATAATAATTCATAGAAAAATATTATACGGAATATCAAACCAGTTGCATTTGTATAATTGGAAATTTTCTTTCGCTATCGATAGCACTTCTAAGTTGGGATGCCTTTGTCTAGCCAGTTTTTCATTGCGTAATTAAATTAAAAAGACTATTTTATTTTAACACGTTGCGATCGAGCCAACATTCGTGAACCTTTTCAAAAACTTTAGTTTTCATTACTTTTATTTTTAATTTCTTATTTTAAAACCCTTGCAATTTATAAAAATGCTTATGATTTTTTTCACTGTACCACCGGTTCAGGATAAAACTTTTTCACCGGAGGCGATGAGTACACTAACACTTATCAGCCAGCGCATAACGCTCAAAATAATAAGGCTTTATGAAGGTCACTTTTCATGTTTTTGTCCTTTTGAATTTTTTTTTGGATTTTTTTTTACCTCATTTTGTGATTTTTATCAGTATTATTTAGACAATCAATTAAATTGTACATTGCTCAATGATTGAACATTAATTGGTTAAAAGTAAATATATTTTATGCATGGTTAAGAAAAATGGTAACTTTAAATTAAAAAAAAAAATAATTGTAATTACTTTATTTCCAATTTTTAATAAAAAAGTAATAAAAAATTGTGTTGTAATTTTACCTGTTTATTCAATTTATTCTTTTAAAAATTTACCAATCATGTTTTATTTTTAAGGAATCCTCTAATCACAAATACAATTTTATTTTTATTAAACTAATGCTCAAAATATTTTTTTAAAACGTTAATTTGTGTTAACTGTGTGTGATTTGTGTCTGCCATAAAAACTAAAACTTAAAATAAAACTGGTAATTAACCTGCAGTTTCAAAAGAATTGACGTTAAAAATAGTTTCAAATGGCGTTTCTAAAAAATAAAACTACTCATGAAATGAATATGAACTGATGGAATTTAAAAAAAAACATAAAATAAAACTGGGAAAATTCACCTTAATATATTATTTTGGTTAAACTATCTGTCAAATAGTAACTATGTACATCTACCCCCAAATGGAAATAGGTTTTAAAAAAATATCAAACTTAGGTGATGATAAATCATGTGAGAAAAGGGTCTGTAAACTTCAAAACCTCTGAGAACGAAATCCTAATGAGCGCCAGTTATTAAATAGTGTTAAAAGTCCTTTCGCAGACTGCATGCTAAACAACATTAACAAACTGCAAATTCTTTTGCAAAATTCTCATTCTCATTTTGGAGTGTTACGCCCATGTTAATGGTATAGGAAAATAGCGTTAGGGAACGTTCAAGTATTACGTAACGCTTCTAGGGGGGAGGTCATTTTGGAGTGTTAAGCCCATGTTAATGGTATAGGAAAATGGCGTTAGAGGGAGGGGGGTGGGGGTCCAAAATGATCAAAATTTGCGTTACGTAATACTTGAACGTTCCCTTATGTCATTTTTGGAGGCTCATATTTAAAATATTATTGCAGCTACAAAAGTTTTCTCTAGTTTTAATTAAAGTTACATATATGCTCTATAAAATAGTTACGAAAAATGTATGAAAATCATTTTAAAAGTTCAGTTGATAAATGACTTTTGATGCATCTGCAATGATGTTTAAAAGTAGGCAAATTTATCTTTGTTAAGCAGTTTTTTCTTTAAATTTAATGTCAAATTTATTATATTTGTCATGGCAATGTGTTTATCAATTTTGCTAAATATGACATATACTGCCCAAAATAATCTTAAACAGCAACACTAAATCGCCATTGCAGATGTTTTCAAAACTAGTCTTCAGTTGGACACCGGAAATGACATCCAGATACTTTTCTTTACGGTTTTATAGAGCAAGCATGTAACTTGAATTCAAACTATAGAAAACTTTTGCAGGTGTTTTAATAATTTATTTATTGTCCACTTAATAAAAATACATTTTTTAATTTTTTCGAATTTTCGGCAGGGTATTTCTCAAAAACGGAAAGAGATAGAGATTTGATCGAAATAGAATCGAAATCAGCAACAAAAAAACTATTAGAATTGTGCAAACAAATTTGAAGTTTGTTATTGTTGTTTAGCATGCAGTCTGCGGAAGAACTTTTACTATTTACGAACTTGCGCTCATTAGAATTTCGTTCTCAGAGGTTTTGAAGTTTACAGACTCTTTGATCACGTTTTATCATCATCTAAGTTTGCTACTTTTTTTAAACGTATTTCCGTTTGGGGGGACGTGTGTATATGTTACTATGAAACACTAATAAAATCTTAGATTCTAATGTCAAGCGATACATTATGTCAGATAAAACCTGTGTAATAAAGTTGATCTAAGTGTTTTTAAGCTAACTTAAACGTACGGTTGTTAAGCAAAAAGTTCTATGACTTCTTGTATCTTCAATTCATATACTTGAACGCCTGTATCCGTTAATTATTTTTCTTTTTTAAAGTTTTATAGTTTAAACTATAACACTGCTTTACACTCACAACTTTGCCGTCACCATTTTTGTTGATTCTAGATCTCGATCAGCTCGTTTTTTTTTTTGAGATATAGCGCAGTGTTTTTTTTTGTCTACAGTTGTGGTAAAAAAAATAATTGAGGTCTAATTACTTTATTTTTGCAGTGCAAAAAAGCGGATTGAAAATATTTTTATTCTTTTGTTTTTTTTATACGATTCTAAATTTAAAAAATTTAGATTTTTTCGCATTTTTTTAGGATATTTTTATGAAAATGTTATATCTACTAAAGATATGGCTTTGATTTTTATAAGTAACACCAATACAATGTGAGGTTTGTAAAAATAAAGTTTTAGATTAACTCCAGTAAGGGAGATTTTACGGGAAATTATTGAAAGCAGAACAACAATATTTTGGATTATTTAATTGTTTATGTAATATTATTTTAATGTTTTAAAACAAGGGGAAATAGTTCATTTTTTTAATTTTTTTGTTTTGTTTTTTTTTCATAATAAATTTAATTTATTTTGCTGCTCTTCCAAAAATAAATAAAATACTTGAATATTTTTGTTTTTTGATTCGACCTCCCACGGAAAATTCTCTGTCACTGGAATTAAAACCTTTCCTATTTTTATAAACCACACATAATATTTGTTAGTATGTGTTAGTATTGCATATAAAAATTAGAGTCGTATCTTTAGTATTTATATAAAAAAAAAATAAACACATATCAAAAAAATCCGAAAATATATCATTTTTTAAATCTACAAACCTATAAAAAAATAAACGAATAAAGGTATTTTAAAACCATTTTTTTTAGCTTAGAACCAAATTAATAAAGAAACAATTCACGGCAAAAAAATAATTTATTATTATTTTTTTTTAATACAACTAAAGGCAAAAAACACTGTGAGCTATATCTCAAAAAAACGAACTGATCGAAAAAAATAGAAAAAGGTTCCAAAATCCGCTCATGAAATATAGCCAGATGCAACTTAAAGGTCACCGGTAAATAAAAAAAACTTTTTTGTATAGCAGTGTAATACTGGGTGTCCCAGCGATTTTCTCGTAAAAGATATAATCAAGTTCTGAGAAAACCATTTTAAATAAGACAACTTTAACTATCTTTTAGCATTTATTTGATACTTTCAGTTCTTGAAATGTAGGCAGGGGGCATAGAGGGTCATTTTTTAAAATAGAAAGGGGGTCGTGTGATACATCATTATAAATCTTATAAAATTCTCCATTTAACTATATATTTTTTTATTTTTTAAAACTTTTTATTTTGGTTTAAAATAGGGTTGAAAATGGATATTTTTGTCAAAATTTCTCTAAAAAATCAAACAATTTGTTAAAAATTACTAATTTCAAGATAAAAAAAACGCAAATTATACATTTAAACTAATTTTTATTGATAAAAATAAAAATTTACAAAAAAAAACTTAAAAAATCTCATTAGCACAAAAAAATAAAAAAATCAAAACCTTAAAAACATTATTTAGAACATTACAAAATATATAGCCCAATAGAAAATTTTATTTGCTTTAAAATGATGTAATATACGACCCCCCATGCATGGGGGCATGGCCACATTTTAAGAGCTGAAAGTATCAAATACATGCTAAAAGATAGGTTAAGTTTACTAATTTAAGATGGGTTTCCTAGAACTTAATTATTCCTATTGGTTTTCGAGAAAATCGCTGGGTAAATAAAGTTGTGACACCCGGTATATTACTTTTTATATCGAGTTTTAAAAAGAACATTAGAATTTTAAATTGGGCTTCTAAAGTAGTAACGATATAAGTTTAAATGGCTGAAGTTAGATTTAATTAAAACTAGTCGCAGACTTTAAAAACACATTAGATTACAGAAATAAAATTAAATAATAAAGTGGAATTTAATAATATACTTTAAAATAATATAAAGTTAAGTCAGCACTTACCACAGTTAACGTTCGTAATGAATTTATATTTCTCTTTATTTGATTGAATTTAAAACTCAGTTGAGTGTTTCCGTTAAAACTTACCCACTGATTAAAATAATGTAAAAACAAATGAATAATATGTATTTTTAAAAAGTAAAAACTTAATTAAAATTTTTTAATATTTTTACAAAAATAAAATCTATCATAATGTTTTTTTTATTTGATTTTTTATATAAATGAAAATTTAATTCTATAGAACAAGGAAAATTTTCAGAAATTTTTACTTTTGCTCAATGTTCGATTTTTATAGAGAAATATAACCTAAAAGAAAATAATAAAAAATTAGATTAATGCATATTTTTATCGCAATTTTATAGAACACGACATAAAAGTAAAAAATTAAATAAAAAAGTATAAGATCGTACTCATACACACCTTCACTAAACAAAACTTTAGTTAAAAAAATTGTCAAGAAGTAATTACAGAAAAGTAATCTGTAAAATCCCAGCTGATCCGGTAAAATGGTAAAAGTAATTCAGGAGAGTCCTCCACCATAAACAATATTTTGTTATGTTATTTGTACTACAAGAAATTTAATGGAAATAATATTTTTGTTTTACCAGATTTAGAATATTTGCAAAAAGTTCTACAAGAAATATCTAATTTGATGTATATGTCTAATAATGGAGGACTCTCCTAAATAAGTTTTACCATTATTTTGAAAACCCATTTTAAAACTTTATAGCCTTATATGCCTAAATCTTTGATTTAAAAAAGTCTACAAATATTAATAATATACAGTGCGGTCCAAAAGTCACCCCCGCCCCCTTTTAACTTTTGAACGAGTTGAGATATCGACTTTAAATTTAGAACTTTTAAATAAGAGAACTTAAACTATCTTTAAGCATATATTTGATATTTTCAGCTCTTAAAATGTGGGCAGGGGGGCATGGGGGGACTTTTTTTTAATGGATACATCATTATAAATCTTATAAAATTCTCTATTTAAACCAACATTTTTAAATTTTTTAAAATGTTTTTTAAGGTTTTGATTTTTCAATTTTTTGTGCTAAAACATTCGATTTTTTAAGTTTTTTTTTATAAATTTTTATTTATGTCAATTAAAATTAGTTTAAAAGTATATAAAGTTTTAAAATGAGTTTTGGATAATGTAATTTAATGTAACTATATTTAGGTGTTTTGGATTACTT